>CM065141.1:13630000-14185000 GCA_033026305.1 Cirrhinus molitorella | reverse complement strand
TATTTTCCCCTCTGCATTGAATAATAAATCTGTTTCACCTGATTATTGGTCATTGAAATGGTCAATAAAGTCAACCTGCGAAAGCAAAGACCAGGGATAGACTCTTTCTCTCGCTGGGAAGTTTTCAAGCCCACAGCTGGATGATTTTTTTTTTTCAGACTCAGATTTTTGAGAAATCAGAGACGATTTGGTTGAAAGCTCAAGGGACTGGATTATGATATCGTTGCTTAGTATGCGTCCTGCAAATCCCCAGTGCCTGATTTCTTAAGAATGTTTGATTACCCTCAGAAGACTCAGCCTCAGTTAATGCATTAATTATGCGCCCGATTTACATAAACAGTCAATATGGAACTGGGAAACAACACTTTGCGGGTTTTCAGAGTTACTTTATTGCTTAGTGTTTTTTAACTGACAATTTGTCCCTATTTGGTTTTAAAAGCTGCTCCAGAAATGACCAGAAAGTACCATAGTGCCACCAAAAGTTTGCATACACCTTACAGAATCTGCTAAGTGTTAATTATTTTACCAAAATAATCATCAAGATCATACAAAATGCATGCTATTTTTTATTTAGTACTGACCTTAAGTAGATATTTCACATAAAAGACATTTACATGTAGTCTACAGGAGAAAACAATAGTTGAATTTATAAAAATGACCCTGTTCAAAAGTTTACATACACTTGATCCTTAATACTGTGTTGTTACCTGTATGATCCACAACTGTGTGTTTTTTGTTTAGTGATAGTTGTTCATGAGTCCCTTGTTTTTCCTGAACAGTTAAACTGCCTGCTGTTTTTCAGAAAACTCACTGATGCATCAGAGGAAAAAACAGTGCATTTAGATGAGTGGGGGCAGTTGGCTTTTTGAATTTTACGGTCAGGGTAAATGTAACTTATTTTGTCTTCTGGGAAACATGTAAGTATTGTCAGTAGCTTCTGAAGGGCAGTAGTAAATGGGGAAAAAAAATATATTTAGGCAAAATAAAGAAAAATGTACACATCTTTATTCTGTTCAAAAGTTTACACCCCTGGCTCTTAATGCATTGGATTTTTTTTACTGAAGCATCAGTGAGTGTTTGAACCTTCTGTAATGGTTGCATATGAGTCCCTCAGTTGTCCTCAGTGTAAAAAGATGGATCTCAAAATCATACAGTCATTGATGTAAAGGGTTCAACTACATAAAGATGCTGGAAAACCAAATAATTTTTTGGACTTGAAGGATTGTTTTGAAGAACAGCAGGCAGTTTAACTGTTAAGGACAAACAAGAGACTCATAAACAATTATCACAAAAAAAACAAAACAAAAAACAGCAGTGGATCATTCAAGCAACAAGACAGTATTAAGAATCAAGTGTATGTAAACTTTTTAACAGGGTCTTTTTTTATACATTTAACTATTAACCCACGTATTTTGGTAAAATAATTAAGATTTTGCAAATTCTGCAAAGTGTATGTAAACTTCTGACCTCAACTGTTTATTGCTTTTACCATGTGTATTTATTGTATAATTGTATCATATGTAGTCTTGTGTATAGTTTAAATATTCTGACAGACATATTTGATGATATATATATATATTTTTTTGTCTGCAGGCACAACGAGACAGCCCAAAGAGGGGGAGGTCCCAGGTGTGGACTACAACTTTGTGAGCGTTGAGCGGTTTATGGAATTAGAGAAAAGTGGGGCTTTATTAGAAAGTGGAACATATGAAGGTAAGTGAAATACACTGTTAAACCTCCCACAACTCAATAAATCATAACCTCTCGAAAATAAAGCTTATATCACACCATTGCGGCCTGGAATATGAATTTCCTCAAATTTGTTCAATGTTACTGTAAGAAGAAGCACGTATATCTTTGACATTGAGCAGAGGTATTCAGAACTAGTGCAGTTTGGTCTCTTGAGAGCCGACACTGAGGTGTGTGGACTACTTTCAGACGCAGGTTTCTTTTCTCTTCATGAAGTGAGGAAGATCCTTCCCATGACTCTGTGAGGCACAGCATCATAACATATCAGCTTCAGTAACAGACACATTGAGAATTACTTTATATTTACTCTATTATATTTGAGGTTTCGTATAATCTCCATATGTTAGTAAAGAAATGTTGAGTTTTATAGTTTCAATATATTACATTTAATAGGAATCATATCAATTATCGATGGATGTTAGAGTGATTTTTCCCTCATTCTTAAATTAACTTCACAGTTATCCAATACTCATTTAAAATTCATCTTAATTTAATAACATTGTTTAATGTAATCTTCAGCTTGATTTAAAATGAATATCCAGTATTATTACATTATAAGGTTGTGAAGCCTTAGTTAACTTGCAGAATAAAAATGACCATTTGTGTCTTTTTTTAGTCTGAAAAAAAATAAGGTTTTTGAGGAAACCATTCCAGAATTTTTCTCCAATTAGTGGACTTCAATGGTGATTAACAGGTTAAAGGTTCAAATTGCAGTTTTTTTGACACAATCCCAGCCGAGGAATAAAGGTCTTGTCTAGGGAAACAATCTGCCCTTTTTTTGAAATAAATAAAAAATAAAAATATATATACTTCTTAACCACAAATGTAGGAAAGGTCACGCGTGACATAGGTACCGACCCAGTGTTTACAGAGCCAACATGCAAAGAACATCAGACGCCCCTTACAAAAAAGATAAAACAACGATGTCGGATGATTTTAAATTTGGAGGAGAAAATGAGATGCTGTTTTTCGCCCTTCCCTGCTTTTTTTGAACCAGAGTACAAAGATGAAAAACTAACCTGTGTCCTGTGTTTCTATTTCAATTAAATGCTGTTTTTTCAACTTTCTATTCATCAGAGATTGCTGAAACATCAACAACATTAACATTGCTAATATTAAGAAATTTTTCTTGAGCACTAAACCTTATCATATTAGAATGATTACTTCAGGATCATGTGACACTGAAGACTGGAGTATTGATGCGGAAAATTCACCTTTGTCTTCACAGGAATGAATTACATTTTAAAATGTATGAAAATAGAAAAGAGTTCTTTTAAATTGCAATAATATTTTATAATATTACTTTTTAAACTGTATTTTTAATCAAATATATGCAGCCTTAATGAGGACAGGAGGAAACTTGTGTATGCAAATTAGTGAGAACGTACCATCTGTTTCTGACTAACAAAAGCTAGTAACAAATCATGGTTCACGTCAGCTCTGTACAAAACAGCTGTTTTTAATTTAATAGGATATTTGAATATGAATCAGCACGATATATAGATACTGCATATTGATTTTTATAGGTTTCATGTAGTTTTGGTTGAGATTAGTCCACTCCCAGTCTATGATTCTGGGTCATTTAAATTAATCTATGAACTTCACCTTTTCTGTTTCCATCCCCACAGACCTGCAAATGAATTCATAAAGCCTGTGCCGTAACCACACTGGAGCTTAGTTTTTAATCATTAAACAGATTTCCCTCGATACACATGATTTCCTTTCAATCTTGGATTGAGTCGAATGACGGTGCCGTTAACGGCAAACATCACCCAGAAAAAAATAACTCTGGCTAAGTTATTGAAAACATGATTGAAAAGTTACTTCAAATCAAATGTTACCTTTTTGCATGCTAAGTAGCTACGAAAGCAGGTTTTCCAAGTTTAAGTCTTTTCTTTTGTTTCTAGATAACTTCTATGGCACACCAAAGCCTCCTGCCGAACCCACGCCGATGCTGTTTAATGTGACGGACCAACTCTTGCCCGGTGCCCGACCCAGTGCAGAGGGAAAAAGGAAGAGAAATAAGTCCGTCAGCAACATGGAGAAAGACAGCATTGAGCCACCAGAAGAGGAGGAGGAAGAGAGCCCAGTGGTCAATGGCAACGGCATCGCCATCACACCAGGTTATGACCTACCACTGTTACTGAGTTTAAACTGACCTGACTGAGACCTGAAAGATGTTTCAGACATAAGTCGGATGCTTTATTTAAACTTTTCGGTTGTTACGTGACTCCAAGATGACATTGTGAGTCATACTGAGCTGTTGAGGCTCTTTTTAGTGAGGCTGGCAATATTAGATTAAAGGGAAAGCCATCCTAGGTGTATATGACTTTCTTCTTTCAGGTGAATACAATCAGAGTTAAACTAAAATATGTCCTGGCTTTTGCAAGTTTTATAAAGCCAGTAAATGAGTGTTGAGATTTTGAAGTCCAATAAAGTGCATTCATCCATCATAAAAAGTGCTCCACATGGCTCCAAGGGCTTAATAAAGGCCTTCTGAAAATAATCGATGCATTTTTGTAATAAAAATATCCATATTTCTCACTTTATAAACAATATTCTCTAGCTTACACTAATTGTCATAGGCATGTTCAAAAGAAAGTAGCCTTCCAGCAGATGACGTAGGACGTAGGCGTAGCGTTAGCTCTGGTAAGAGTATGCTAATCTCACGAGAACTGAGGTATGTTTACAGCAAAGGAAAACCAGTCTCCTCTTGGCTTATATTGAAATCCTCTGACATTTTTCTTTACAAATCCTTGTTTTGTACTTCTAATTCGTGACTAGTTTTTTGTTTTGCTCTTATGGATTATAAAGTTTTAAATATAGATGTTTTGACAGTCCCTAGTCATTACTTGTTTGTTTGATGTACCCGTGTCTCTTTGTACCATCCTTTATAACACTATCCTGTCAAATAAGTCTCTCAGTCAGAAGGTCAGGCTCGACACTGATTCATTTTGTTTTCCCTCACAGAATCGAGCGAACATGAGGACAAGAGCACCGACGCTTCCGGAGACGTGCCCGTCCAGCCGTGCCCACCTGAGACCCCCACCCTCACCGCCACAGATGCCCCTGAGGAGGATGGAGATGCCCCCAAATCCCCACAGGACTCCCAGGAGAATGACGACTTGGGCCCTTTGCCAGATAACTGGGAGATGGCCTACACTGAGAAAGGAGAAGTTTACTTCATAGAGTGAGTGAAGTGCACTTCAAAGCACACTTCATAATGAAAGAGGTGTGAACATATGGAGAGCTACCTGTTGCTGTGTCCTCTTTTACAGATCGTTACAGATAACTGAATTATTTATGTGTGCCGTATTGAGCTCAATCAGTTCAGTGCTGTTTAGTATACTGCATTTCGGCAATGATTTGCTGGACTTCAGCACATGGTCTGTAAATGTACAGTAGCTAAAATTAAAGGTTTATTTTCTTTTGAGGGTATTCAGTTTAATTACTTGCCTCTGGCATTTATTAAAATCATATTAAACAGTGATTTTGAACTGATTCTCAGAATTATTTAAACTTTTTCTAATTAGGGGTTCAAGCACGTAGTGTTGAAACCCTATTGTAATTGTTAGAATTGTCAAAGATTAGTGATCTACACACAAAACTGATCGTGCAAAACAAACTGTAAGTCATTGAGACTTGAATCTTGGAGGGATGGTAGTACTCACACCGCCGACAACATCACCAAGGCTCGCTCCAATCAGCCTGACAGGGCGCTACAGCGAAAATTTTCAGGTATTTTAGATATTTTTTGCGAACTTGTCCTGGGTTTTTCGCCCGATCAGAACCAAGCCAGTGTAGAAAGACTCTCTGGAGAGTGAATATCAATAAATTTTATATATACACTGGAGATCAAAATTAGAGAACAATTTATAAACAATTGAACAATTCTGAATAATGTCATATTCACTGCTCAACAGTTGGCGTTTTTGTCCTGTTTATACCATGCTACCAGAACACCTTTTCCACAAAATAACTAAGGCATTTCAACAAAAACCATTATTTTGCAGAAAACACACTGATCAAAATTAGAGAACACTTTCAGATACCTCCCAGTTGTTGGTGTTAATCTGGCACCTGGTGCTAATTTCCTTGATTATCTGTCAACCCCTATTTAACTGGCAGCCTAACTTCCAGTTTCACTGACTCTGCAAGATGGTGGGCCGTTCTAAAGTGACTGAAAGCCTCCGGCAGCAGGTTGTCCAGATGAAGGCCAAAGGGATGACCCTCTGTGATTTCAAGAATATTGAATCTTTACAACATCACAAACTCATTCAAGTCCCCCAAGAAGGCTGGTCGTCCACGAAAGACAAATACAAGAGAGGACAGGATACTGCGGAGGATCTCAATGGGCAATCGTTTCCACACTGCTGCTGGAATTGCTCACCAGTTCAGCGCTGAACAGGGTAAGGATCTGTCTCGTCATACAGTGTCTTGACGTTTAAGAGCATTTGGACTGAAAGCCCACTCTGCAGTGACCAAACCTCTCATTAGCAGAAAGAATCAAAAGGCTTTGCTAAGGAGCATGTTGTGTGGACAGAGGAGAACTGGTCCAAAGTTCACTTCAGTGATGAAAGCAAGTTTAATTTATATGGGTCCGATGGGAAACATTATGTTCGGCGACAAACTGGAGAAAGACTGAACCCAAAGTGTGTAAAGAAGTCAGTGAAAAGTGGAGGAGGAAGTGTCATGGTTTGGGGCATGTTTTCTGCAGCAGGAGTTGGGCCTCTTATACAGCTACATGGCAGAGTGAATGCAAATGTTTATCAGAACCTTCTTCAACAACATATGGTTCCTTCCCTGCGTTCATCACCCAATCAGCCCGCAGTGTTCATGCAGGACAACGCTCCATGTCACACAGCAAAACGGGTAAAGCAGTTCCTTGAAACTGAAAACATTGAAATAATGACATGGCCTGCCCAGAGTCCTGATCTCAACCCAATAGAGAACCTCTGGAAAATCCTTGGTGACAAAGTTATGGCCAAGAAACCCACTACAGTCACTGAACTGTGGAGGAGACTGGAAGAAGAGTGGACCAAAATCACACCAGAGCAGTGTGAGAGACTAGTGCTGTCCTGTGGCCGCAGATGTGCTGAAGTCATTCAGAGCAGAGGCCTGTACACTTTCTACTAATTGCTGACTGTTGTAACCTTCAGAAAATTTGGTTGTAATCTTTTTCCATGCTACAGTCATCGTTGTTCTCTAATTTTTATCAGTGTGTTTTCTGCAAAATAATGGTTTTTGTTGAAATGCCTTATTTTGTGGAAAAGGTATTCTGGTAGCATGGTATAGACAGGACAAAAACTCCTTCAACTGTTGAGCAGTGAAGATGACATTATTTCAGAATTGTTCAATTGTTTATAAATTGTTCTCTAATTTTGATCTCCAGTGTGTATGTGTGTATATATATATATATATATATATATATAAGCCTAACTTTCAACTCACCCTCGCAAAGAGATGCCAAAATGTTTGAAAGAGGCAGGGCCTTTTTTAGTAAGTTCTGAACATAATGAGATATCTTCACCAAACTCAGAACACTTATGTAAGAGCTCAATCTGAGGTCACAGGACAAAAATCGTGGAGCTTGGCCACTTGGTGGAACATATAAATGTCTATACCTACGGAATCATTTGTCCTTTCAACATGAAAATCACTGTGCACGATCTTGGCCAAAGGACATTTGCATATCTAAAAAAACATGCCAACCATTGGCTGATTAAGTTTGAGCACCTATTAGACATGGTTAACGGAGGTTGATCGGAATGAATCTCAGTGGGCCTGTTCGACTCATGGTCCCAAAGGTCTGTGAGAAATTTAAAAGAAATCGGCAACCTGGGGGCGTTATCGCATTTTTCAAGGTCGTAAACGATTGTATATTGTGTGGTTTTTCACACATACACGTGATATTCGTACCATTTGACAACTCCTCATTCCAGACAACTTTGCCACTAGAACCACTGCTGTCAATCAAATCGTTCGTTAAATGATTGAGAAGATTTACAAAAACTACTTTTGCGAGCAAGTCCTACGTTTGTTGCTCAATGCAGTACAATTCTCTGGACTCTCTAGGTCAATAATTATCAAAAGAAAAAAAATTTATTTACCCTTTGGGAAGCTATAACGGGGTTGTTTAGAAAAGGGCCTGTCCAAATTTACCCCAAATCCTAGAAAGCCTAAAGGAAAACTCAAAACTTCAGGAAACCTGGTGAGCACATATTATTCTAAACAAGCATGCAAAGTTTTAAGGAGATTGGACCACAGCTGGCACTATAACAGTCATAAACATTACAAAACATAATATTTCTATGGTAAATTACCTGCATTTGCAAAAAAGGCTTGCTACATAGTGTTTTTTCACTATGTTTTTTTCAGTGTTTTTAAATGCCTTAAAGCACTTAATCCCTGGAAATCGCTGCTTGCAGCTATATTGTTATTTTTGCTGTTGAAATTTAGGTCTGCAATACTATTAGAACATTTGTTTTAACATTCTAGTATAAATAAATGTGACCCTGAACCACAAAACCAGTCTTAAGGGTCAGTTTTCTGAAATTGAGATTATCTGAAAGCTGAATAAATAAGCTTTCAATTGATGAATGATGTATGTATGAAAATCTGGAATCTGAGGGTGCATCTAAATCTAAATATTGAGAAAAGTTGTAAAAATGATGTTCTTAGCAATGCATATTATCAATCAAAAATTAAGTTTTGATATATTTACAGTAGGAAATGTACAAAATATTTTCATGGAACATGATCTTTACTTAATATCCTAATGATTTATGACATAAAAGAAAAATCAATACTTTGACCCATACAGTGTTTTGTTGGCTGTTGCTACAAATATAGCTGTGCTACTTATGACTGGTTTTGTGGTCCAGGGTCCCAAGTAATATAAGATTTTTTATTGAATTTTTTTATTTGGATTAAAATAAAAATATTATTCAGTATATATATCACTTAGCGTTTGTACGTGGTACCGCTTCGAACTGACACATTGATTTTTGCTGAGCCATGAATCATGATGATGAATGAATCACTATAAAACTGAATCTGCCAGAGTAGCTGAGAGAAGTGTTCTTAAGAGCAAGAGAGAGATGTTCCTCTCCCTCCCATCTGTCCTTAATGAGAAACGAGGGACTTATTAAAAGTATTGATTGTCATTGTGTTAACTGGAAATCCCCCAGCCGCTGTGACTTAAGCCTTCTGGGATTTCTAGTCTAGAATGTTTTACATTTCAAAGTGAGGCTTGTACCAACATTTGCTTGCCATAACACACATAGAGGCACTTTTCAAATCATGGTAGCAAAACTATACTATACATACTATTGATTGTCAAATCTTTATTTATTTTCTTTTTCAGTCACAACACCAAAACAACGTCATGGCTCGACCCTCGACTAGCGAAGAAAGCCAAGCCCCCAGAGGAGTGTGAGGAAGATGGTGAGTGTTTGAGTGTGTTAACTCGTGTGTGTGTGAGTGAGTGTGCTGCTCTCTTTTACGCTTGGAGAAATTTGATGTCGTGACCTCTACTTGTATTTTCCCTCTGGTGATGTATGTGTGAAAGATTGTAACTTGAAATCTGAGTGGGAGGTTTCCATTTTGTGGGGTTGTTTGTGATGTCAGAACATGATCAGATTGTGCTCTGGTTTCATCAAACATCCAGAATGACAAACTACTAACTCATGACACTGTGTTTATGAATGACAGGTTTATTCAGCATTGATGCATCTGTTTATTTGTTCATTTGTACATTTTTGTGTTTGTTCAACCATCTGTGCATCCATCCATGAAGCCATCAGTCTATATACCAATAATTCGTTCATTCATCAATTTGCCTATAAAGCATCTATTCTCCATTCATTTGTTTGCTCATTCAATCATTTGTTCAAATAGCCATCCATTCATACATTCAAACATCCCTCCATTGTTTGTTTTTTTTATTAATCCATTAAGCCATTTGTCCTCTGTCATTAATTTGTTTGTTTGTTCATTCATCTATCCATTCTTCCATCCTCTATTTGTTTTAGTTAAATCACCCATCCTTTAAACATTTGTCCTCCATTCATTTTGCTGGTTTAATCATTTGTTTGCTTGTTCAATATATTGCCATCCATCCATCCATTCATTCATTCACCCATCCATCCATTATTTAATTAATTCATTCATCCATCCAGCCATTCATTCATTTATTCACCCTTCCAGCCATTCATTTATTCATCCATCATTCAATCATTCATTCTATTATTCATTCATTCGTTCATCCAGCCATTCATTCATTCTGTTCATTCATCCAGCCATTTATCCATCCATTCATCCATCCAGCCATTCATTAATTAATTAATTCTATTATTCATTCATTCATTCATTCATTCATCGAGCCATTTATCCATCCATTCTCTATTCATTTGTTTGTTTGTTCATTCATTCATGCAACTTCTAATTATATTTACTCAATTTGTTTTCTTTTTTATTCGTTTGTTTGTGCTATCCTAAATGTATTAATTAATTAATTAATTAATTAATTCATCCATCCATCAAGCCATTCATTCACCTATCCAGCCATTTATCCATCCATCCATCTGTCCATAATCTATTCATCCATCCATCCATCCATCCATCTATATGTCCATTCATTCATCCATCATCCGTTCATCTGTGTCCATCATCCATTCATTCATCCAGCCATTCATTTATCCATCCATCTGTCCATCATCCATCCATCCATTTGTTTGTTCATTCATTTGTTTGTTCAAACATCATTTGTTTTCTTGTTCAATCGCTTGTTTGTGCAATCCTAAAAGTATTCATTCATTCATTCATTCATTCATTCATCTATCAAGCCATTCATTCATTCACCCATTTATTTATCCATCCATCCATCCATCATTCCATTCATCCAGCCATTCATCCATCCTCCATCTGCCCATCATCCATTCATCCATCCATCCATCCTCTATTCATTTGTTTGTTCATTCATTCATGCATCCTTTAATTATATTTCCTCCAATAATTTTTCTTTTGTTTGCAATCCTAAATGTAATAATTCATTTATTAATTTATCTATCAAGACCATTCATTCACCCACCCATCCATCCATCCATCCATCCATCCATCCATCCATCCATCCATCCATCATTGCATTCATTCATCCATTCATCCATCCATCCTTCCATCATTCGTTCATCCAGCCATCCATCCATTCATCCATCCACCCATCTGCATCCAGCCATTCTCTATTCATTTGTTTGTTCATTTATTTGTGCATCCTTTAATTATATTTCCTCCATTAATTTGTTTGTTTAATCCTAATTGTATTCATTCATTCATTCATTCATCCATCAATAAATCAATTGTATATCCTCTATTCATCATTTAGTTTGTTCATTCATTCATGCATTACGCCATCTATTCATTCATTTGCATATTGATTCATTTGTTTATGTACTCGTTTGTTTGTTCATCCATCATTTAGGCTATCCTCAATTCATTAATTTGTTAGTTGATTCATGTTTATTTGTCCATCCATCCATTTTATCATTCAGTCACCAATCCTTTGAAGATCTGTCCCCCATTCATTTGTTTATTCATTCATCCATTTGTTCCGAAAGCTATTTTTCAAGCTAATTCATCCATTCATCCTTTTTTATATTCATTCATTATTTTTTTGTTCATCTATAAATACATCTAACCTGAATTCATACATTCATCCTTTTACCCTCCATGCATGCGTTCATTCATTTGTTCATTCATCCATGCATCTACGCTTTCATAAAGCCATCTATCCATTGATACAAGCATTCATTCGTTTGTTCATTTTTTCTATCTTCATTCACACTTGTAATATTACCTGAGCTCTAAATATGGAGCACAAGTCAGCATGATATATTCATCTGAATGCTCAAAACCTGTATTTTTCATGTTTTCCTCTCAGCTGGGCTGTTAAACATGCATGGTGGCTCTATGTACCCAAATCTACCATCTTTGAAACCCTCTGTTGAATTAAAATGCAATTTAATGGGGCCAGAGAAATCAATATCTCTTTCCACAGGCCTTTTAATGCCAGTCTGTGACATGACTACTAATATCCCTCTCCGTAGTACAGCATAAATCTATTTTTTGGGCACGTCTGTGCAACAACGTAAGCCCATACACCTAATCATGATTGATTTCCATCATGTTCAATAATAAGCGCTGCGAAGAAATCACTTTTTGATCCACGCAAATTTGATCCACGTCTGTCTTCAGAGTTCAGACATGTACATGATTCAGAATATAATTCAGATGGCTGTTAGCTTATGATCCTCATGGGGCGGCACAGTTTCATCATAAATTCCCATCAAAGGTTAGATAAAAGATGATCTGTCTGTGTCTACCTAATTTTGCCTTCAAAATCAATGTTGCTCACAACTCTCCATGTAATTTCAGAGGCGTGCCTGTTTCATTTTGCAACAATGGAATAATTTTTCCATTGTTCTCACGCTCCAGAATTTACTGTGCTTGCTAATTAATCAGCCCTGCTTGCTGGGTTTGAGAGCTTAAATTTCACAGGACTTTTAAAGACTCATCCGGCACACATGCACACGCTCATATATTTACACTTGTGCATTCAATGCACTCAAATATACATAAGCCACTCAGTGAATGAAAGAGCCTGAAAAAGAGACTTCTCCCATAGTTGCCATGGCAACTGCCGATGGAGGACCATTGATTTAAGGAGGCTTGAGAAAAGATATTTAAGGTGGTCTGGGTTAAATCATTGTCTTGAAAACCATGAAAGGTCCAAAAGGTCCTAAATAAGGAAACATGTAGAATTTTCTTTAAAAATATTTGTTTCAGAATTATTTTTCAAATATGGTACATTATTAATCTGTTAAGAATTGCATTATTATATTTATAACTTGAAGTATTTGCAGTATTGTGGGGATGATGAGTAGGTAATATATTTTTAATATTATTATTTATGATGGAATAATTTAATTAAAGCAAGTGATTACCTAAATGTGGTGCGTAAGTGATCTATTAAGCATTGTGGAAGCTAATAATATTTATTACATTTATAAATTAGCATTAAAACTTATTATAATGTAATAATATTGTTTCAAATCATGACACTTTTAAAGAGGGCAGTATTATTGCGTTAAGTGTGTAATATATTCAAACATTTTGAATATTATTTATTCGTTGTTTATTAAAAAAAACATGGCACCATATCCTGTTCTCCATATTTGTTGTATTTATAGATTATTTCAGAATTGTTTTTTTTTTACATTTTTAATTTGCAATAATGTTGGCCCACGCAGGAACGTTGAGTAGTTGTTAATAAAAACAATTTAAAACCATATTCCTGTTAGTTACAAATAGACCTTATAAAGAGAAATGTAAATGTGACCTATTATAAGTTAGATTAAATATTTAACAATTGGCTCCAGTTTCTTCCATACCAAGATGTGATCTTTAAAGAAAACTACAGTAAATCCAGCCAAGGTTATGTCACACTTCTCACTTTTTTCTATTAAGAAAGTGTCGCCATCTGGTGTGTTACTCGTCTTTCTCTCTGAGTTAAAACCGTGTATGTGACACATATAAGAACGCTGATCCTCATCCTGTATCCTCTTGGATGTCAGCCTGGGAAAGGTCTGTTCTTAAAGTAAACCCTAAATATGAGACTGAAATCTACTTGTGAGGAGAAGGGTCAAGCATTAGCAGATACAGTGTAGCCGATTGGTGTGTGTGTGTTTGTGTGTGTGTGTGTGTGTGTGTGTGTGTGTGTGTGCAAGTGTAGGAGTGAATTGATTGCTCTAACCCTCCTAGGGAGGTGCGAGAACCTCGTTGGTCGTCACACCTGCTCCTGCCTCCTCCGGCCCAGCGTTCTGTTCAGCACAGCATCCATTCACTCAGCTAATGAATATCTGAACACAGCATGGCTTCTTTTGACACAGTATGAGTGAAAAACCTGCTTTGAGGGCATGTCTGTAAACCATCTTTATGTGTGTCAAATGCAGAGGCTGTAGCATGCCTTGTTTGTTTACTTGTCTACTCCCTTTTTTAATGTATGTTAGGAAAAATGTTACTTTTAAAAAAAAAAAATGCAGCATTACATTTGTCATTTTCTTGCTGTGTTTGTCCATTAAAAATGTCTACTGCTAGGTGTTTTTACTTCTGGTGGGTTGCAAGGGCATTGTTTGGGGTTGCTAGGGAATTTTTTTAGTAGTTCCCAGAGCATTACAATAAGATTGCTAGGTGTTCTTACTTCTGCTGGGTTGCTCGGGCATTGTTTGGGGTTGCTAGGGAGTTCTCAGTAGTTGCCAGGGCATTACAAGAAAATTGCTAGGTGTTCTTGCTTCTGCAGGGTTGCTAGGGCATTGTTTGTGGCTGCTAGGGAGTTTTCAGTAGTTGCCAGGGCATTACAAGAAGATTGCTATGTGTTCGTTCTTCTGCTGGGTTGCTAGGGCATTGTTTGGGGGTTGCTAGGGAGTTTTCAGTAGTTGCCAGAGCATTACAATAAGATTGGTAGGTGTTCTTACTTCTGCAGGGTTGCTCAGGCATTGTTTGGGGTTGCTAGGGAGTTCTCAGTAGTTGCCAGGGCATTACAAGAAAATTGCTAGGTGTTCTTGCTTCTGCAGGGTTGCTAGGGCATTGTTTGTGGCTGCTAGGGAGTTTTCAGTAGTTGCCAGGGCATTACAAGAAGATTGCTATGTGTTCGTTCTTCTGCTGGGTTGCTAGGGCATTGTTTGGGGGTTGCTAGGGAGTTTTCAGTAGTTGCCAGAGCATTACAATAAGATTGGTAGGTGTTCTTACTTCTGCAGGGTTGCTCAGGCATTGTTTGGGGTTGCTAGGGAGTTCTCAGTAGTTGCCAGGGCATTACAAGAAAATTGCTAGGTGTTCTTGCTTCTGCAGGGTTGCTAGGGCATTGTTTGTGGCTGCTAGGGAGTTTTCAGTAGTTGCCAGGGCATTACAAGAAGATTGCTATGTGTTCGTTCTTCTGCTGGGTTGCTAGGGCATTGTTTGGGGGTTGCTAGGGAGTTTTCAGTAGTTGCCAGAGCATTACAATAAGATTGGTAGGTGTTCTTACTTCTGCAGGGTTGCTCAGGCATTGTTTGGAGTTGCTAGGGAGTTCTCAGTAGTTGCCAGGGCATTACAAGAAGATTGCTAGGTGTTCTTACTTCTGGAGGGTTGCTAGGGCATTGTTTGGGGTTGCTAGGGAGTTCTCAGTAGTTGCCAGGGCATTACAAGAAGATTGCTAGGTGTTCGTTCTTCTGCTGGGTTGCTAGGGCATTGTTTGGGGGTTGCTAGGGAGTTTTCAGTAGTTGCCAGAGCATTACAATAAGATTGCTAGGTGTTCTTACTTCTGCTGGGTTGCTCAGGCATTGTTTGGGGTTGCTAGGGAGTTCTTAGTAGTTGCCAGGGCACTACAATAAGGTTGCTAGGTGTTCTTACTTCTGCTGGGTTGCTCGGGCATTGTTTGGAGTTGCTAGGGAGTTCTCAGTAGTTGCCAGGGCATTACAATACGATTGCTAGGTGTTCTTACTTCTGGATGGTTGCTAGGGCATTGTTTGGGGATGCTAGGGAGTTCTGAGTGGTTTCTAGGGCATTACAAGATGATTGCTTGGTGTTCTTACTTTTGCTGTGTTGCTAGGGCATTGTTTGGGGGTTGCTAGGGAGTCTTCAGTAGTTGCCAGAGCAGTACAATAAGATTGCTAGGCGTTTTTCTGCAGGGTTGATAAGGCATTGTTTGATGGTTGCTAGGGAGTTCTGAGTAGCTGCCAGGACATTACAAGAAGATTGCTAGGTGTTCTTAATTCAGCGGGATTGCTAGAGAATTGTTTGGGGTTGCTACGGAGTTCTGAGTGGTTGCTAGGATAATACTAGGTGGTTTCTAGGATATTCTGAACAGTTGTGAGGTCATTTCAGGTAATTGCTACAGTGTTCCTCAATTAATGTTTGGTGGTTGCTAGTATGTTCTGATTGTTTGCTAGATTTATAGGGTATTCTGAACTTCTGGTTTTAAGGTCATTTTAGGTCATTGCTACAGTGTACTTTGTGGTTGATAGGACATTTTATGAGTTTGCACTTCTAGGACATTGTTTGCTGTTTGCTAAGGAGTTCTGAGTAGTTGCCAAGGCATTACAAGAAAATTGCGAGATGTTATTACCTCTGTGGGGTTGCTAGGACATTGTTTGGGGTTGCTAGGGAGTTCTGAGTAATTGCTAGGATATTGCTAGGTGGTTTCTAGGGTATTCTGAATACTTATAAGGTAATTTCAGGTGATTGCTACAGTGTTCTTTGTGGCTGATAGGACATCCTGTGAGTTTGGGGGTTGTTAGGATGTGTGGAGTGGTTGCAGGGCATTGTTTGGTGGTTGTCAGGGAGTTCTGAGTGTGCTGTGTGGTTGATAGGACATTATATTTTCGTTTGCACTTCTGGGACATGGTTTGCTGGTTGCTAGGTAATTCTGAGTAGTTGCCAGGGCATTACAAGGAAATTGCTAGGTGTTCTTACATCTGATGAATTGCTAGAGCATTGTTTGGGGGTTTCTTAGACATTGTTTGCTGGTTGTCAGGAAGTTCTTATTGGTGGTTGCTAGGTAGCTCCTCAAGCAGTGTTTGGTAGTAGCTAGTTTGTTCTGACTGGTTGCTAGAATGATTGTAAGGTCATTTTAGGTGACTGCTACAGTGTTCTTTGTGGTTGATGGGACATTCTATGAGTTTACTCTTCAAGTACATTGTTTGGTGGTTGTTAGTGTGTTCAGAGTGGTTGCTATGTGTTGCTAGGTGTTTTCTTGGGTACTCTGAATGCTTGTGCACTTCTTCTAGAATATTGTTGTTGCTGGTTGCTAGGGAGTTCAAAGTAGTTGACAATCTGTTACAAGAAGATTGCTAGGTGTTCTTACTTCTGAGGAGTTGCTAAGGGTTTTTTGTGGGTTGATTGAATCTTGATTTGTGGTTGCCAGGGAATTGTTTCGGGGTTCTTGGGGAGTTCTGAGGGTTGCTAGGGCATTGTTTTGGGGGTTGATTGGGCTTTGTTTTGTGGTTGTCAGAGAGTTCTGAGGGGTTGATAGGGCATTGTTTTGATGGTTGTTTGGGCCTTGTTTTGTGGTTGTCAGGGAGCTCTGAGGAGTTGCTAGGGCATTGTTTGGGGGCTGGTTAGACATTGTTTAGTGGTTGTCCGGGAGTTCTGACAGGTTGCTATTGCATTGTTTGGGGGTTGTCAGGGAGTTTTGAGGGGTTCCTAGTGCATTGTTTTGGGGGTTGCTTGGGCCTTGTTTTGTGGTTGTCAAGGAGATCTGAGGGGTTGCTAGGGCATTGTTTTGGGGGTTGCATGGGCCTTATTTTGTGGTTGTCAAGGAATTCTGAGGGGTTGCTAGGGCATTGTTTGGGGGTTGTCCAGAAGTTCTATAAGGTTGCTAGGGCATTTTTGGGGGATTGCTTGGGCCTTGTTTTGTGTTGTTATCAGGAAGTTCTGACAGGTTGCTAGGGCATTGTTTGGGGGTTGTCACAGAGTTCTGAGAGGTTGCTAGAGCATTTTTGGGGTGTTGTCAAGGAGTTCTATAGCCTTGTTCAGACTGTCAATCTAAATTCGATGTTTATGCAAATCCGATTGAAATCCAATCATATAAACTACATGAAATCTGATTTGTGAAAATCCATTTCAAGCTACATTGATATCTGGTTTGGAATCCTATTCAAATCTGATTCCTGGAAATCCGTTTCAGTCCGACGGTCAGATCGGTTTTAGCGTAGCTTTTTCACGTTTTCACGCCATGCAAAAGTAAACACATCAGACATTTTGTGTGGAAAACGTAATAAACGTCTTTGCAGAAACAAGCTTGTGTTGTTGCGAACTGCAAGTCAAGCGGGAAAAGACGATATACGGCTAGTATAGGTACCTTGAGTTTTGAAACCAGCAGAGACAGCAGCACAGAGTAAAGTCACACATTCCGCTTCCTGCATTTATGCTGCTGCCTCAGAAGATTAAATATTATAATCCAGCGTGACAGCAACGTTATATTGCAAGACAGCATCTGTATTTTAAACTGTATTGCTCTATTAGAAGGTTGCTAGGTGTTGGTGTTCAGAGTGGTTGCTAGGTTGTTATGAGTGTTTTTAGGTAGTTCCTCAAGTGCTATTTGGTGGTTTAGCCTTGCATTTGTGTGCGTGTTTAGTGCACACCGTTTATTCACACATGCATAGATGACTTAATTTGCACATTTGTGTATGTGTTTTGAAGAACGCCGGCAAAAACTGCAGTACGTCCCGCTGGCGATGTTTTTGATAATTACTGCGTGAGTTTGCGCATGTAGCCCATTTCTTCTTGATGTTTCAATAATGTCAAATTTGGCTGAAAAACAACACACATAGGAAAAAGCATCTTGAATGCCACACGTGATGACAGCCCTTTGTTGTCATGGTGATCTCGCCAGCCCTTTAATTTGTTTTGTGTCTCTCAGGCGGATTGAATTGCATGAAAGTATGTTGGCTGTAACCTTCGGGCTGCCAGACCTCCCCTCACTTACCGCTGTGTGTCCTAATTAAGCTTTGTTTTACACACTGACTGCCAGCTTGAACGGCCGGCTGGATTGTTCGGGATACAGAGTCCAAATTGTGGCAAGCTCAGGGAATGTTTTTAAAAGACGTCTAGACTGATTTGCGCTGTGTATTATCATAGACTGCAGGCATCCCTGGGGTTATTGATTTACTGGACTGGGCTTCAGTGTAATGAAAACTGTGAGGAATGTTTTTATGACATGCATGCTTCGTGCCATGCATTAAATAGCTCTTTTTAAGCTTGTTGCTTCTGAAGGTTTCATACACTCGGGTTTACCTTTCAACCATTGTCCTAATCATTTATGAATATGAGATTATGGTAATACTGATTAAGTAATGCAATATCAAGGCAAGGAAAAACACATTTTAAAATAATTTTTATATATATATATATATATATATATATATAATATATATATAATATAATAATAATAATAATAATAATAATAATAACAATAATAAATATTTTAGATTGTTCTAGTATAGTATTGTTCTTGTGTGTGTATAGTTTGTATTTATACTTATATATACATTTTTATTTTAGTATCATTTATGTACTGTTATAGTAATTATTCATATATTTTTAGTATCTTTAATTTTAATTATTTTGTTAATATTATTATTATTATTATTATTTTAGTTTTAATGTTTAATATATAGAATAAGTTTTAATAATTTGGTTATGTGTTTTTGTCATTTTTATGTTATTTTCATTTTTAGTTTTTTTTTAAACTTATAGCTTAATAGTATGATTTAATATTTTTGTGTTCATTTATTTTTAATTCAGTTTTATTCAGAAATAATAGTACTTCAACATAAACTTGTTGTCAAGACAAAAAAATTATTTTGTATAATATGTATATATATTTTTTTTATTTCAGCTTCATTTCCATTACAGAAAATGTTTTGTAATATTTTTATCTGTAATCATTCACATATATGCATGTACTGTATTGTAATTTAATAGTTTCTCTAAAACTTAAAAATTGTAAATCCAAATTACCATATAGTCAAAAACATGACTATGCAAGGAAAATGTAATATAATAATAATAATATAATTATAATAATAAATAAAATCTTATTAATATAATGATAAATATAATATTATAAAATAAGTTTAGATTGTTCTCGTTGTGGTGTGTGTCTGTGTGTGTGTGTACACTTTGTATTTATATTTGTCTATATATAATAATCGTTTTATAGCTTAATTTATATACTGTTATAGTAATTATTAATATTTATAATTATTTTTATATCAGTTTTAGTAATTTGGTTATGTGCTTTTTCGTTTTTGTTAGTTTTTCAATAGTTTTATCCTTTAATTTTTAGTAATAATGGTACTTGAACATAAACTTGTTGCCAAGACAAAAGTTTTCCTTTTTTGTGTAATATTTTGATCATGTATAAACAAAACGACCATATTCTCAAAAAAACATGAACAAAACTATGCAAGAAAATGCGAATATAATGATAAATAAGTATATAACAATATATATAATTACAATTATATTATTATATTATCATTATTGTTATATACTTATTTATTATTATTTTATTTTTATTTTCTTGCATAGTTTTGTTCATGTTTTTTTGAGTATATGGTCATTTTGTTCATATATATATAGTATTTTAATTGGCTTTCTTTTGAATTGTTTTATAGTATTATAATGGAATATTTCTGTATTAATTTTTCAATTTTAGTTTTGGAAATAATAGTACTTCAACATGTCTTGTTACCAAGACACAGTTTCTCATTTATTTTATTTGATTATTTGATTTCAGCCTAATTTTCATTACAGAAAAAGCTTTAAATATTTTTAGCTGTAGATCATATATACTGTATATCTTTGTATTTGTATGTATACTTAATCTATTATGTATCTCGTATATATGTATGTATTGTTGTTGTTTCTCTAAAACTAAAACTATTCAAAATGATAATATCTATATAAAATAACAATATACTAAAAAAAAAACATCCAGAAAATACAACCCAGACTACATTAAATATAAGTTCTCATGCATCAAGGATAAAAAAAAAAAATATTTGCAACAAGGTGCCGACCATTTTATTTTATTTTTTTCTTTCTACAGAACTTCCATATGGCTGGGAGAAAATAGACGACCCTATTTATGGCAGTTACTATGTTGAGTAAGTTCTTCAGATTTCTTCTTTCCAGCACCAAATTTTTGTCAAATCTGACCGCGAATCATTGGCATCATGCTGTTCAATGCGTGCGCCGAGGGAGGGAGGGTCCCAGCGTGATTAAATATCTGCTCGTTCTGCCCCGCAGCCACATTAACAGAAGGACACAGTTTGAGAACCCCGTCCTAGAGGCCAAACGAAGGATCCAACAGCAACAGCAAATGCAAAGTCAAGGTCTATCGGCGCTGCCATTGCCCACAATATATAGAGGTACTGCTTTTCTCTGTGGCCCATATATGCCATCTTCACCCAGTTGGTTTTATTGGTGTTTCTCGGTTTCGGGTTGCTCAGGTGTGCCCTACTTTCATGTCACTTTAGCTTGACTGAAGCACCAAAGACCATACAGTAGAGGTGGCTGTGCAGTGTGCCCTCTACTCCACTGATTGTTTATGTACGTTTGTCTTTACAGAAAAACCTCCATTCACGAGGGACGCCACACAACTCAAAGGGACGTTTCTCACTACGGTGCTGCAGAAGAGCAACATGGGATTCGGCTTCACTATTATTGGTGGGGACGAGCCAGACGAGTTCCTACAGGTCAAGAGCGTCATACCTGATGGACCTGCAGCCCAGGATGGCAAAATGGACACAGGTGAGAAAGTCAATGAAATCAGGAAGTTAGAGTTTGAATAACTTATGTAGTTGTTTTGATGTAAAGTGATTCATTACAATCACTATAATATAAATTATATTTCTTTTATAAAGTGCTAAACATGAAAGTCTGAATACATGCATGTAAATTGTGACTATATTGAAGTAAATCAGAAAATATATTTGTAAATCAGAGTTTTTTAAATGTAAATCAGAATATATAATTATAAATCTGATTCTCTGTATTCAGAGATCAGAATACGTACAGTATCTCACAAAAGTGAGTACACCCCTCACATTTCAGCAACCATTTTAGTATATCTTCTCAAGGGACAATACTAATAACTTATATTTTATAATAGCTTGTATAGCAGTGTATATTTACTGTCCTCTGAAAGTAACTCAACATACAGCCATTATTGTCAAAAAAGCTGGCAACAAAAGTGAGTACACCCTAAGTGAACTTGTCAAAACTATGTTCAAAGTATGTCAGTATTTTGTGTTAGCACCATTGTTATCTAGCACTGCCTTAAGCATCCTGGGCATGGAATTGACTTGAGCTGCACATGTTGTTGCTGGGATTCTCTTCCACTCCTCTATAATGACATCACAGAGCTGCTGGATGTTACACACATGGTGCTTTTCCACCCTACGCTTGAGGATGCCGCACAGGTGTTTAATAGGGTTCAGGTCTGGAGACATACTTGGCTACCCCATCACCTTCAGCTTCCTCAGCAAGGCAGTTGTCACCTTGGTGGTGTGTTTGGGTCATTATCATGTTGGAAAACTTCCTTTTGGCCTTGTTTCTGGAGGGAAGGCATCATGTTCTGCTTCAGAATGTACAGTACATAATGGAACCCATGTTTCCCTCAATGAACTGCAGCTCCACAGTACCAGCAGCACTCATGAAGCCCCTGGCCATGATGCTAGCAGCACCATACTTGACTGTAGGCAAGACAATTTTCTTAGTACTCCTCACCAGGGCATCGCCACACATGCTGGACACCATCTGAACCAAACAAGTTTATCTTAGTCTCATCAGACCATAGGACATGGTTCTAGTATTTCATGCTGTTGGAGAGTTTGTCTTCAGCAAACTGTTTGCAGGCTTTCTTGTGAGCCAGCTTCAGAAGAGGCTTCCTTCTGGGATGGCGCCCATGTAAACCGACTTGTTGCGGCGTATGTTCTGAGAACTGACAAGTTGACCTTCTACTTCTGCAACCTCTAAAGCAGTGTTGGCAGCACTCATGCATTTGTTTTTCGAAGCCAGGTTCTGCACCTGACGCACAGAACTAGTACTCAACTTCATTGATCGACTCTTACAAGGCCTGTTCTGAATGGAATCCATCTTGGAAAACCTCTGTATGACTGTAGTGTAACTCAGTTTCAGGGTGTTACTAAACCTCTAATAGCCTTGGCTGTCTTTGTGGAGAGCAACAATTCTAATTCTCAAATCCTCAGAGAGTTCTTTGCCATGAGGTGCCATGTTGAACATCCAGTGGTCAGTATGAGAAAATTGTGCTTAAAGCACCAAATTTTAACTGCTTTAATACAAGATACTCAAGTTTGTATGGTCCTGTCAAGCAGACAAAAACTTAAACGTGGCTTTGCATGGTTAAACAACATACTGATGTTATCACTTAGGGTGTACCCACTTTTGTTGCCAGCTATTTTGACAATAATGGCTGTATGTTGAGCGTGTTGAGAGGACAGTAAATCTATACGGCTATACAATACAAATCTATACTGCTATATATTTCTATAGTATTGTTCCTTGAGAAGATACACTAAAATGGTTGCTGAAATGTGAGGGTTGTACTCACTTTTGTTAGATACTGTAAATCAGAATATATAAATACAAATCTAAATATATATATATAAAAGTAAATCAGAGTATATATTTATAAATCAGAATATATAAATGTAAATCAAAATATATAATTGTAAGTCTGAATATATATAGTTATAAATCAGAATATATAAATGTGTGAATCAGAAAGATAAAAATCCTAATATGTAAATGATAATCTGTAAATGAATATGAATAATTTATGTACAGTATATAAATATAAATTTAGCTGGTCTCCCAGCCTGAGCAGCTAAAGAAGTGGTCAAAGCCCCTCTAAAACCAGCCTGCAAACCAGCTTAGGTTGGTTGTAGCTGTTTTTTTTTTCCAGTAGTGATAGTGGCCAATTAATCACCATGGTTGAAATGTATCAACTTACAGGGGTTGGACAATGAAACTGAAACACTAGCCAATATAGTGTTGGAGGTTTCATGGCTGGTGAAACCTCCAACCAGCCTGGTGGCCAATCTTTACTTATTGCACATTCCACCAGTAAGAGCAAAGTGTGAAGGTTGACTATATGTGCACCCAATGGTGCCATGTATAAGGATGATAATGCACTAATACACACAGCAAGACTGGTGACAGAGAGGTTTGATGAACATGAAAGTAAATTTGAACATCTCCCATGGACTGCACAGTCACCAGATCTGAATATTATTGAGGCACTTTGGGATGTTTGGAGGAGCGAGTCAGGAAACATTTTTCTACACCAGAATCACATAGTGACCTGGCCATTGTTCTATAAAAGGAATGGCTCAAAACCCCTCTGGCTACTGTGCATGACATGTATTTGTCAATCCTAAAACCAAATGATGCTGTATTGGCCACTAAAGGAGGCCCAACACTGTACTAATTGTGGTCTAAAACCAAGTGTTTCAGTTTCATTGTCCAACCCCTGTATATCAGTAGTTCAGATTCATTTTAACATTAATATCCACCCTACATTTTTTTCTGAATTTAAGAGCGATAAAATATCCACCTTTTTCTTTAATGTGCAAGTAAGCCTATGGATGAGTCTTCCAGTTCATTAGCCGCTATAGGGAAATAAGAAGAACAACAACAACCTGTAGTAAACTGTAAAACTGTTTGCACTACAAAAGAGGGTGTTCATAATTAAGATAATACATTAAAATAACATGGTAAGATGCACTAATTTGCAATATCAAGTAGCAAAACAAGCTGTTTTGTACAGCTAAAAGTAGCTGGACGCATATGAGACTGGAATCCGGACCAATAAAATTTACAAATGGCCATGCCTGCTCTTACAGGAGGAAAAAGGTGGATAAAATCAATTCAGTAATGCATTTCTGTTTACCAATGATTGGCACGTCGGCCATAGTTACTGTTGCTAAGGAAAACAAACAATGAGTGCAGGCCTAATTGTCCAGTTTCACTGGACTGTTTAGAATGATGAATTTATTATTATGCCCCCTTTTAATACACAGAGGCTTTTCGATATATAAGCTGTGTTGAGCTGTGACCTCAGATCTCAGGAGAAAACCCTCAGCGCCCGGACTAGGAAACATCATTATCTCTGTAGCCACCGCTTGACAACAGTCCCTAATAGCTTGCACAGAGCTAGCGCAAGGTCACGCTTGTCGCAGTGTGTTTTTCTGTGATGAAAGAGCGTCTTTGAGTGAGTCATCACAGACGGACGCCGTAGGCTTATTTGCTGCTTTTTCATAACTTCTCTATTCCCTTGTAGAGGAACTCTTAACCTAGTATGGGAAACTTGCGTCCTCGCTGCGACTCTGCCTTTCTGGATGGCTTGTTCGTTTCCTTGATCATGTGTTCAGTTTAGAAGTGTATCACATCTGTGAGCTCTGAAGATGACATCACTTCCCAAGGCCCTCACAGATAATGATGCTGGCAGTGGCTTTATTTGCATATGCCTCCAGCTAGCGTTGCAATTTGGGCTTTGGTGGGAGCTTGTGTGTTTTATCCGCTTTGATGGGGGAACGGGGTCTTTATAGAAGTCCTACTCTTTTCCGCGCACACATACACAGTTGGCTTGTGCAGTTTCAACAGACCTCAGGTTGCCTTTATTACTGAGATGCCTCATTATCAGCCTGCTTTGCTGATAGCTTGCGCGGTTGGTGTCTACAACTGTCTGCACTTATGCAATAAAACCTGTATGTGTAAAGAGGACTTTTTGGGTCAAAGAATGTCTATTTTATTAACCCTAAGTATGTTTGTTTCTAAACCCCTAGTACACTATCTTGCTGACTACTGTCACATGAACAACATGGCAAAATATCGCAGGAGAAAAAAATGTCCATTGGTTATCATATTGATATATTAAGAACAGCTCACACAGAAGTTGTTTTAAAATCAAGGAGCAAACTTGAATCCCTTGCAGAATCTTTTGCCGTTATGCAAAATTCCAATGTCTGTGGATTCCTATTGAAATTACTGGATTTTCCCTATGAAAAATCGTCCGAACACTGTTAAATGTGATTGCACCTTAAAGGCCTGTTCACACTAAGAACAATACTTATAGTTTTAAAAATTCTTCTAATTCTTTAGGAAACAGAGTATTAAGACTTGTATGGCTTAATGTAACATAATGTCTCTTGAAATATGTAGTAGAAAACTGATGAAAGATTTATGTTATTTAAAAAATCCACATCGTTTAATACATATTTTGGACTATGAGGGGGCAATTATTTCAATGGTGTCCAGTAGAGCTACTGCTGTTGCTATTTTTACAGCAACACAAGTCGGAAAAGAAAATACTGATACAGTGACCGCAGCTACTGAATGTTTTTACAGGTGGCGATGAATATAAGCATAGGATTAAACCAAATGCTGTATCATTGAATTTCCCCACAAGGAGTCTAAATGCCCCCCAGATATCGAGTGAAATCCGCACTGAGAAACTCCTTCAGTGGCTGCGGTGTCATGACAAGCGTTGGCATGTATACATCTTGCAAGGATGGAATCTTGCATTTCTTGTCTCTGCCATTTGTAAGCTCTTTCAGTAGGTGCATTCCATAGATATATACACTAGATGTCACATCCGCCCCCTGAGCATGCGTCAATACCGCCGCCATACCGTACAGGGTTCCCAGGTCCAAAGTAGTCATTCAGCCAGTCCAGCCGATCTGAAGATGCCGGACTTTTGCGTCGCATATGGCTTTAGTAATGAGCGAAAAAAAAAAAAAAAAAAAAAAAACAAAGGATAAAGGCATAACATTTTGTAGGTAAGATTTCGTTTTTTAATGATTTTGTATGTTACGAAATGTTGTGCTCAACACAGTAGCGTAGACAGAAAAGGGACTCTGGGTGTGCATCAGAAAAACTGGGTGTGCTACATTTACGTGAAAATCCGTTGGTGTGTGAATTCAGCTTGTTAATGCACTTTTCTGTTATTAAAATAAACCTGTGATGATTTTTTTTTGTGTGTATATTTTAATGCATCAACCCGTCATTTACCTTCAATTCTCAGAGCGCTACCCTGTACCAAAGTGGCGGCTCTATTGACGCATTCGTTCCAGTAGAGAACAATAGCCTACGCGACATCTAGTGTATATATCTATGGGTGCGTTCTACTAAAAGCCTCAAAGACATCAGGGCTAAAGTGGAGAAAACAAAGATGCAGGTCTTTACGAAGTTTTATTCGTCCACAGACATCTTCCCATTTTTTTTCTTACTTACATTGCTTCACGGGGGCAGCCATGGCCTAATGGTTAGGGAGTCAGACTTGTAACCGAAAGGTTGTAGGTTCAAGTCCCAGGTCCGGCAGGGATTGTCGGTGGGGTGAGTGATTAATCAGTGCTATCTCCACCCTCAATACCACGACTGAGGTGAGACCCTTGAGCAAGGCACCGAACCCCCAAACTGCTCCCCGGACGCCGCAGCGATAGCAATATGGCTGCCCACTGCTCCGGTTGTATGTTCACGGTGTGTGTGTGTGTGTGTGTGTGTGTGTGTTCACTACTGTGTGTGTGCACTTGGATGGGTTAAATGCAGAGCACAAATTCCGAGTATGGAATTTGACGTGTGTCTTTATGACACACGTCACGTCACTTTTTCACTTCACTTTTCACTTTTCACTTTTTTTACTTTTCTCTTTTCTCTTTGACTGAAAATTACAACCAAAAGACGCACAATGTAGCATCATATCAGTATTTTCCAAGGTGTGTCGTGATAAAAATAGCAACAGAGGGATAATGGCGCCCCCATAGTCCAAAATATATCAAACGATGTGGATTTTTTTTAAATAGCATAATTTTTTAGTGGGCTTTCTACTACATATTTCAGTAAGAGACATTTACGTTATATTAAGCCATACAAGTCTTAATACCCGGGTCCATACCATAACTACTGTATAATGATAGCAACACTGAAGATCGATCCCTTAGGAAAAGTAACCATGGTTTTACTACAAATAAAACCAATGAACTATGGTAACCACAAATCAACCATGGTTTTGCTACATTAATCATAGTTTAAAATGTCAAATCAATACACCAAACAAACATGATTACTACACTTATTACTAATTCTGTCTTTGTTCTCTCGCAAATACAAGTTATAGTCAGAATTGGAAAACATAAGTTATATAAGAAAATATAAATATAAAATATAAGTTGGGAGTAACTTATAACTTATAAAATATAAGTAAGTATTTCATGATATACTCACAATTCTGAGAAATAAAGCCATAAGTGACTTTTTTTTCCCCGAATTTTTGCAATTCTGACTTTATAACAAGCAGTTCTGAGAAATAAAGTCAGAGCTGTGAGATTCAAACTCATAATTTTGACTTTTTTTCTCAGAAGTTTTGCAATTCTGACTTTATAACAAGCAGTTGTGAGAAAAACCTCAGAATTGCGAGATACAAACTCATAATTATGACTTTTCTCAGAATTTTCACAATTCTGACTTTATAACAAGCAATTGCAAGAAAAACTTTTCACAACTCTTAGAAATAAAGTTGTAATTCTGAGAAATAAAGTCAGAATTGTGAGATACAAAGTCCTAAAGACTTTTTTCTCAAAATGTTCACAATTCTGACTTTATAACAAGCAGTTGTGAGGAAAAACTCATAAATGCAAAGTACAAACTCCCAGCTCTGAGAAATAAAGTTGCAATACTAAGAAATAAAGTCAGAATTGTGAGATACAAAGTCCTAAAGACTTTTTTCTCAGAATTTTCACAATTCTGACTTTATAACAACCGCGAGATACAAATATGCAATTCTAAAAAATAAAGTTGCAATTCTGAGAAATACAAACTGATAATTCTAACAACTTTTCTTTCTGTTTTTGCGATTCTGAATTTATAGTTTAGTCAGAATTGTGAGAAATAAATTTAGCAATTCTGAAAACATATCAGTCTTTATTCCCCTCAGAACGACTTTATAACTCATGATTACGAGTTTATATCCCACAATTTGCGAGAAAAAAGTCAGATGTGCACGTTTTTTCTTGTGATTCTGAATCTTTCTCACAATTGCTAGTTTATGTCCCACAATTCTGACTTTATAACTTGCAATTGTGAGTTTATATCATGCAGTTATAAAAAAAGAGTCAGAATTGCAAGATAAAAACTCACAAGTACCTTTTTTATTTTTTATTCAGGGACAGAAATGGGCTTTTATAGAGTCATGACATAATGCACTTGGAAGTATGGAGCTTCATATTTTGTGTAGTACCTCATTTTTAAAATTGTTTCTTCACCAGGTGATGTGATTGTCTACATCAATGACATCTGTGTTTTGGGCACCACCCATGCCGACGTGGTAAAGCTTTTCCAGTCCGTCCCCATTGGCCAGAGCGTGACCCTGGTGCTGTGCCGAGGTTACCCTCTACCTTATGACCCAGAAGACCCATCTGCTAGCTCCTCCATGCCCCCTTTGGGTCTGGTGGATCACCCGTTGCTGCTCAATGGAAGGAACAACTATGAAAATTATATGGAGTACATGTCTTTGACTGGCCGCTTGGTACCTGAGCACGGCGAGGGCCTTACCCCACATCCCCATCCTGGAGACACACACCTGGATGGCTCACAGCCTCCATCCTTGACCACACCGGGACCCCCACCTGATGACAGCGTCTCCATGGCGTCATCCTCAGGAGCAACCGCTGGTGCTCAAGTGGCCCCTGAACTTCTAAGTCTCACTATAACCAAAGGAGCAGAGGGTTTTGGGTTCACTATAGCGGACAGTCCTACAGGACAAAGAGTCAAACAGGTGTGCTGATCTATCTATCTATCGTTTTATCTATCTATCTATCTATCTATCGTTCTATCGTTCTATCATTCTGTGCTGGTTAGGGCTGGTCAGTTAATCAAAGGCGATTGTCATGCGCATTTTGTCAGTGAAGCCGGTTGTGTAATCAGCAGTAAATCTCCAGCACCTGTGTTCAGGTGGAACGGCATGTAGTACACAGAGCCGTACTTCATAGAAAAGATACGCTTAATCGTGTTAATTATCGCAAACGATTTAATCGATCGATTATGAAATCGAAAGAAATCGTTTGCGATAATGACAGCTGTTTGCGTAGCTTCTCAGTGAACTACGGCTCTGTGTAGACATGCTGCTACACCTGAAAGCATGTGAAAATATCACATTTAATAACGTACTTACTCCAAACTCACTTCATATTATAATATTTATATCAGTTGAGTGTTTGAAATAAATCTTTCTGTGAGATAGTACAGCTTTTTACACAGAATAAGGCACGAATAGTATTCTACGCAGTGATAAAGGCATTGCATTATTATATACTGTATTATAAGGAAAATTATAATAAGAAGTCAGATAAACCATATATTGTTGTAGTCGTGGGTTTATTAGTCACGTTGAATCAATATAAGCAGTTAAATCTTGTTTATTCAGCTGCAGCCATAGCAAAGATGCGTTCCCTATGTTTCTTCTTCTGGCGTATTTTGAGTTTCCGCGTGAGAATGAGAGCGCCCTCTGGCCTTCGGATGAAGATTTACTGATCACGGATCTGCGCTTTACTAAAAGCTACGCATGACAATCGCAGCTGTCTTTCTATCTATCATTCTATCATTTTATGGTTGTGTCTATCGTTCTTTAGTTCTGTCTATTGTTCTGTTAATCTATCATTCTATCGTGCTGTCATTCAATCGTTCTATCATCCTGTGGTTTTATATATATATATATATATATATATATATATATATATATATATATATACACACCTATCGTTCTATCTATCTATCTTTCTATTGTTCTATCATTCTATGGTTGTATCTTTCTATATATTGCTCTTTCATTCTGTCTGTCGTTCTATCTCTCTATCGTTCTATCATTCTATCTGTCTGTTGTTCTGTCGCTCTTCATTCTATCTCTTTCTATCATTCTATCGCTCTCATTCTATCTATCGTTCTATCATTATCTATCACTGTGTTATTCTATCTATCGTTCTATCATCCTATGGTTGTATTATTTTATTGCTCTTTCATTCTATCGTTCTATCATTGCATCTATCTGTTTATCTATCATTCAGTTGTGCTGTCATGTAATAGTTCTATCAGTGTTTTATCATTCTATGTATCACTCTATCTCTCTGTCATTCTATCTATCTATCTATCTATCTATCTATCTTTCTTTCTTTCTTTCTTTCTATCGTTCTATCTATTGTTCTATTGTTCTATTGTTATCTATCGCAGTTTTATTTTATCTATCGTTCTATCTATCTATCTTTCTATTGTTCTATCATTCTATGGTTGTATCTTTCTATATATTGCTCTTTCATTCTGTCTGTCGTTCTATCTCTCTATCGTTCTATCATTCTATCGTTCTGTCGCTCTTCATTCTATCTATCTTTCTATCGCTCTATCGCTCTCGTTCTATCTATAGTTCTATCGTTATCTATCACTGTTTTATTCTATCTATCATTCTATCATCCTATGGTTGTATTATTTTATTGCTCTTTCATTCTATCGTTCTATCATTGCATCTATCTGTCTATCTATCATTCAGTTGTGCTGTCATGTAATAGTTCTATCAGTGTTTTATCATTCTATGTATCGCTCTGTCTCTCTGTCATTCTATCTATCTTTCTTTCTTTCTATCGTTCTGTTGCTCTATCGTTCTATCTATCATTCTATCTATTGTTCTATTGTCATCTATCGCAGTTTTATTCTATCTATCGTTCTATCGTTGTATTATTCTATTGCGCTTTCATTCTGTTCTGTCATTCTATGATTGTATTATTTTATTGCTCTTTCATTCTATCATTCTGTCGTTGCATCTATCTGTCTATCTATCTTTCAGTTGTTCTATCATTTAATTGTTCTATCAGTGTTTTATCATTCTATGTCATTCTATCTATCATTTTATCATTCTATGGTTATATCTATCGTTCTGTCATTCTATCCTTCTATGGTTGTATCTACTATCTTTATTTTGTTCGATCATTGAATTGTTCTATTGCTCTGTATATCTATCGTTCTTTCATTCTAATCTATCTGTTGTTCTATCTATATATAGTATTGTTTCTTGTTATTTTAGAAAATAAACAAATAAGGCTACTGTTTTCCTCAATGGTCAAACCAAAATGCAAACAGAGCGAAAATTCATTTGCAGGCTGTATTTAACAATATTACATGGTTGTTTGTCCTGTCTTAATGCTTTACTGCACACTTAAGTGCATGATATATGTCATAATTGTTTCTATACATTTGGATCAGGTTCTGGAGCCACAGGGTTGTCCGGGGTTATGTGAAGGAGATTTGATGGTGGAGATTAATCAGAAGGGTCTCCAGGGACTCAACCACACACAGGTGGTGCAGCTGCTCAAGGACTGTCCAGTGGGAACAGAGGCTACGCTTGTCATTCAGAGAGGAGCAGCAGCAGGTGCGCACATTTTCAACCTTCGTTTTTAAAACCAAGCTCGTCAGAAATCCGCTGAAGGTCGCCTGAAATCTACGTCAGACCTTGGCAAAGTACAATATTCCTGACAAATGAAAATTCTGTCAATGTTCACTCATACTATGTCTTTTTCTATTGAACACAAAAGGAGAAATGGATGCTTATTTTTAAATTAGTACATTTTCCTCAAGTTGGACATGATAATTATTTAAAGATGACAGAATGTCAGTTTGGGCGAACTTTTCCTTTAAAGTTTTGGTTGAAACGATGAAAGTAACTGTACACTTCAGTGCTTCAGTTTTAAGTGCTCTGAACTTGCCTTAAGCTTTGCTTCAGCAAGATTTTAAAATAAGAGGAGAGAAACTTTCCTATTATAGACTCCTAGATATGCTTTGCCTCACAAACTAACCAGTACATCTCAATTTCTCAGACTCGAACTGTTTTCTTTCAGAATAACTGAAGCTGATGAGCTGTTTTGGGGCAATTTTAGCAGAGCCTTCGCAAGATTGCACACTGTATCATCTCTTGGCAATAGCTGGTGACAGTTATTAGCATATTCAGACTAGAGCCAAGCTAATCTACTAATTCCATGCGAGTCCACTCATCGGAGTGCTTACTTTCATTAAAAATGTCAGTGCAGAGCGAAATATTTTATCACCCTTCTTAATTAGTATATTCTTAGAATGAAAATTAATGAGGTAATTAATAGAAACTATCTCGAAGAAGGCTACAGTCTCTCCATGTGTACAGTAAACCTGATATACGTTCTCACCTCCTCTGCGTGTTTCATGACTATATCGAAGGCTACGGTCTTAAAGGACCTCTCAGCAACCACTCCAAGGCCTCTTGTAACGGAGCGAGAGACTGTCCCGTGTGATTCACTGGCTAAGTGCGAGACCATTCAGTTTCCTGCCGGCGTTCTGCCAAGAGCCCGGTCAGCGGCGGCCATGTTCACAGCTCTTTTCCCCAGTCCTCTAATTAAAGCACGACTCCCACACTGAGCTGTGGAGATAAACAGGCAGACGAATCAGAATGCAGAGTGGCTCGAGGGGGGCGGGGCGTTCGGCGAACAGGCCAACCAGAGCGTGTTGCTTCTCAGCAGGTAGCACTGAGGGAATACTCTGAAATAGATGCTGATTGAGGATATGTAATTTATTCTTGGTGACGTGAAGAGTTTATATTATCATAATTTACATAAATTTACATGAATATATCTATTTAAAGCAGCGGGATGAATGGGCGAATAAATGTCAAGACAAGCATAATTTCACACCAGAACAAGGTGAAAATCCTGAATTCACAGGCAGTAAATAGACATTTTTTCTTTTGCAGTGTCCACACTGTTCCCAGCAGCAAACTGAGCATAACCAGAGCCAGTTATTATAAAAGATTCATACAAAAAAAGGAGAAAAAAAAATCTGAATCAAAATTGGTTCCATTAAATAAATAAATGAAATAAAAGAGATTATGAGCTGTCTGCACTGTTTGTTACAATAAACACTCAACAGAACACAGAAACAGTTATTTAGTTTTTTTTTTTATCATTAAAAAAAATCAATTTTTAAATCCCTTTAAATAAATAAGAAATGTTTCTAAAATACTATTTTATCTATTTGCTTTTTAATTAGGACAAGGGATGGATGAAATAGCTAAAAACATAATATTTTGTCATTCATTATATATCTAGATATTTCTTAAATATCATTAACATCATATTTGTATAAAGAATACTTGACTATTTTAGTAAATACTTGACTAAAATACAGTTGTTTTTCTTTATCAGAGCAGTGTTGTTATTGTATAACTAAAACTATTAAAATGATATTTAAGCTAGCTGAAATAAAGCTGATATAAATAAAATGTAAAAATTAAGTGAAAAACTACATGAAAATTAAAAAAGTTTTAATTGCTAAAATGACTGAAACGTGAAATAATAAAAAAAAGAAAAAAGAAATACCAGTGGAACATGATGATGTGAAGTAATATGTAAGAAAATCTGACAATATGTTTAAAATAATATTTTTGTTTAATACTTTTAGTAGTGTTTAATTAGGACTAGGGATGAAAAAAGCATATATATGCTTGTATATGCTATAAATATTATGTCTGTCAGTACATATCCTTGATATTGTTTTTATTAAAATGTTAATTGAAATAGCTGATATAAAATAAAATAAAATAAAAAAAATTAGTTAAAAAACCTACAAAAAAATTTGAACTTAAAAAAGAAATAAAAGTTGCTAAGTGCTAAAAGTGCAAAAATACTAAACCTGAAAAGAAAAAAAAAACAAAAAAAAACAATCAGATAGAAATAAATAAATACCAGCTATCCTTGATAGATATCCTTGATATTTTTTTTTAAAGATCATTGTCATATTTGTATAAAGGTTTTACTTGACTAAAATTACTGTTGTTTTTTTATCAGAGCAATGTTATTATTGTAAATTAAAAATATTAAAATGATCTGAAGTTAATTGAAATAGCTGATATAAAATAAACATTAAAAAATTAAGTAAAAAAAAAACTACAACAAATGTACATGAAAACTAGAACTTAAAACAGAAATAAAAAAGTTGCTAAATGCTAAAAGTGCTAAAATGACTAAACCTGAAATAATTAAAAAAACAACCAAATAGAAATAAATAAACACCACTGGAACAAGATGCTGTGAAGTGAAATAAAAGACAACCAATATTACAATAAAGTAATATTTTTGTTTTTATATTTTAGTAGTGTTTAATTAGGACTAGAGATGGATGATATTGCTAAAAAAATCTTAATATTTTGTCTTTCAGTATATATCCTTGATATTTTTTAAATATCATTAATATCATATTTGTAAAAAGGTATTGTAAACTAGAACTATTACAATTATTTTTAAGTTAAACTACATGTAAATTAGAACTTAAAACAGAAATAAAGTTTTTAGAAATGCTAAAATTACTGAACCTAAGATAATTAAAAAACAATCAAATAAAAATGTAAAAATTAAGGAAATAATAACAATGACAAAAGCACATGAAAATTACTAAAACTAAATGAAAATGAATGATTTTAAAATATGAATAAATATTACAAAAGGTATATAAATACTAAAATGGCACTGAATCAGGGGATTCAAAAAAATGAAAATTGAAAATAAATAGAAAGTCTTAAAGTATTGTTTTCCACAGTGTTTATCACTAAATGAACAAAAGAAAAAAAAAAATTTGATCTGGTTTTATTTAAATGCACCATTACAACATAACATACATAAAAATCAATAACAATATACACGTACATGTAATTCTGCCAGCAAAATCAAAATGAATATATATTGCAAATATTTAGTATACCGCTCATCCCTACTTAGGACGGGTTATTGGATTGCATTTGCACCCAAGTGCATAAATGCAACTTTTGCAATAATTTCACTACATTTATGTCTACTGGAATCAGAAATGATCTCATTTGGCAACAGACTGCCGAGGGAGGTGAATGCAATAAGAAATGTATTTCTTATCTCTAAATTTGCCCAGAGTACTAAAAGAATCATTAAGGAACCAGAATTGTCCCATTTCTAATTCTTCCAGCATTTCTCTACCTTATTAGCACAGCAGTCAGAGCACAGATCCACTGTCCGTCTTCCTCTCTGCGCTTCCTTTATGAGGATTATTGACATCTCAGGTAGGACTGGACAGGCAGGTGTGAGGTGATAACTATACTCCTGACTCTCTGTACTGTTGGAAATATCATCAGGGCCGTGGCATTTCAGCAGTGCCGACAGCTCTCTTACATCCTCTTGGCTCTATTCCATTTGGGTCTCGGAGAACTCGGAGCTGACAGTCACCTCGAATCCCTCATGATTCCATCTGACTCACCTTTCAGACTTCACCTGACATGAATGAAACCCAAGGACGCATGAGGCCACTGACAGAACATGGCATTCAACTTAAGTTTGACTTATTTGAAGGTTGTTTCTGCGTTCAAGTCTGAATAAAGCAATCAGGAAATAGGAGGACAAATCCTTGAAGCCTTGCGCACGAGATTGATCGAAGTTCTCCGCTCTTTGTTGTCCATATGGCATCTTTCGTGATGCATTGGGGGAGGAAGAAGACTTGTGGAGTGGCACGACTGTGCGTATTTGCCTGAGGCTTTATGTTTAGCCCTTTGCTGCCAAGTCGTGTCCTGGTCATATAGCGTTTGATGTAATCCTGTTAGTTTAAGTAGGCATAAAAATGCCTTGCTCCCCTAGAAATCCAGACGTACAGGCCACACACACGCATGCGCATTTTCGTGCGCACACGAGCACAGCGACTCGCAATATGGTATTCTCATAGCACCTCTGGCCATGGTTTAATCACATTGCAGATGAATCTTAAACAACCTTCTTCACACCACAGACTGTTATATTGCAGATGCACATCATGCATTTTATTATATGGGGAATTTAGATTAAAATAGTATTGTGGTCTTTCTTTGCATATTGTAAAAAGTCGAATGTGTAGTTATAACTATACCAAGCTATTTCTACCCAGCTTGACCATTAAAATGGGTTTCTGTTAAAAAAAGAGGCTAGCTTATTTAGATGTAATTTGTTTGTTTTTTTATACAATATTATTCAAATAAACAATATTCTTGATCATTTTTTTCTTATTTTAATTAGCTAAGTATATATAGATAACAGACATAGTATAATATATTATATTAAAATATAGATTCTGAATTAGGTTAATTTTTCTGGCCCCATTGGCACTTTTTTAATAAAACAACAAAAACAACAAAATGCCAGTGAAAATATTTATCTCAAGAAAGTATACAATAGGTCTATAAATAAATTATCTTGCAATAATGAGTTTTCTACGGAGGCCCGTTTCCTCCACCGAATAAAAAGGGGAAAAAAAAGGGAGTTTACATCTCATTTTTATTCTCAGAATTGCGATATAAACTTGCAAGTACGAAATATAAAATAAGAATTATGAGATATAAACAAGCAATTCTGAGAAACTCTCACAATTCTGTAAACTAAAGTTGCAATTCTGAGAAATGAAGTGACAATTCTGAGAAACAAAGCCAGAATTGAAAGATATAAACTCACAATTCTGACTGTTTCTCTCAGAACTGTGTGATATCAACTCACAGTTGAGAGTTATAAATTCTGAATTCCAACATATAAAATCACAATTCTGATTTTATATCTTGCTATTTTGACCTTTTTCTCAGAATTGCATGGTACAAACTTGCAATTCTGACTTTTTCTCAGAATTGTGTGATATAAACTCAAAATTGCAAGTTATAAAGTCTGAACATAAATGAGCAATTCTAAGAAATAAAGTGACAATTCTGAGAAGCAAAGTCAGAATTGCAAGATTGCTTTTTCTCTCAGAATTGTGTGATATAAACTCAATTGCGAATTATAAAATCAGAGTTGTGAGATATAAACAAGCAATTCTGAGAAATAAAGTCACAATTATGAGAAATAAAGTTGCAGTTCTGAGAAACAAAGTCAGAATTGCAAGATATATTGTGTATAAACTCAAAATTGCAAGTTATAAAGTCTGAATTGTGGGACATAAACAAGCAATTCTGAGAAATAAAGTGATAATTCTGAGAAACAAAGTCAGAATTGCAAGATATAAACTCACAATTCTGTTTTTTTTTTTCTCAGAATTGCGAGTTAATATCTTGCAATTGTGACACTTTTTTTTCAGAATTGCAAGATACAAACTTGTAATTCTGACTTTTTTCTCAGAATTGCGTGACAGACACAATTGCGAGTTATAAAATCAGATTTGTAAGACATAAGCAATTCTAAGAAATAAAGTGACAATTCTGAGAAGCAAAGTCAGAATTGCAAGATTGCTTTTTCTCTCAGAATTGTGTGATATAAACTCAATTGCGAATTATAAAATCAGAGTTGTGAGATATAAACAAGCAATTCTGAGAAATAAAGTCACAATTATGAGAAATAAAGTTGCAGTTCTGAGAAACAAAGTCAGAATTGCAAGATATATTGTGTATAAACTCAGAATTGCAAGTTATAAAGTCTGAATTGTGGGACATAAACAAGCAATTCTGAGAAATAAAGTGACAATTCTGAGAAACAAAGTCAGAATTGCAAGATATAAACTCACAATTCTGTTTTGTTTTTTTTCCTCAGAATTGTGAGTTAATATCTTGCAATTGTGACACTTTTTTTTCAGAATTGCAAGATACAAACTTGTAATTCTGACTTTTTTCTCAGAATTGCGTGACAGACACAATTGCGAGTTATAAAATCAGATTTGTAAGACATAAACAAGCAATTCTAAAAAATAAAGTGACAATTCTGAGAAACAAAGTCAGATTAGTTCGATTTAGATTTTTTTGTAAGTGATCATCAATCCTAAATGATTCTGAGTTGCTGATTATCCTAATACTAATACTTACACTTTTTACTACTATTTGTCTGATACGAATGTACTCGGTGATGTGGAGCTATTCAGTAGCTACAACACATATTCTGCAAGCCTTACTGGCCATTCATATGTCATAATCATTCAGTGGAAGTTGCAGAAATCTAGTGTAGTGTCTTTTGTCTCCTTTATGGTATTAAATACTGTTTGTCAGGCTCAATTGTAGTCTTTTTTTATTTAGGATGAGTTTGGCATCTGCTCAAAGCTAATGATGTAATTACCGCGCAAATAAATGCAATAAACTTTTCTCACCGCCTACAGAACAACAAAGTGAAGAAGAAAAATGAATGAATATTATGTGACTATTATGAGAAAACACATTGTTTTACCACTTAGATCGCATGATATTAATCATTGTCTCCTTTTTCTCTGTCAGGCATCTACACACCCTGGGATCCCACAAAACAGGTAAATGATTTAAACTATTTACTTTCTCAAACTGCTGTTGTTTTTGCATGTTCTTAAACTGATCTTGACACCTGGTGGAACTTCAAAGAGTTGTGAAATAAGGCTTCAGTACAGATTCAACCACATGACATTCGGTTCCAATAAAGGATTAGTTCACTTCCAGAATAAACATTTTCTGGTAATTTACACCCACACCCCTATGTCATCCATGTCAAGATGCTCGTGTCTTTCTTTTTCAGTCGGAAAGAAATTAAGGTTTTTGAGGAAAATATTTCAGGATTTTTCTCCATATAGTGGACTTCAATGGGAATCAAGGGGTTGAAGGTCCAAATTGCAGTTTCAGTGCAGCTTTAAAAGGCTCTATACCTTTCTAACGTGACTACGTAATACGTAAAATCGAGCTTAGTGAAAAATGAGCATTTGTTTTTAAAAAGTGTATAAATTTGTATTTATTTTTTTTTTTTTTTTAGAAAAAGACAGATCGTTTCGCTAGATAAGACCCTTATTCCTTGGCTGGGATCATGTAGAGCCCTTTGAAGCTGCATTGAAACTAATTTTGGACCTTTAGTTGACTGATTTCAGAACAAATGACTCTTCTGAGCCTGCCTTTTCGTATGTATTACATGTACAACATGATTTTTAAGGAAATGTATGATTTTTGAGGTCATTTTTATTCATTTAAATACATGCAGCAGAACCAGAGTTGTCCAATTTCCGTACAAATGACTCTGAGTCAGTTCTATGTAGTGAATCAAACATATACAGTGCAACAAGCGTGGTCTGATTCTAGAACAAATGATTGTAATAAAACATTCTTTATAGTGACTCAAACACATACAATACAACCAGTCTGATTTCCAAACAAACGATTCAAATGAGTCTGTTCTTTTAAGTGAATCAAACTAATATAGCTTTTTTAATTTACAGATAATAACTGGGTATTCATATTACAAAGTGTAAAGATGCATATTATGTGTTTTTATAGTAGTATTTTATATAAAAAAAATATTTAATGTATGAAGTACAGTTAAAATCAAAAGTTTACATATACTTGGTTACCAAAATAAGAGGGATCATACAAAATGCATGTTATTTTTTATTTTGTACTGACCTGATTAAGATATTTCACATTACAAAGTTTACATATAACATCCACAAGAGAAAATAATAGTTAATTTGCTCACTGATGCTCCAGAAGGAAAAACAATGCATTAAGAGCCAGGGGTTGTAAACTTTTGAACAGAATGAAGATGTGTGCATTTTTCTTATTTTGCCTAAATATCTTTTTTTTTTTTTTAGTATTTGTTACTACCCTTCAGAAGCTATAGAAGATACTTAAATTTAGTTAAATTTACCCTGATCTTAAAATTCAAAAGTGTTTTTTTTAATGCATTGTGTTTCCTTTTGAAGCATCAGTGAGCATATAAACCTTCTGTAATTGTTGCATATGGATTGCAAGATGGCTCTCAAAAATCATACAGTCATTGGTGGAAAGGGTTCAAATACACAAAAATCTTGAAAAACCAAAGAATTTGTGGGACCTGAAGGATTTTACTGAAGAACAGCAGGCAGTTTAAATGTTCAGGACAAACAAGGAACTCGTCATTTTTATAAATTCAACTATTGTTTTCTCTTGTGGACTATATGTAAATGTCTTTTATGTGGAATATCTTATTCAGGTCAGTGCTAAATAAAAAATAACATGCATTTTGTATGATCCCTCTTATTTTGATAAAATAATTAACATTTTGCAGATTCTGCAAGGTGTATGTAAACTTTTGACTTCAGCTGTACATCACCACATTTTTTTGTTTAGTATTGTTCATTAATAGTCAAAATCCAATCCAATCCAATAGTATTGGATTTTTGCTGCCTCAAAAAATGTAAAAGTCGAATACATATTTACAACGGTATACTGCTGCCTTTAAACTGATTGTGGCAATATTTGCTATGTAATACAGCGCAAATCGATTACTCATTTCAGCAGGTATGCTGATGGAATTTTAACAGTTGTGATTCTGCCATCAGCGTTTGCTGCAGAAATGATCAAATCATGTTTTTATGTAACGTAAGAGGATTTGACCACTTGCATACCTCTGGCTAGCAGCTGTCCTTTAGCGGTGATCTTGGAGCAGCGTCCCTCGGCAGCTCAGAGCGTTTGCAGTATCAATCTCAGATCACTATTAAAGACAAACCGCAGCCGCGAGTTCGTAGTCACAGCACGTGTTCAGCGGGCGCACTGGATAACACTCTGATGAAACCCGACATGGAAATGTCCCGGGTGACAGATGCATTAACGCAGTCGCCATGGGTGGCGTGCTTAATCAGTATGCCTCTTGTGCTGCTGCATTAGCAAACAAAAAGCTTTAACTGACAGCAAAGTGGGCCTCTTTAATATGTGTGTTTGCCAAGGTGCAGCACGCTAGAATGTGTTTATCATAAAGAGAAATTATTCCAAGCAAAGATTATGCAGGTGATACTCAATTGATATTCCTCCTCCTCGGTCACAGAGACCTGCGGACTCAATCACGCTGCCGTGTGATTTATAGCTCTGGCCGACTTGAAAACAAAACTCCTCGTTCATGGAAATGGATTCATTTGAAGTTGTAAATATTAAAGAGAGGATTCATGCGAAAATGAAAATTCTGTCATTGTTTACTCGCTGACATGCCACTTCAAACCTGTGGGATTTTTTTCACAGACTATTTTAATAAATAAACAACTTTAGCATGATACAAACCCTTTCAGAAGGGTCCAAAATTACGGCGAATTAAGTTTATTATCTATAAATATTCCAACCAGTGTTATTTCAGTGTTATTAACATGCTATTTTTTTATTTTAGTTGATTGATTTTGTAGTGTATGTTTATTTTTAGTAGTAGTTTTTAGTATATATAAATATATATATATATATATATATATATATATATATATATATATATATAAATATATTTTTTCTGAGTAACCGATAAGTGGCGCCATGATGGATTCTAATTTCCATTTGTGTGCTTTTGTGTTCTGGTACCCATAGAAATCCATGTTAAAATGGTTCAAACGAAATGAAACGGAATTAAATGTTGCTTTGCAAAAAGCAGAATTTTGTATTTATTTATTTTCTTTTAATGCAACAAAAATAATGTGGTTTTAATTTTAGTCCAGATTTAGTTAAAATATAATAATTATAATAATCCTGGTTGTTACAAAAAAGTATCTTTTTTTATATATATAATTCTATAATTTATCTTATTAATAAAAAAAATGACAAATAGGACACTACCAGTCAAAAGTTTTTGAACAGTAAGATTTTTAATGCTTTTTAAAGTCTCTTCTGCTTGCCAAGCCTGCATTTATTTGATCCTAAGTACAGAAAAACAGTCAAATTTTGAAATATTTTACTCTTCAAAACTGTTTTCTATTTGAATACATTTAAAAATATAATTTATTCCTATGATTTTTAGTGCTGAATTTTTAGCATCATTACTCCAGTTACATGTTCCTTCAGAAATCATTCTTATACTTGCTTATTATAATTATTATTATTATTACTATTATTATTATTATTATTATTATGTTGAAAACAGCTGAGTAGATTTTTTTTCAGGTGATTTGGTGATTAGAAAATATTTATTTATCTGAAATAGATAGATAAATAGATGTGTGTGTGTGTGTGTGTGTGTGTGTGTGTGTGTGTGTGTGTGTGTGTGTGTGTGTGTATGTGTGTGCGTATATATATATTAGGGATATGCCGGTATCAAATTTTCATGTTGCGATAAATTGATAATGTTTTTATCACGGTATACGGTATTATCACGGTATTGAAATTTAGTTGCAAAAAAGTGATGTCATAATACAGTAAAAAAAATTCTGAACATTAAAACACAATAAAGCAATACACAAAAAATGTATAAAGTTCAAAATTTTACACAGATTAAAGTGCAAAAGAATTAAAAGACCAATAGGTATCGCTTTACAGTAAGATCTTATTAGTTAATTATTATTAGTTAACATGATCAGTAAACAAAAGCTTCATTTGATACAGAAGTTATTAATCTTTGTTAAAAATACAACTTTTAGTTCATGTTAGCTCGGTTTATTTAAAAAAAAAAAAAAAAACTTTGATTTTAATTTTAATTTGATTATTATTATATTGGAATTATCTAAGATTAATGCATGTTTAGAATAATTTTTCATTGGGAGTTTATGTTAACTAATTAATTAATTAAGTAAGTAATGTTAACTAATGAAGCCCTAAAGTAAAGTGTGACCGAACAATAAAGAATCACTTAGAATACACTTTCAAACAATATCTAGGGCATGTTGTAGTCCAGATTAAAATGTAAAAAGTGTTAAAATAAATAGCCTGTGGAGTCTGAATATTTAAGTATTTGGTGTTGTGATAAACACCACTGCAAATACAAAAATCTAAATGGCTAAATAAATCATTTAAATACGTTTTAGAAAGTAGCGCAGCTGCTTTGTTTCTGGGTTAACGTTGCATTTGCGGTTTAGCGCCATCTGCTGTCAGAGAGTGAATGACACTTTCACTTTAATCCGGAGCGTCCCTTAGGCGTTCTGCCATGTGCTTCTGTTTACATCACGCGTCTTCGACGCAGTTTACAAGTGTGTTGTGCATTTAACCAGTTAATGGGAAAAGTATGCTTAAAATGCTTTCAAAATTCGGAATAACTTTTAATAAACAATTATTTTCGGTATTTTGAAATGCCCACAATAACAATACCGTGCATATTCATTATCGTGATATATCGTATTACCGAATACCGGCACATGTCTAATATATATATGTATATATATATATATATATATATATATATATATGTGTGTGTGTGTGTGTGTATATGTGTGTGTATATATATATATATATATATATATATATATATATATATATATATATGTATGTGTGTGTGTGTGTGTGTATATGTGTGTGTATATATATATATATATATATATGTATGTGTGTGTGTGTGTGTGTGTGTGTGTGTGTGTGTGTGTGTATATATATGTTTCTTGAACAGCAAATCAGAATGATAGAATGATTTCTGAAGGGTCATGTGACTTGAGTAATGACGCTAAAAAATACACTTTGAAATCCCAGGAATAAATTACTTTTTTAAATATATTCAAATAAAAAAATGTTTTTTGGTGTACTTTGAATCGAAAAGTACTGCTTGGTGAGCAGAAGAGACATAAAAAAAAAACGTATAAAAACCTTGCTGTTCAAACGCTTTTGACTGGTAGTGTATATTTAATTTATTTCCATTCTGACTGACCAATCAGAATCAACTATTCTAGGAAGACATTTAATAAAATGGGAAAATTTAACAGAAAATCCAGGCTACACAACAGTCTTTTTAGTTCCCTTGTATAATTTTCCTTAGTTTCACATTCTTAATTGCAATGCAGATCCACAAATGCTGTTTGTGAAATTAATGAACTATAAATCCCAGGTTAAGTTTCTCCGAAACCTTTTGAAAAGTAATGCAACATTTTATTTAACAAATGTAGGTATTTCTAGAACTGGCGGTGATATCTAATTTTATGTGAGTTCACTTTCATCCCGGTGTGAGATACATCATTTTCAGGAAGCCGTCCAGTTCGGCTGGATTCAGGGCTCGTAATGGAATTGGCAGGTTAAGCGGAGAGCTGCAGGTGAAATGAACAGCTCACAGGAAATAGGATCCATTAGCCCCCGGGGCGCATGACTGTAGCACAGATACTTCGCTTCACACTTTAGTCCCTCACTTAGGGCTTAATTCATCTCCCCCGCTGAACCTCCAGAGCGCGATTGGACTGCTAAACTCCCCCCTCACAGAAAGAGGACAGGAGTAATGACAGGGGTCACCTTTATGATACGCCAAATGTTCTCCTCTTGAACTTTTAAAGGGTCTACATGAGAGATTTTCATTTCTTTTAGTGCATGTATATATATTATCCACTCAAACCGGTCTATATCTGTGTTGTGCATACAGTGGGACCCTCAAGGAAGCCCCCAGACCAGCTTGTCGGCTGCTTTGCTTCCCCACGGTGCCCCACATCCTGGCCAAACGCTCCATCGCTCCTCTGTTCCAGATGCAGAGGGCTTCCACCTGGGCAAGCCGGACCCCTATGATCTCTATGAGAAGTCACGTGCCATTTATGAAAGCAGACGTAAGTCAGAGCTTTTGGTGGGTGGTGAGTTCTACACTGTAAAAAACAAAAAGCACAATTTGTTGAGTCAACTTAAAAAAATTTGTTACCCTGGCTGCCTTTAAAAATTTAAGTTCAGTCAACTCAAATAAGTTTATTCAAGTTGAATTGTTAAGTTCTACTAAGTAGCAACTTAGATATACGAGTTGACTAAACTAAAAAATTGTTTGTTAAACTTAACAGCTGTTTGTTACTCGGCTGCCTTAAAATTTTAAGTTGAATCAACTCAAATATCTAAGTTGTCACTTAGTGAAACATAACATTTCAAGTTGACTAAACTTTTTTTTTTCGAGTTGACTGAACTGAGCCAGGTAACAAAAAATTTTGACTCATCAAAATACTTTTTTAAGCATTACGGTTTAAAAACAAGTGATTTTATGCCGTCGAAATCAACAGCGAAAGAGAACCCATTTCTGACATCCATTTTCTGACTTTCTGCGGAGCTGAGAAAGGAAACATGTGTAACAGTATATTGGATCTAAGCAGCTCTTAAACTGTCATTCATGTTTTTCAAACAACTTATTAAAGAGAACTTTAATAAGAAGAAATATATATTTAATTTACACAATAAAGAATATGCAGTGTTTTTATACATTTGATTACTTTATATAATGTATGTAGCATTTCTTATTTATTTGTTCTACTGTAGTTTTTTGTCCTGTTGCTTGTAATTTGTTCCTTGTTCTCATTTATTCACAGATTTTTTTCAATTTAGGCTAGTATTGTTTTTTTGTGATACTGACACTGGTGAGAAGAATTATGAAATTTCTGTGTTATCAAAAGATCTATATTGTGATATATATATATATATATATATATATATATTGTTATCATTAAATACAATTACTCATATTGTGAGTATAGATTATAGACATATCGCCCACCCCTAATTTGGATGTTTTATTATTTATTCTCAATAATTAATCTCTTAACATTCATATTACTGTTATATAATGATTATTAACTGTATCAGAGTAAAAAAAAGTCATTGGTGTTTTTACAATGTTTTTACAGTCATTGGAGTTTTTGGAAAATTAGAAAAGTGTGAAAAATGTAATAATCTTACATTTTAATTAAAAAATCTTTTTTTTTTTATTCAGGAAAATTACTTTGTTTTAAATGAGTATTATGTATTGAGTATACTGTTTTTATTTCATCAGCTGAACAAGCCCTACTGAGGGACTTTTTTGTTGTTGTTGTTCACAAAGTGAGTCAAATTGGTCGTAATAAAAAATGTCGCTCTCTCTTTCTCTCTCTCTCTCTCTCTCTCTCTCTCTCTCTCTATATATATATATATATATATATATTGCTTTTTAAAAAAAGCATCCAATTATCACAAACAACAACTACACTGGTCATGAAAAAGTCATGAAAATCAATAACAAATAAATAAATATATGTGACCCTGAACCACCAAACAAGTTTGAAGTTGCACAGGTATATTTGTAGCAATAGCCAAAAATACGTTGTATGGGTCAAAATGATCGATCTCTCTTTTATGCCAAAAATCATTAGGATTTTAAGTAAAGATCATGTTCCATGAAGATATTTTGTACATTTCCTACCATACATAATAATGCTAAGAACTTCATTTGGACAACTTTAATGGCGATTTTCTCAATAATTAGATTTGTTGCACCCTCAGATTCTAGATTTTAAAGTAGTTGAATCTCGACCATTAGTCTTATTCTAACTAACCATATTTAAATGGAAAACTTATTTATTCAGCTTTTGGATAATATATAAACACAATTATTTTTTCATATTATATTAATGACAATTGGGCAGCAAAATGTGCTTCATTTTCATTAAGCGTCACAACCAGGCTTCAATTTCTTAAATCTAATAATTTCTCATTTATCCTATTCAATTTGAGGTGAAATATGAGACGTTAAAATAGGCTCTCGACAGGTTCCTTGTGACTCCTTCATATATGATCCTAAATAAAGCATAAAGCCAGCTGATGGAAGAATTTTAGAATGATTTGATTGTTTGAAGCTCTCATTTCTCATTCACACAGAGCCGATCCCTCCTCGGACGCTGACAGACTCTACAGGCAAGTAGAGGATTGCGCTGCTTTCCCTTTCTTTATGTCACAGAGCACATATGCTGTTAGTCACATTTCAATAGCTAATTTATGTAACCCATGTGACTTCAGTGCTCTATATTTAGCTCTCTGTCTACCACTATACTCTTATTCTCCACCACATCAGAAGGTTCAGCACTCCAGTTTGTGAGGTGACCTACATAACGTGTGCCGTTCTCTGATCCTTCAGCTTGTGTTCAGGTTTAGGGATTGGGTTGATGTTCCTGACGAAGTCCTGCTTGGACCACAAACCCAGTCATGAATAAATAAGCTTTCCATTGATGTGTGGCTTGTTAGGGTAGGACAATATGGCAGAGATACAACTATTTTAAAATCTAAAATCTAAAAAGTGCAAAAACAATCTAAATAGTGAGAAAATCGCCTTTAAAGTTGTACAAATGAAGTTCTTAGCAATGCACACTAATCAAAAATTACGTTTTGATATATTTATGGTAGGAAATTTACAAAATACCTTCATGGAACATGATCTTAATATCCTAATGATTTTTGGCATAAAAGAGAGATCGATCATTTTGACCCATACAATGTATTTTTGGCTATTGCTACAAATATACCTGTGCTACTTAAGACTGGTTTTGTGGTCCAGGGTCACATTTTGTATATGATCTTAGAGTGGATTTTAATGTGTTGATGTGTGGTTGCTAGGTGGTTAAATATCCCTAACCAAGGAAGCGCCATGATTTAAATCATGCTTGAGTTTTATGTATGTGATTAAAACAAAAATGTGAATCTTGTTTGTCAGGTGTAGAGTATCAGGAAGTGGAAGTGCACCTTCTGCGTGAGAAGACCGGCTTTGGCTTTAGGATCCTGGGTGGAGACGAGGCGGTGCAGGCTGTGAGTCCGGAGGCCCGTGACAAGGCTCGTATGGGGCAGGATAAACAGATACTGGTTTATATCTGTACAGCTCCACGAGCAGCAGATGGAAACATACCTGAAAAAAATTCATTTCCTGCTTTCTTCAGCTACTTTTACAACATTACAATACCAAAAACATGTTTTCTGGGCATGTACCATGATAATATGGTATATAAGTGTAGTGGTTATTATCCACATTTTTCCCCAGTAACTTTTATAGGTCAGGCTTTCAGTCTCATCCGCAATCAGCTATTTTTTACAGCTTGTTTTGCCGCTTGATATTGCAAATTGCTGAAAAAAGGTGGATAGTTTTGGAAATTTCGGTAGTAGCTAATTATTATTAAATCTGGGCTTTATGATAATGAGTGACATAGACTACCGTTCAAAAGTCAGTAAGATTTTTTTTATGCTATTGAAGTAGGTTCCTTATGATTATCAATCCTGCATTTATTTGATCATAAACACAGTAAAACAGTAATACTGTCAAACATTACTACATTACTACAAAACAAACATTAATTTAAAACAACTGTTTCTGTTTTAATCTATTTTATAATGTAATGTATTTCTGTGACGTAGTCATTGCTTCAGTAAATGCTTATGTTTTTGTGAAAACAATACTTTTTCCAGGATTGTTTGATAAATAGAAAGTTGAAAAGAACAGCATTTATTTTTAATTTATATACTTTTGTAACATTATAAATGTCTTTGTCACTTTGCCTTTCGTTAAAAAATAAATAAATAAAAATGTAAACAAAAAATCTTACTGACCCCATACATGCAGGATGTTTTGCTCATATGTCAGGCTTATGATGTGTCTGATGACATTATTTTATGAGATACATTTGTGTCCATCAAGCTTCAAAAGGAAAAAAAGTATAAAATATATAAATTTGTGGAGTTAAATTTCTAGCAAAATAAAACTAAAAATGCTCATACTGTAATGTTTTTATTATAATGCCCAGTCCAAATTGTTTTATTTATTTATTTATTTATTTATTTTATTTATTTATTTATTTTTTCATTTTAGTTTTATTTAAATTCAGTGTCATTTCATCCCTTTCATTCTATCACAAATTGTTCCATCTGCCACTAATGAGACACAACACTGTGATTGGTTGTTTTACATGTCAATCAAACAGCTACTTTTTCAAGTTTCCGCCACAAAAAAAGTGTTTTTGACTTTTTATCTCACAAGTCTGACTTTTTTCTCAGAATTGTGTGATACAAACTTGCAATACTGACTTTTTCTTCTTGCAAATGTGAGTTTATATTTTGCAATTTTGACTTTTTTCCTCCTAATTGTGAGTTATAAACTTGCAGTAGCAAGTTATAAAGTCAAAATTGTGTGATATGAACTCACAGTTGTGAGTTATAACGTCAAAATTGTGATATAAACTCACACTTGCCAGTTATAAAGTCAGAATTGTGAGATAAACTCGCAATTGTGAGTTATTACATTAGAATTACGAGATGTAAACTCACAATTCTGACTATTTTTCTCCTGATTGTGAGTTATAAACTTGCAATTGCAAGTTATAAAGTCAGAATTGTGTAATATAAACTCACACTTGCCAGTTACAAATTCAGAATTGTGATATAAACTCGCAATTGTAAGTTATAAAGTCAGAATTGTGATATAAACTCACAATTGCAAGTTATAAAGTCAGAATTGCGAGATTAAAAAAAAACTTGTAATTCAGACTTTTTGTTCAAGTCATAAAGTCCAATTTTGAGGGGGAAAAAAGACTGATATGTTCTCAAAATTGTGATTTTTATATCTCACGATTCTGACTTAATAATATGCATTTTCATTGCGGAATTGCGAAATAAACTCAGAATTCTGAGGAAAAAAAGTCAGAATTATGAGTTTATACCTCACAATTCTGACTTTATAACTTGCAATTGCAAGTTTATATCACAATTCTGAATTTGTAACTGGCAAGTGTGAGTTTATATCACAGTTTTGACGTTATAACTCAATTGTGAGTTTATGTCACACAATTCTGACTTTATAACTTGCAATTGCAAGTTTATAACTCACAATTAAGAGAAAAAAAGTCAGAATTGTGAGTTTATATCTCTTAATTCTGATGTCATATGTCAGACTTATGATGTGTCTGATGACATTATTTATGAGATACATTTGTATCCATCAAGCTCATTCAATTCTGACTTAATTTATCAGTATTGTGAGTTTATATCTCATAATTCTAAGAAAAAAATTCAGAATTGTTAGATAAAAAGTTGCAATTACCAAAAATGTGGCAGAAACTGGCTTCCATGCTAATCTGCAGTCAGGGTTGAGAAATAATTAGAATATGTACAATTTCAGTGTGTGCTTGTATTTTAACACCTTGTTTTATTCTTTTGCACTTCTTATTTTTATTTTAGTTTAAAAAAAAAAGATTTTTGTACTGGTTATTTTCTTCTTCATAATAGTTATGGTTAAGAATAACACTAACCTTGTTTCGTACTATGGTACTAAATATATAAAATATTATCTGATACCATAAATTTGCCATTTACCACCACTGTACATTTTTGTAACATTGAGCTGCTTCATTTTACACAGATTCTGTGCAGAATTGTGGCTTAAATGGTTTAAAGCCATCAAACTCCAGACTGAATTGTTATGGATTTTCTTGCATTTCAAATGATGGTTTATTTACAGTCATCTCTTTGCTAGTTGTCTTTGTTAATCTCTGGTAATTGAATTTAATTTCTAAACTATATACCAGCAGTTGAGCAACTTTCTGTCAGGCTAGATATGAATAATCCCATCAGCTAGTCAAGGAAATTGCAGTTTGAACATGTAAAACCGGTGACAATATTATTATGAGACAGTGCATGTCAGTTCACATTAATATGATGACTGATTTTTCTTCACAGATTGTGATCGGAGCAATCATAGAGAACAGCCCAGCGGAGCGCGATGGCAGACTGCGTCCGGGAGATGAGCTGGTCTCGGTTGACAGGATGCCCGTGGCGGGAAGACCACACCGCTACGTCATCGACCTCATGCACGCGGCGGCACGAAACGGACAGGTCACCCTGACCGTCAGGAGGAGAGTTCTGCCACAGCAGGGTGAGCAAAACTCTCTTCAAACCCTCCAGTGATGACAAACTAAAGCAACATTTTTATCCTCAAATCCAGTCTCTAACTACACTGTCATAGTTTATAGAGCAACTAATTCCATAATAATAGTTTCTTTAATTCTATGATGCCTAGTGTATCATATGCATATGTGATACACTCCATAGTTATTTCAAATGTCCGGATTTACATTATAAAGAAGTACAATGCAGTAATTGGTGGTAATTATTTCTTGAGTCACATTGGTGTGATTGTGTTTGCATTGACTGAGATTGTGTTTGCTGCCACCTGCAGGCCAGCCATGTGAGGAAAATGGTTCGGCGGCCAATCAAAGCAGTTCTCCCCGGGGTCATGCAGTGTGTCCGGTCAACTTGCCCCCCACCACTGATGTAGTTATCCACCGTAAGGAAAGCGAAGGCTTTGGCTTTGTCATCATCAGCTCCCTCAACCGTCCAGAGACCACAAATACAATAAGTAGGTCCTGCCTTTGCATAGTGGTTTATCTGATGCTCTGGTGATCACTAGTGTATTCTTTTACACATGGTGGTGTATTAAAGGGATGTGTATGTTGAGACAAATTTTTTGTTATCGTAGAGTTCAGTTTGTAGTGCAGATGTATTGAAAATATGGGATCAGGCCCATTAGAATTGTGACAGTCCACAAAGTTTAAGCAAGAAAGCCGATTCATTGAGTAAATCACACAAAATCTGTAAAAATAAATGAAGAAATTAAGAAAAATAAATAAATCTGTTTGAAAACTCACAATTATTTTTTTTTTTTAAAGAAAAAAAATAGGATTTAGTTTTTTTGCAAAGCAAATTAAGCATATTTTAGTTCCATGTGAGATTAGTATTGTAAATATTTATTATAGTAGAATTAATAAAAACATTATAAATATTATTATTAATATATAGTAATTATTTTAGTACCATGTGAGATTAGTATAGAGAATATTTATTATAGTATTTTCTATAATTTATAGATACATTATAAATATTATTATTGATATATATATATAGTAATTATTTTAGTACCATTGAAATTAATAGTTGAGAATATTTTAATAATATATATATATATATATATATATATATAGTAAATCAGTTGTATACGTCAAATAAATGCATTATAATAATGTTAATAAAAATGTATATATTTTATATTATATTAAATATTTATTATTATTATAATTATTATATAGTAGTTTAGTACCATTGAGATTAATTAAGAATATTTCAGTAGTAATGTGTATACATTATAAATATAAATATACAATACTTTTATTATGGTTACATTAATGATAAATATTATTGTTTTTATTACACCAATGTGTAATATAGAAATTATAAATCTAAATTAAAAAATACATTTATAACATTAATATTAAAATATGTATTATAACAAATTAAGCCTATTTTAGTACCATTAAGATTTGAGAACATAATAGAAATTACGTAACATCATAAATAAATTACAAACATCAAATAAATGTACAATTATAATGTTAATAAAAATGTTAACCTTATATTAAAATTAAACTAGTAGTAGTAGTATTATTATTATATAGTAATGAAGCCTATTAGTACTATTGAGATTAATAGTTGAAAATATTTTAATAGTAATATGTTTACATTATAAATATAAAATAATTTTATTATGGTTAAATTAATAATAAATTATTTTGTTTTTGTTACAACATTATTACAATTATAAGTATAAATATCAAATGCATTTATAATAGTAATATTAAAATAGGCATTACAACAACTAAATCATTTTGAGAATATTTATAAAAGTAATGTAAATTGTAAACATCAAATAAATATACAATAATAATGTTAATAAAATGTTTACTTTATATTAAAATTATATATTTATTATTTTTATTATATAATTTGTAGTAAATACTGGGGGGAAATTACAAAAGTAAAATGTATTACCAAGAGAATTTAAAGGGAAAAATGCTCATTTGTGATGAAAATATCACAATGTAAAAAAAGAATTAACAGACTTAATTTTCTTTATGGAAAGGTTTTTTTTTGTATTATAGGGAAATATGACATGTCTTATATTTGGTTAAAACTACAATATGACCAAAAATTTTACATGCAGTTCTCATGATATTTGCATTCATAAATTTTGTAGCTGTGCCACATAAGATCGGCCGCATCATCGAGGGCAGTCCGGCTGATCGCTGTGGGAAGCTGAAAGTTGGTGATCGTATAATGGCTGTCAACTGTCAGTCTATCATCAACATGCCTCACGCTGACATTGTCAAGCTGATCAAAGACGCTGGACTCACTGTCACCTTGCACATCATCCCTGAAGAAGGTATGATCTGAATATGTTACAACAAAGAAACATTTCTGTCGTCTCGCTTTGTCAACACAATCATTGTTCCCCAGACGTAAACGGTGCTCATTCGGCCCCTACATCAGAGAAGCAGAGTCCCATGGTGGCCCAGAAGCACAGCCCTCAGACACAGTCCAGCCCAGCAGCCCAGCAGAGCCCGACCATGGCTCAGCCCAGCCCACCAGCCCCCCATCCCAGCCCAGCCACCACGCAGCCCAGCCCCTTGCTGATGGAGCCGGGCCCTGGAGGTCCACACAGCAGCCCACCACTGACTCAAAGCAGTCTTCCTGTGAGTCAGGCTGGCCTGGAGGCCATGCAGTCGGGCTCAGCGGTGACTCAGGCTGCTGCAGCTGCTGTGGATCCAGGCATGGTGGGAGTTCAGCCCACCTCTATCGGATCAGTGCCAGTACCACCACAGCTATACCTTCATGACACCAGGTACTGTTTCCCATATATATAATTCTTATGGCTTCTGTCTATCTGTCTATTAGGGTGTGACGAGACACTTATCCCATGAGACAAGACACGACACAAGGCTGGGTTCACGAGAATGAGACAAGATTTTAAACTTTTTTTAAAGAAATCCTCAATTAAAAAAAAAATATAGGGAATAGTATTTTATTTAACTGAAAAACACAAAATGCAAACAAAAATATAGGTGCATTTTGATATAAAGTATTGTGTAAGTATTCATACCCAAACTATAAACTTTTATTCCAGTACTTCTGTTATTTAAATGTCTGTAACGCAGATATAATGAGCATTGTGTGATTGAAAACCCTGTGTTGCTCTTTCTGGATCAGCAGCAGCAAGAATGCAGATTTTAATGTCTTAAACACCTGTTTCACATCATAAGCGTCAGTGGAGCATGATAGACACAGCTGAATCTTTGGCATTCAGGAATAAGATTGCGGAAGTGTTTGAACAGAGGTCACAGTCTTTTAAGGATTAATTGTGCAGCTCTAATGTAAACACTGCAAAATGTTTTGCAAGGATATTGTCATCGGATCTCGCGAGATTTCGTACCATGAGATCTTGTCACACCCCTACTATCTATTGTTTGTTTGTTTGTTCTATCGTTCTGTCTATCTATCTGTCTATTGTTCATTTGTTTGTTTGTTCACTTGTTCATTCTGTGTATCTGTCTGTCTGTCTATCATTAGTTAATTGTGTAACTATCTTTGTCTGTCTGTATGTCTGTCATTTGTTCATTCTGTGTAACTATCTATTGTTTGTTTGTTCGTTTGTTCTATCATTCTGTCTATCTATCCATCTATCCATCTATCTATCTATCTATCTATCTATCTATCTATCTTTGTCTGTCATTTGTTAATTTGTTCATTCAGTGTAACTATCTATTGTTTGTTCGTTCTATCATTCTGTCTGTCTGTCAATCATTCATTTGTTTATGTCTGTATATCTATCTATATGTCTGTCTATCTATCTATCTATGTCTGTCATTTGTTAATTTGTTCATTCAGTGTAACTATCTATTGTTTGTTCGTTCTATCATTCTGTCTGTCTGTCAATCATTCATTTGTTTGTTTATGTCTGTATATCTATCTGTCTGTCTGTCTGTCTGTCTGTCTATCTATCTATCTATCTATCTATCTATCTGTCTGTCTGTCTGTCTGTCTGTCTATCTATCTATCTATCTATCTATCTATCTATCTATCTATCTATCTATCTATCTATCTATCTGTCTATCTGTCTGTCTGTCTGTCTGTCTGTCTGTCTGTCTGTCTGTCTGTCTGTCTGTCTGTCTGTCTGTCTGTCTGTCTGTCTATCTGTCTATCTTAATTGTCATTGTCATAATGTCAATGTAAATAATTTTCACTTGTACAAAAACGTTTGATATGAAATACCAAATATATTATAAATTAATAAAATTATATATTTAATAAACTAAAATTATTTATACTATGCTAACTACTATACTATATACAAACTTTTTTTAATTGTTAAATTGTAATATAAAAATGTCATATTTTTCCTTTTGACTTTTGGGGACAGGCTTGTTCTTGACATGCTTTGTGACCAATCTAAAGCCTTTATCCTATTCCTGTTTTTTATCTTATCTTATCTTTATCTTATTCCTTATATCTGTTTAAAGGCTTCTCTCAGGTACTCTTGGGGCTCAACCAAACTGCCTTGGGCAGTCTCACATCATGCTTCGAGCATCTGCTGTCTTTCTCTCACACCAGCCCGAGTAACATCACTTAACACTTCATGATAAATAATTTACCTCCTCAATAATACATGATTCTCCTCTCAGGCAGGGTTTGCACGTTACTTTTTTTTTCCCAGGGTTGGCTCAAGACTGCTTAGATTTATGCATCATGAAACATGGGAACTGAGACTTGATAAATATGGCCCATGAGCAAAGCCCTGGTCACATGATCAGAGAGGGGGAGAAAAGTCACTGCTAGACATTGGCGTAATAGTATTTAAAGCAACATTCAAAGAGAGTTTAGGTGGTTTAAACTTTAAACTAATTTTGTGGGAAATGTGTAGATGAAGTTATTCAGCCTGTTGAAGTGTGAAACAGGATTGCTTAATTTGATATTGTTGTTTCCTGCAGGTCAGAGGTTAAAGCCAGACAGGATGTTAAGCCAGATATCTGCCAGGCTGCATATACGGACTACAGACAGCCTCCGGTGGACTACAGACATCCTCCAGTAGCAGACTATAGACAGCCGCCCACCATGGAGTACAGACACCCACCTGCTCTCATAGACTACAGACAGCACTCCATCGCCGATTACAGACCACAGGTCAAACTGCATTTTATTACATCAAAATATTACTTGACATCCAGAGTATGATACAATTACAGTACAGTGCAGTGGGAAAATCAATAAAATCACCATTGTAAGTGCCTTGTTTTTCCTATGCAATGAAATCACCCGCTATAGCACTTAAAAAATATAGAGCATTTGTATTTATCCTGTACACTGAATGAAAAAAAAAAAAAACATAAATTACATAAAATTTTGGGAGATTTTGGTGTTAAGTACATAAATTAAAATTAATATTTAATATTAATACTAAATCTAAATTAAGATAAAAGCTAAATAAAAGTCAAATGTGGGGGTTTTCTTAAAAAGTGGTGTGCCACACTTCAATGTTTTGATTTATTTATTTTGTATTTATTTTTTCAGGACTATGACTATTTCACTGTGGAACTTGAGAAGAGCGTGAAGGGATTTGGCTTTAGTATCCGTGGAGGACGGGAATACAAGATGGACCTCTTTGTGCTGAGACTGGCGGAGGATGGACCTGCGATCCGCAATGGCAGAATGAGGGTGAGAAAAATGATGAGAAAGGTTTTTTATAATTGCACTTTTACAAATGAGAGTCTCACACTCAAACTGTTAAAATCTATTTTGAGTGTTTCTCCCTGTGTAAAAATGTTTTTTTTTTTTTTTTCATGTGAAAGCACATTTGATTTGCAGCTAGGGATATGCCGGTATCTAATTTTCATGTTCCGATTAATTGCTAATGGTTTTTATCATGGTATATGGTATTATCACGATATTGAAATTTAGTTGCAAAAAGGTGATGTGATATAATACAGTATAATAACAAAAATTTCTGAACATTAAAACACAATAAAGCAATATACAAAAAATGTATAAAGTTAACATTTTGCACAGATTATAGTGCAAAAGTAAAAATTAAAAGACCAATAGGTATCACTTTACAGTAAGATTGTGTTAGTTAACCTTAGTTAATGTTTTAACATGATCAATGAACAAAAGCTACATTTGCTACAGAAGTTATTAATCTTACTAACACAACTTAATAACACAACTTTTAGTTAATGTTAGCTTAAAAAAAAAACAGTTTATAACTTTTGATTTTAACAATGTGTTATTGTTATTATTATTATTATACTAGAATTATCTAAGATTAATGAATGTTTAGAAGAATTTTTCATTGGGAGTTTAACTAATTAATTAACTGATGTTAACTAATAAGTAAAATGTGACTGAACAATAATCAATACATGTTCAAACAATATCTAGGGCATGTTATAGTGCAGATTAAAATGTAAAAATTGTTCAGGTAAATAGCCTATTGAGTCTGAATATTAAATGATGAACAACACTGCAAATACAGAAATCTGAATGGCTATTTAAATCATTTAAATACGTTTTAAAAAGTAGTGCAGCTGCTTTGTTCCTGGGTTAATGTTGCATTTGCGGTTTAGCGCCATCTGCTGTCAGATAGTGCCAATGTTCGGCAACGGTGCTTGTTTACATTACGCTTCTTCGACGCAGTTTACAGCTGTGTTGTGCATTTAACCGGTTAATGGAAAAAGTGTTCTTAAAATGCATTCAAAATTTGGAATAATTTTTTACAAATATTTATTTTCGGTATTTTGAAATGCCCACGATAACAGTGCATGTTCATTATCGTGATATGTCGTATTACCGAATACCAACACATTTCTACTTGTGGCATATACAGTACAACCATTAAAAGTTTTGGTCAGTATAATTTTGTAATTAAAGAAAGATGCATTAAAATGATTGTTTACCCAAAAAATGAAAATTCTGTCATTAATTACTCACCTTCATGTCGTTCCAAACCCGTAAGACCTTATTTCATGTTCGGAACACTAATAAGTTTAATGAAATCTGAGAGCCTTCTGACCCTGCATAGACAGCAACACAACAGATTTGCAATGTTTTGCCTGACCTTCATAGTAATATAAGATTCTGATGTAAAATATTTGCCTATTTCTCTCATGTCCACAGGTTGGAGATCAGATTATAGAAATTAACGGTGAGAGTACGAGAGACATGAGTCACGCTCGTGCCATCGAGCTCATCAAGGCCGGCGGTCGTCGAGTACGTCTGCTTTTGAAAAGAGGCACGGGACAGGTGCCGGAATACGGTGGGTACCACAGCACACAAAGACACCGAAAAACACTGTTTTATTCTTTTAAAAGCTCAGTTAAAAGGGAATTAAGACTTGTATGGCTTAACATGATATAAATGATGTCTCTAACTGAAATATGTAGTAAAAATCCCCATTGTTTTATACATATTATATTTGGACTATTAGGGGGCGCCATTATTCCAATGATGTAAAATAGTCACACTCAGTGAGCCACTGGCTCTATCTGTTGCTATTTTTACCGCAACAGTACCTGTGGTCTACTAAAAGCCTCAAAGGCATCAGGACTAAAGTGGAGAGAACAAAGACGTGCCTCTTTGGAAAGTTATTATTCATCCACAGGCATCTTCCCATTATTTTCTATTCTTCTTATTGTTAGGAAAGCAGTGAAGACTGACATTGCTTCTCTTGTTGCCCTTCGAAAAAAAATTACAACCAAAAGCCGCACAATGGTGGCATCGTATCAGCATTTCCCAAGTTGTGTTGCAATAAACATAGCAACAGATAGTGGCAGTAGCTCACGAGTGCAACTATTTTACGTTTTTAAAATAATGGCGTACCCCATAGTCCAAAAAATGCCATTTGTAGCCATTACCAACGTATTTTAAAACTAAAAACCTGGTGATTTTGGTTGAAGTAATGGAGCTTATTGGAAAGCACTGGGGAACAATAGCTCAGTAACAGTGGTCTTGATGGTTTGTTTGGGCTGAAAGCTTTCTGTTAAAAGCTTAAAAGCCTTTGATGACTCACTATATCAATTAAACCTTTCAGTGAACTCGCGTTTAGTGACGAAACATCTAGTGTTCTCTTAACTCCTTTCCTCTATCAGCTGCTCTGTTTTTCTAACTCTAATCTGCAATGCAATAGTACAGTCTTTTACTTCCTGTCCTGTAGGAATGGTACCTACCAACCTTACCATGTGCATGAAAAGCGACACTCTAGCCTCACCCTATTTCTTCATAATGGGACACTCTAAAGACACGGTTCGTGGCATCCTGCACGTCTCTCTGCTTCTTACTTTTGTGTCTGTACATTTTCTCTCTGCTTTTGTTTCGGTTTGCATTGGCACTCTAGCATACATTGCATGTCTCAGTATTTTTTAACTGTGATTGGTCGCAAAGTGCGTTTGTGTGTAGTTTGTGTCACTGTGTGCATGTGCGCATGACAGTGTTGGGAAGCTACAGTGAAAGTGAAGCAGCAAAGTGGTTAAAACAAAAGTCAAGCTACCCGTTACTAACAAAATGTAGCTAACTACATTAAAATTTCTTAATATTTGACTCTAAATGACCAGTGCTGGATTTATCTGACAAGAGCAATGCAGGATCTCAATTGATGCTTCAAGGTAAATTACCAGTCATACTTCAGCAACTGTTGCCATAAGTTAAATTATATGGAGGATCTTCGTATTGGGTTTCAAGTGCAATTTTATGGAAATTAACCTAAAATATGCTAAAACTATGGGGGTGAAAACTTTTGACCAGAATGAAGATGTGTACATTTTTCTTATTTGGCCTAAATATCTTTTTTTTCCATTTAGTATTCCCTTTCAGAAGATACTTGCATGTTTCCCAGAAGACAAAATAAGTTAAATTTACCCTGACCTTAAAATTTTAGAAGTTTTCACCCCCGGCACTTAATGCATCATGTTTCCTTCTGATGCATCAGTGAGGGTTTGAACCTTCTGTAATATTTGCAGAGTCTGCAAGGTGTATGTAAACTTTTGGTCTCAACTGTACGTGAATCGTCCAAATAAACCAGAATGAATCAGACTTCCCGAAATTACAGATGAGGAAGTGTATATTTACGTTACCTTTTACCCTAAAATTTTGTTACTGAAAAGGCTACTAGAAATTGCTTCCCAACACTGTGTTGGCTTGTGTTGTGTCCACTGGCAGTAACCTTGCTGTGCAGTCAGGTATAACGGGTGATTCACAGGTTCTTTGTTTTTCCTGGTAGACAGTGCCACCTCCCGGAGTGCTGTCTCTCCAGCCGCCCCTGCCTTGTCGGAAGTAGTCTCACCCCGCTAGTGTGACACTCGCCCTTCGCCGTCACCCGTCATCTCATCCAGCCTCAAACCCTGGACTTTCAGTGGCATTCTGTGACAGTCTGGACCAATCACAGCACCCCTTGTGGTCTGTTTTGTGGGGCTTCGCCCGCAGAACGAAGGGTGGCAGGTCCACCTGTAAGAGCTGTGCTTTGAACAGCCTCAGAAATGGAGGAGATGGATCATAAAAGTCGAAAATATTAAGAACAGATGGAGACACATCAACCTCAAATGGATTGTCGCATCCAACTTGCTTTTCATATAGTCTCTGATCCAAGTTTGTTCTTCATTTTTCCGGACGATCCAGATGAACGGCAGCCAAAGACGCGTGGCTCGCCCTCTCGCTGTTTAATTCTGGATCCAGAGCGGAAACTTTCAACGCAGGGGAACGAGCCGAACTTTCAACGCCTCGTTCTTCCATCCGGTGGACGTGAGCTCTCTTATTTGTTTATCATGTAGAGGTTGTTTATTTTTTGTATAATTTCAGGATGTTCATACCAAGCCCCTAGCGATACCGGGGCTCAAATATCGCAAATATATGTGTAGCATGAAAAGAGATTTCCGAAGAAACACACAAACTTCTGAGTTGAGAACTTCAACGTTCCAGTATTGCGTTTCGTTATATGTCTGATGGGAAAAAAGTCACCATAGACATTGAAACACTGACAGTTAATACAAAGGGAGACCGCCATGATGGAGATACAAGGGTAAGTATCACGCCGACCCACTCGGCCTGAATTATGGGAGGTAAATGCATATCAATCGCCAAATCTGCCACATGGACGTATCCCTTTAGATCCCAAGACGATGTGTTACATTAGTATGGTTTAGTCAATGAATTCCACCCCCAGCTAAATGTTCGTTTACATTGCGAACAAAGCTGAAACAGGACCGCGGATGTTTTCGAAGCCTCAGTGCGTCAATCCGGCCTCATTGGCCCTGTACTGTGCACCACCACTGTGGAATTGGGGTGCCATCTTACACCTCACAAGCTTCATTCCCATGTCTCCGATGGCTCTGGAGTTCATAGAAGCTAATTAGCAGAGCTAATTAAAAAAGAAGTTTTTTTTCAGGACAGTTTGGTCTGAGACCAGGAGACATGTAGTCTTTCACCGTGTCCTAACCAAGTGCGACATGACAAATAATTAGCCTGTTTGCTCGGAACATGAAAACACTGCATGATGCAACCAAATCAGAATTTATTTGATATCTAATACACAGCAATGTGGATGTTTGACCAATAAGAGAACTACTGGCAGGGCTACATACAGATAAATTTGGATTTGGACCAATAAGATAACTATAGGCGGGGCTACATGCAGATGAATTTGGATTTGGACCAATAAGATAACTATAGGCGGTGCTACATGCAGATGAATTTGGATTTGGACCAATAAGATAACTATAGGCGGGGCTACATGCAGATGAATTTGGATTTGGACCAATAAGATAACTATAGGCGGGGCTACATGCAGATGAATTTGGATTTGGACTAATAAGATAACTATAGGCGGTGCTACATGCAGATGAATTTGGATTTGGACCAATAAGATAACTACAGGCGGGGCTACATGCAGATGAATTTGGATTTGGACCAATAAGATAACTATAGGCGGGGCTACATGCAGATGAATTTGGATTTGGACTAATAAGATAACTATGGGTGGGGCAACATGCAGATCAATTTGGATTTGGACTAATAAGATCGCTATGGGTGGGGCTACATGCAAATAAATTTGGATTTGGACCAATAAAATAACTATAGGAGGGGCTACATGCAGATGAATTTGGATTTGGACTAATAAGATGACTATGGGTGGGGAAACATGCAGATCAATTTGGATTTGGACCAATAAGATTGCTATGGGTGGGGCTACATGCAGATCAATTTGGATTTGGACCAATAAGATAACTATAGGAGGGGCTACATGCAGATCAATTTGGATTTGAACTAATAAGATGACTGGGTGGGGCTACATGCAAATAAATTTGGATTTGGACCAATAAGATAACTATAGGAGGGGCTACATGCAGATGGAATTGGACTTGGACTAATAAGATGACTGTGGGTGGGGCAACATGCAGATCAATTTGGATTTGGACCAATAAGATCGCTATGGGTGGGGCTACATGCAGATACATTTGGATTTGGAGTAATAAGATGACTGTAGGTGGGGCTACATGCAGATAAATTTGGACCAATAAGATGACTATAGGCGGGGCTATATGCAGATGAAATTGGACTTGGAGTAATAAGATAACTATGGGCGGGGCTACATGCAGATAAATTTGGATTTGGACTAATAAGATAACTATGGGCGGGGCTACATGCAGATGAAATTGGACTTGGAGTAATTAGATGACTATGGGCAGGACTACATGCAGATAAATTTGGATTTGGACCAATAAGATAACTATGGGCGGGGCTACATGCAGATGAAATTGGACTTGGAGTAATAAGATAACTATGGGCAGGGCTACATGCAGATAAATTTGGATTTGGACCAATAAGATAACTATGGGCGGGGCTACATGCAGATGAAATTGGACTTGGAGTAATAAGATGACTGTAGGTGGGGCTACATGCAGATAAATTTGGATTTGGACTAATAAGATAACTATGGGGGGGGGGCTACATGCAGATAAATTTGGATTTGGAGTAAGAAGATGACTGTAGGTGGGGCTACATGCAGATCAATTTGGATTTGGAGTAAGAAGATGGCTGTAGGTGGGGCTACATGCAGATCAATTTGGGATTCAGAGCAATAAAATGAAAATGGGCAGGGTTACATACAAATAAATTTGGGATTCGGATTAATAAAATCCACTACGTACAGATAAATTTGTATTTGCATTAGTAAAATGACAATGGGTGGAGGTATGTACAGATAAATTTGGATTTTGGACCAATGTGATGACAGTGGCCGGGGCTACATACAGATAAATTTGGACCAATAGGATGACAAAGGGTGGGGCTACATACAGATAAATTTGGATTTAGACCAATACAAAGAGAATGGGTGGAGCTACATACAGCTAAATTTAAGATTTGGTGTTGGTGTTGATAGCCATGTGGGCAGCATGCTGACACACAGTGCTGTTGTGCAACAGGCGTCCTGAGTTTGAATCCTGGCTCAAGAGCCTTAACCAGTCCCACCCACCTCTTTCTTTTGCACTTCGCTTCCTGTCAGCTCTATACTATCCTATCACAATAAGGAAAAAAATGTGTGATTTGGACTAATAAGATGACAATAGGCGGGGCTACATAGACAAATGTGCTTTTTGGACTTATAAGATGTAATAATTGCCGGTTGTTACAATTGTGTCTAGATGTGGGTGATATTTTGGTATATTTAATTGCCACCATTGAATGCTCACTTAAAGTTAATCTTTAAAAATTCAAATTTAATAACACTTTAATGCAATTTTAAGCAAGTCTCACAATGAATATTTATTTTTCATACTGTACATTATAATATTGTGATGCCCGAATTCACATTTAGAACAATTTTTTTTAGTGTTTAATTTTTATTTATCTAGAAAAAAAAATGGTATGAAATTTTAATACTGATCATTTATCGGTTGTCGCACCTAACATGAAAATCATTATCAGCTTTTTGGTATCAGCCAGAACTTCATATTCCAGTCACTTTGCTTTATTGCTTGACGTTTTATCACGTCACGCTTGGTTAAGACACGGTTAAGGTTCAGCTGGGAGCAAAGACGAGGAAAGGGGATGTTTTTAAATGATGGGGGCATGATCAGGGTCTCTCTAGCATGAATGGGTGGGACCCAGTTGTATGGGGCAGAGTGCCTTACTGGCAGGACGAAGAGCAGTATAAAATATGCATTTTACATAAAAATAGAAATATCTTAAGAGCTGAGCTTTTGTTTTCACCTTTGATTCAATGGTGACAAACTTTGCCAATTTTTTTTCTGATGTCGTGAAAATGTTTTGTTAGTAAAAACAATGTATAAAGATCAAAACTTCTGATCTGGCACATGTGGAAAGCGGTAGGAGAAAATATTTCAAGGTTTTGTGTTTGTTACAGCAAACAGTATTTTATCCGAACCTCTGTCATTCTGACCTTTTCATTAGATGGAAGAGACAGTGTTAATGGATTTCATACGGTGATAGTGATCAACAGAAACATTTACAGTGATTGAATCTCACAGTGTGGAGGAAGGGTTTGATGCCATGCAGTGTTTTGCCTCTTTTTGTATTCATTTAATTGTGAAATTGTCTTATGCTGCTCTGCACCTGTCATTCTGATCACAGGCTGATAACTGTGCCAATTCAATTGTTCTAGAGGTATGTGGAATGTAATTCCAGATTTTTGAGCAGTTTTGTGAACCACAGAATATCCTGAAACTGCATCGGGAGCTGCAATGAAAAAGTTGCATATCAGTACAAGCTTATCACATTCCTACTTCATTGACACTGCAAAAAAAAAAAAAAAAAGTCTTAGTTTTTTTTTAACTTTAAGATTTTTTTTTCATAAACCTCACTAAATTTGGGATAATTATGCTTTAAGAAAAAAGCTGCTTGATAATGGTGTAAAATAAAAATGAAAAATAAAGATTCATCTTTTTTTTTTTTTGCAGTTGAAACAAGATAGTGTATATTAGTAATGTGCCACAATAAAAAGCTCCCTGTTCATATCTCCCTGGTTTTGTAGCTAGCACACAATATTTGTAGTCTCCATTGATCGCCATCATTGGGTGCTGTGTGCTAGAATAAACTGCTGTTTACATGGAGAGACAGACAGCGAGAAACGGTGAAGGAAAATGTGGATGCATTTATTGCACAGCTCATAGCTTTTACTGTTTGAAGCTGTATCCTGCCTGCTGTGAAAATAAGACAAAGAAAAAAAAAAAAAAAACATTTTATATTATTGAGGAAAATATTGAATCTGTTAAAGATGGCACATGCCGGGGCCCATTCAGATCAATATTACTGTCTAGTGTTAGATGTGTATTTACCTTGTACAGCTGTACTCCTATAAATATGGTTTAATGTATTATTGATAGTTTCAAAGACTAAGTGATCAAATATTTTTATGAAATGCAACAGTACGGATATAATAAATTTTGCTAAAATCTTGTTTACCTGTATGATATTCTGATATACTGTTAAATAAACTCTTGACAAGGTCTGAAGTTCATTTTATAGCTCTCTACTCATGTCTGGTTCTCAGAATTTGAGCATTTTGTGATAGATAGATAGATAGATAGATAGATAGATAGATAGATAGATAGATAGATAGATAGATAGATAGATAGATAGATAGATAGTTTGAATAATAGAAGGATAGACAGAACATTTGAATAATAGATAGAACGATAGATAGATCGATCGTTAGAATCTCAGAACGACAGATAGAAAATTAGATAGATAGAACGTTTGAATAATAGAAGGATAGACAGAACATTTGAATAATAGATCGTTAGAATAATCGAACGACAGATAGAAAATTAGATAGAACATTAGAATAATAGATTGTTTGAATAATAGAAGGATAGATAGATATAACGATCGTTAGAATAATAGACAATTAGATAGATAGATACATAGATAGATGATAGAACATTTGAATGATAGAATAATAGAACGACAGATAGAACATTTGAATAATAGATAGAACGATAGATATATCGATCGTTAGAATAATAGAACGACAGATAGAGAGAGATAGAACATTTGAATGATAGAATAATAGAACGACAGACAGAACATTTGAATAATAGAACGATAGATTATTATTAGGTATTTAAAATGATAGAACGATAGATAGGTAGATAAATGATAGATTTTTCATGTCACGTTGGGGCAAGTTGTCACACAAAAAAAGGTATACAGTGATTTAATACTATTTTTTAATGTCGTTTATTTCTTTTATTCGAAGCTGAGCCTTTTTATACTATGAATATTTACTGAAGTAAAACGTGACAACTAGCACCGGTCTCTTTTTTTGTCTTCCAGACCACATGGTGGCGTATTATGTTACAATCAATATGTGAAAAACATTCGATGAAGAAGTTAAAAACAATATTCTTTATGGAACATTCATTAGAATCAAACAAACCCTGAACTACATAATAATGTCTGAAAAGCATAGAAACCTCCCTCCGTGGATGGTGAAATCTGACATTCAAAGTACTAAACACAAAGCGCATTGTGAAAGTACAAAAAGGATATCGAAGAAGCGGCTTGAAAGGTAGAAACTGCTTTTAAGAACTATCATTTATTAATAACGTTAACGTATTGGATGTTATGAAAAAAAAGTGTTTATGTCCAACGTTGTCGTTCTCAGTGTTGTCACGTATTGGATGAACGAGCAAGAGCTCGTGGAAACAGCGCTCAGCCTTTTGATGAATGATGAGGTAAACGGATTTCCATTATCATAAATCTTCGTCTTATTAAACTCTTATTTGTGCCACGTGATAAAGACACTATTTTTCTCATGAATCGTAGCTATGTGCTAAAGATGCAACGCAAGCCCCAGAGGAGATGAGGATCATTCCTGAGACAGATAAAGACATGTCAGACACAGATGTGCAGGACAGGACATGCGTTTCAAACATTGCAGAGCTAGAGACTGTGCCATATGGAAACTGCATGGAAGAAGGTACCAGTTCAAAACCAGACTGCCATCTCAAACCTCTTTCTGATGGTCCAGGAGCTTCTGAGAAGCCTGAGGTCGTGGATGATGAGGCTCTCAAGCTTGTTCGAGAGATTTTTTTCCAATAATTTAAACTTGAAGTTTCACAAACACCATTTTACCAAATATTTAATGAGATATTTTATCATTTAATCATCCTCATGCTTTTGCAAACCTTTGTGGAGCACAAAAGATGTTTTGATGAAATGTCCTAGTCGCTCTTTTCCATGCAATCACAGCGAATGCCAGGGAACTGCAGCTTTAAACCTTCAAAATGGACCAAAAAGTGGCCACTCTTAGTTTTTTTTTTCTATTTTAATTCTTTCTGAAGCTTGACAACTTCATGAATTAAAATGAACTTGGAACTATTACAGTCTGTAAAACAAATATTCAAAATTTCTCTTTTGTGTTCCTCAGAACAAAGAAAGTAATTTTGGGTTTGTAACGACATGAGGGTGAGCAAATTGTTTTTGGTGAATTCAATTTCTTCAGGGAATGAAAATCTAGATTTGTATGGCTTTTTTGATCTGTTGGTTGATGCCTGAACAAAGGTGATTTCTGATCTGTTTCCTAAACCAGCTGCTCTAGTAATTGTCATTTGCACACTTGCACTTTCTTGAGTCCTTTGGGTGAGAAAGCACCAACAAAGAACAAATGAGAATGTTCAGTGACGTAGGAATAAATGGCATATTTATTCATTTTAATAAACACAAAATACCTCAGGCTTTTAGTGTTTAGTACTTCAAGACTGGACAACAAATATGGACAGTTTGGGAGACAAGAACAGACACATGGCGATGCTTAAAAACAGATTACAGATGTGCAGGTGCATACGAAACACTTTATTTGGACTCTCAAGAGACAGAATAACAGGCAAATAAAACATCCTGAACCTGGAGAGCATGTTAAAAATTCATAAATTAAGCAAAATACATCAACAGGATGTGACTTTTAATCATTCTTTCGGTTTAATCATTACAGGGACCTCAATTTACCTTAATGGAACTAGAAAAGGCTTTGGCACAAGAAAATGCGAATGAACAGTTTGATCTGTAATCATGCAAAAAATAATGTGGGAAATTATTTCCATCAGAACGAATGTTCAAAATGCTTTAAATGAATTATTCCACACTACTTCCCTTATAATTCAGGTGTTCAACCAAATACAATCATGATTATAATGGACCCTCATGTGTCATTTATCAATAAAATCAAACTAAACCTCTTAAAATGCACATGGATACATAATCCATCTTTTCTGAGGTGGAGATCTCAGATCTGGTTGGGGACAATCACACCAAACATCCCAACCACTAATACTGTTTTGATGGGTCGTGTCTGAAAGCTTCCTGATGTTACCTTATCTTTTAGGGTTGTATACTACAGCTAAATTGTCTGATATTCAGATTTAAACCTGCGCTTTTTAAAAGAAAGTATTTCATCCAAAGTTATAATTTAAATACCTGCATTTAGAAAAAATAAAAGATGTCTTTATGAGGGCAATAATAATAATAACAACTGACAAGCTTTTATGAAAGAATCTTTTTCTGCAAATTTTTAAAAGCTGATCACTAATTTTAAGGGAAAGTTTACCCAAAAATGTTAATTCTGTCATTAATTACTCACCCTCATGTCGTTCCAAAACCGTAAATCCTTTATTCAACTTTGGAACACAAATTAAGATGTTTTTGATGAAATCCAAGAGCTTTCTGACCTGCATAGACAGCAATTATTTTTGTTTTCTTTGCGCACAAAAAGTATTCTCACAGCTTCGTAAAATTAAGGTTAAACCACTGATGTCACATGGACTCTTTTAACAATGTCCTTACTACCTTTCAGCCTTGAATGTGGTAGTGTTGATATAAATGGTGGTCAGAAAGCTTGTGAAAAAAAAAAAAAATGTTTTGAAGATGAACAAAGGTCTTGCAGGTTTGGAATGACATAAGTGAGAGTAATCAATGACAGAATTGTCATTTTTGGGTGAACTGTCCCTTTAAATTCACTGGAATAATTTTTGCACCAAACAAGATTTTCTGGGGAGGTCCAATCTACTCATTTATGAATTTATGCTTAACAGTTATTGTGTCAGTGCTTAGATCTTTACAGTACCACAAATGACAACCAACCTCAATTTTATGTATTAACTGATTCCTGAAACTTACAGTTGTGATTCGGATTGAAAAATGACTGAAATGCTGTTGAAATGTTGTAAGGAGGAGAGCCCAGCTAGTGTTCAGCGTTCTCGGAAAGAAGAGGTGTCAGGCTGTTCACGTGGCCATCAAAAACACTCATCTAAAAACAAAAGACAACAAGGGTATCAATGTCTCAGTTTTAAAACAATTCAAAAATGAAGCATGTAAAAAAAAAAACTACTACTTACACTCTTCGGCTTATAAACCCCTAGTTTAAAACGACAGCACACCACGTCTACGCAGAAGCCAACAAAGCTGTGTAACATGCCTGCAGAAACAAATCACAATTATTGAATCATTAGAAATTAGATTGTTATTTTGTTAGCATGTACAGTAGAGGTCAAAATTTACATACACCTTGCAGAAACTGCAAAATGTAAACTATTTTACCAAAATAAGAGGGATCACACAAAATTGATGATATTTTCTTGATTTAGTGCTGAAAGATATTTCACATAAAAGATGTTTACATATAGTCCAAAAGAGAAAATAATTGCAGAAGAATTACAACTATTTCAGAAGGTTCAAACGCTCACTGATGCTCCAGAAGTAAAAACTTTTGAACATAATGATGTGTACATTTTTCTTATATTGTCCAAATGTCATTTTTTTTTCCATTTAGTACTGCCCTTCAGACACTACAGAAGATACTTACATTTCCCAGAAGACAAAATAAGTAAAATTTACCCTGATCTTCAAATTCAAAAGGTTTGCACCCCCAGCTATTAATGCATTGTGTTTCCTTTTGAAGCATCTGTGAGTGTTTGAACCTTCTGTAATTGTCCCTCAGTTGTCCTCAGTGTGAGAAGATGGATCTCAAAATCATACAGTCATTGTTGGAAAGGGCTCAGATACACAAAAATGCTGAAAAACCAAAGGATTTGTGGGACCTGAAGGACTTTTCTGAAGAACAGCAGACAGTTTAACTGTTCAGGACAAAAAAGAACTCATGAACAATTATCACTAAACAAAAAACAACAACTGTGGATTATTCAGGTAACAACACAGTATTAAGAATCAAGGGGGTGTAAACTTTTGATACGGGTAATTATTTAAATAAGTGTAACTATTATTTTTTCTTGTGGACTATGTGTAAACCCCTTTTATGTGAAATATCTTATTCAGGTCAGTACTATATAAAAAATAACATGCATTTTATATGATCCCTCTTAATTTGGTGGAATAATTAACATTTTGCAGATTCTGCAAGGTGTATGTAAACTTTTGACCTCAACTGTATTCTGTCCATTTACCAGTTGTTGAAAAAATGCCTCCTACGATGCCACAGAGCCGCACAAGGAACTGCCACAAGGGCATGTGCTGCTCAGTCACCTTCACCATTAGAGAGCTGATGTCATACTTCATAAAGATCCCAGAAACCCCATGACTCCCTGCTGCATGGTTTATCACGCGCTCCTAAAGGAAAGTGAATCCAAATGTTGCATCAGTGATCATCCTTGGAAGGTCATGCATAAACAATGTACAAAGATAACTTCTTTAAAACATAACTTTGGAAAATGTAGCAATTTGTGTCAGTTTTAAATATAATTGAATTTCAACAACAGATGGTTATGAATATATATTTAAAACTGCCTGTACCCGCTCAGTGACTGAATACTGGTGTGTGTCCGCTGACACCTTGTACGTCTCCAGTTTTGTGGGCACAATGGTGATAAAGTACTGGAACATTTGATTATCTAGACAAAAAAAAACATTTTATTAAAGCCAGGCTCATCAGAAATTTACTTTTTGCAAACATTTTTATGCTGATGTAATATGTCAAAAGGAAAAATCTATTAAAATGTAATTTTCGAAGATAAATAAAAAAGCGCTTCCAGACTATGGATCTAACATATAATTTTAGTTTGGTATATATATATCGTATACTTACGATCTGCTGACACTTTTTCTGTGCCATCCAAGGGATTTAATATGCCCGGGATTTCCTCTCCAAAAGACAGATGGTCTATCCGATGGGAGAAGTTGTATGCTAAAACACAAAACAGTCCTTGTTAGCAAACCAACCTGTTGGTCATTCAATTTAAGGCACCATTTCCTTGTTTTTAGTGCAACAGATGTTCCCTTCTGCTCTGTATTCAAAAGCACTAGATACGGTTTGCATAGAATGAACAATACAGAAATTCTAAAGAATCAAAGTGCACTGTTATAGGACTTTGCTATGAACAAGCTATGTTAGGTCTGAAGAAGCTCTTCTGCTTACTCTCATGGCTGACCAGGGCTGCTAGATGAGCATGACCTCGAGGGTGTGGGATGGCCCTGAAATTAATATGAAATAAATAATTAAGGGATGATCAGAAATCAAACAGACTTCCCAAATGGCACATTTGAACTCTAAAAGTAAAGGGATAGGGATAATTCACCAAAAATGACAATTCTATCACCCTCACATTGTTCCAAACCTGTAAGGTCTTTGTTTTTTTTTTATATTTTTTGATATTTGATTTAAAATTCGATATTTTGTATGCAAAGACAACAAAAATAACAACTTTATTCAACAATTCATCTCCTCTGCATCACCATAGCGCCATTTTGGAGAGTATCCCCTGGACACAAACAGCGTACGCCATTTTCTGTCAGCTTTGTTACAAGACTATGCTGTTTTCGTTCGAATCAAAGCGTAAATAAACATTGAAAACGTATCCGTGTGTTGCGGCTGACACAGAACAGTGTACACTGTTTGCATCCAGTGGATACTCTCCAAAATGGCGAATTGTTGAATAAAGCCTTTATTTTTGTTGTCTTTGCATACATAAAGTATTCTCATAGCTTCGTAAAATTATGGTTGAACCACTGATGGCAGATGGACTATTTTGATGACATCTTTCATACTTTTCTGGGCTTTGACAGTGTTATTTACTTGGCAGTCAATGGGACAGTCAAAAAGCTCCTGGTTTTCATCCAAAATATCCAAAGACGAACAAAGTTTTTACAGGTTTGGAACAACATGGGGGTAAGTGATTAATGACAAAATTTTCCTTTTTGGGGAGTAACCCTTTAATAACAGAATTTTCATTTTTGCTTAAACTACTTTTAATGGAGATAAAATATAAAAAAATACAATATATTTGAATAAAAAACATGAAAGGAGACATACTTGCCAACAGTGATGTGAAAATTTCCTGCTACTTTATTGACATAAAGGTGTCCGTGTATCCGGCAGGCATTTAGAGGATGAGTGGGATCATCTTCCCTACAGAGTAAACAGAAGACGACATACTGATATATTTGCACGATTTTTGTTAGATATGTGCCATAAGTCGGCGCCGGTAGCCTAGTGGGCAGTGCGCCGACATACAGTGCTGTTGCACTTCGGGCGTCGCGAGTTCGAGTCCCGGCTCGCAGACCTTTCCCGATCCCATCCCCTCTCTCTCTCCTGCTTCACTTCCTGTCAGTTTGATCTGTCCTATCCAATTAAAGGCAAAAATGCCAAAAAAAAAAAAAGATATGTGCCATAATCCATTCCCAAACAGATGTCAAGTATTCTGACCTGGGTGGTAGTGCAGTGGGGGCACCTTTCATGACATTCTTAAACAAAACATCCTGGAGTGAATGTTCCTCACGCAGCCGGTTCTGAATGAGCAATAGTGTCCTGAGAAATACAAAGCCATGACAGTTAGGATAATATAATGTAAATGATGTCTCTCTGAAATATGTAGTAGAATGTGAATAATGTCAAATGGTTGCACTTAGTGAGCTACTGCCGTACATGTTGCCATTTTTATCGCAACGCAACTCGGAATATAAAATACTGATTTGATGCCACATTGTACGACTTTTGGTTGTAATTTTCAGTTGAAGAGCAACAAGAGAAGAGATGTAAGTCTTCACTGCTTTCCTTGCAGTAAGGAAAAAAAAAAAGAATGAGAAGATGCCTCTGGACAAATAAAACTTCCTAGTAAAGACCTGCGTCTTTGTTCTCTCCACTTTAGCCCTGATGCCTTTGAGGCTTTTAGTTGACCACAGCTACTAAAATAGCTTACAAACGGGAGAGACAAGAAACGCTAGATGCCATCCTGGCATTTTATTTTCAGAGTTTGGTTGCAGTAAAAATAGCAACAGGTAGTGCTGGTAGCTCACTAAGTGCAACCATTTTACATCATTGAAATAATGGTGCCCTCTATAGTCCACAATATGTATAAAACGGTGTGGATTTTTACAAATAATGTAAACCTTTCATTGGTTTTCTACTACATAATTCAGTAAGAAACACAATTTATGTTATGTTATGTTATGTTAAATATAACAAAAACATAATAAACAAATTAAATGTAATTTACCTGTGCCAGAGTCTCTGCTGAGGAGAAAGTTCAAAAATAACCTGCCAAAGAGGTGTAAAATAAGTTATGAAACCACTTTAACAAGAAACTAGCAAGTAAGTAACATTCAGCTACTCACAGGTTCATACTGTAGGCCGTCAGATGCCACCATTGTCTCAGCTAGATCTAACACATCTGCTCCAACAACTGAAGAAAAAAAAAAAAAAAAAAAAAAAAAAATCACAAGATTAATGACAATTTTATGCCACAAGTCAAAACATATCACTACATTAAGGTTAAGACTTACATTGGCACCTCATGGCAACAGTGATATCAATATTAATTCGTAGTTTGCTGCAAAATGAAGAAATAAAAACAAAATGTTAGTGTTTTTATTGCACATCAAATCAGTTTTTTAAACAGAAAATTGTTTTGTTTCTTAAAGACATTTCTTCTGCTCACCAAGCCAGCATTTATTTGATCCACAGTACAATTGTGAAATATTTTTACTATTTAAAATAACTGCTTTCTATTTGAATATGTTTTAAAATGTAAAAAATTTAAAGCTGACTTTTAGCATCATTACTCCAGGCACATGATCCTTCAGAAATCATTCTAATATTCTGATTTGCTGCTTAAAAAAATAAAATAAAACAAAACATTTATTATTATTATTATGTTGAAAACAGCAGAGTATAATTTTTTACTTTTTAAACAGGTTTCTTTGATGAATAGAAAGTTCAAAAGAGCAGCATTTATCTGAAATAGAAATCTTTTGCAAATTATAAATGCCTTTATCATCACTTTTGATCAATTTAAAGGATCCTTGCTAACTAAAAGTATTTAGATTTTAATTAGAAAGAATAATTAATTAGAAATTATAATTATAATTCCAAGCATTAAATGGTAGTGTATAACGTTACAAAAGTTTTTTATTTCAGATAAATGCTGATCATTGAATCTTTCTATTCATCAAAGAATCCTGACAAAAAAAATACTCAATTGTTTTAAATTTTGATAATATTAACAATAATAATAAATGTTTCTTGAACAGCAAATCAGCATATCAGAATGATTTCTGAGTGATCATGTGACACTGAAGACTGTAGTAATGATGCTCAAAATGTAGGTTTGATCACAGGAATAAATTAGATTTGAAAATGTATTCAAATAAAAAGCAGCTATTTTAAATAGCAAAAATATTTAACATTTTTACTGTTTGTTTACTGTACTTCATATCAAATAAATGCAGTCTTGGTGAGCAGAAGATACTTTGTCAAAACCATTAAAAATCTTAGTTCAAAAATGACGGGTAGTGTATATATAATAACTAAATAACAATTTATGGTAACATTATGAGAGTTCACCTAGTAAAATCCTTATCCACTTCGTACTCGTACTTCATCCATGTGTCTCGATACACAAAGAACTCAAAGAAGGCCAAAAGTGCCATGGCTGTGAAGGCCAACACAGACACTGTGGGGGAAAAAACAACACAATACAATTAGTTTTATGGTTTTTCAATTCAATATCACTATTTGAGGAGAGTTAAAAGGGCAAATGTGCAGTATTATCTATAAATATATGTGTGTTTGTGTATGGTGTTATTTTAGTATCACTGAGATACTATTATTTATTAATATTTGATTTTATATTTTCCACTGTTTGTTTTAGTACATATATGGCAAATGAAATCTCAGCTCAGCTCACCAGTTCCTCCACTAGCTGTTGTCTCCACATAACTCTCAGGAACCTTGGGAAAAGCATCCAGCTCCTTCACAAAGTTCAGAGCTTTCTTTTTGTTCAGCCTCCTCATCGTCACAGCAACTGGCCGTTATCTTCCTCATGAATTTAGGCTGCGATTAATCATTTCTTTATAGCAACTGGTAGGCCTACATAAAGGTGAGTTGCACAGTAACATACATTTGTGAGCAGTAGTTAACCCAACTCTGTTTTTAGCCCAATGCTAAATATGCGAAACGTTTAACCACATATAAGCAAAAACGTAGGCCGATTTTGATTATAAACCGCTTTCAAAGAGCAGAGTGCGGTTATCTCAGTTGTCTATGGTTACTATTAGCCACTGCTAGCCGTGCACTTGTCTTACTTTTTATTACTTAGTTTGTTTTCTACCTACCTTGAAATGCTATTACAAATAGCACATTATGGTTTCTGCAATTTTCCAATAAATAATCCCTTTTTACAGTGAGGGTTTAATAAAATAACGGAGAAATGTAAAGGACTCGGAAGAGACAGGACGCTGATGTGTTGCAGTCGCACGCTTCCGGTCTAGTGGATTATGGGATATGTAGTCATCAAAAATACCGGAGAAAATAAATACTAACTTACTACTACTCGTACAATTTGTGTCATAATCTTTAAGCAAACAGTGTATTTGAAACACTCACATTGTCCACAGTGAGAAAGCTTTTATTTAATGACAGACATTTTTTCTGAATCCAGAAATAATACTAAATGCGGTTTTGAACATGAAATTTTCACAACACCAGGTAAAAGTCAGTTTTTTAAATCTGCAAATCTCCGTTATTTTTCCAGGCCATTACCACAGCAGTCATTTAAATATATATAAAGCTATAACACAACAGTACCAAATTCGTAGCACTAAAAACATTTTCGCATAGTAAACCTTAAGCTGCAGGCTTGCTTCATCACACTTTTATGTGCCATTTGTAAGTGGTAAACACTATATTATACACATAAATCTAAATGTCTGCTGAATCCGGCCCCTCGTCCTGTAACACTGGCTGTTCGTGGCTGTCTGAGGTTGGTGTGCCGGTGTTTTCTTGAGAGGGGTCTTCAGAACAGCAGCTAATGGTGGGTGATATCACATCAGGGCTTGTGTCACATGACTCTGTGCTTTGTTCAGACGTCGCAGTGGTCGTGATGGTGGTGGCCACGCTGGGAGGAATGGGGTCAAATTCATCATCATCATCCTCCAAGTTGGAAGTTTCATTGATGTCTGTTGCAAACAACATTTAAAATATTGTTAAATATTGTTAAAGTCTTTACTGTTAGTGTTGATAAATTGAAAATAAAAAATGCACTGACCCCGAAACATTTGTAAATCCAATTAGTAAATACTGGATATTCAATTGCAAATGCTCATTTATAAATTTATAAGTAAATAAAAATGAAATTAATAACAATTAAAAAAAAAAAAAAAAAAAACGTTTACCCTTTGAAAACTTTCAAAGGGTAGGTTTTTTTTCTTAGTAAATATTGGATATTCAATTACTAATGTTCTTTTCTTTAAAGTTTTTTTTTTTTTTTTGATGAATAGAATTTCAAAATAACAGCATTTAATAATATTATTGCAGTCTTTATTGTTAGCATAGATGAATTTAATGCATCCTTGATGAATAAAAGTAAAATAAAAAATTGTATATAAAAAAAATTGACTCACTAACCCCCAAACTTTAAAGGGTAGTGATTATTTTTTTTCTGTTTAAATCAGTAAATATTGGATATTCAATTGCCAAATGCTCTCACTGCTATTCACTGATGAATAGAATTACAAAAGAACAACACTTAACAATATTGATGTCTATACTGTTAATACTGATAAACTGTATGCATCCTTGATGAAGAAAAGTAAAAAAAAAAAAAAAAAGCTTATTGACACCCAAACATTTGAAGAGTAGTGTATATTAGTTTTTTGTTTTTTTTTAAGTAGATATTGGATATTTAATTGCAAATGCTAATTTTTTTTCAGTCTTTGATGAATAGAATTTCAAAATAACAGCATTTAATAATATTTTTAAAGTCTTTATTGTTAGTATGAATGAATTAAATGCATCCTTGCTGAATAAAAGTAAAATAAAAATAATTAATAATAAAAAAAATGACAAAAACAATCTTATTACCTCCAAACTTTTAAAGGGTAGTGATTATTTTTTTCTTTTTAAATCAGTATATATTGGATATTCAATTGCCAAATGCTCTCTTTATTTGAGTCACTGATGAATAGAATTACAAAAGAACAACATTTAATAATATTGAAATCTATACTGTTAATACTGATAAATTATGCATCCTTGATGAAGTAAAAAAAAAATAATAATAATAATAAAAATCTTACTGACATCCAAACTTTTGAAGAGTAGTGTATATTTTTTTAGTAAATATTAGATATTCAATTGCAATTTGCAAATGCTATTTTTTTCAGTCTTTGATAAAAATATTATTAACTTATTAACTTTAATATTATTAAAGTCTTTATTGTTAGTATGGATGAATTTAATGTATCCTTGCTGAATAAAAGTAAAATAAAAATAATGAATAACAAAAAAACATACAAAAAAGAATCTCTTGAATCTTTTGAAGGGTAGTGATGATTTTTTGAATCTTTAATGAATAGATAATAACAGCATTTAATAATATTATTATGACTTACTGTTGAAGGCTTCTGGATATTGTTTAGCAACTTTGCCTTTTAAAGTCCTGAGGAAACACAAATCATGTTACGCATAGGAAATAAATTGTGTTGCACAATATAATGTAATATGTTTAATAACATTAATAATTTAATATAAAACGTGACACTCTGGCTAGAATGTGTAAATCTTATCTTAAGCTTATCTTATCATGTTCCAATACCGTTACAGATATAGTACCTTATTCTCCTAAAAATGCTGTCCAAGTCTTTCTTCATCTCTATTAAAGTACGGGTGTGCATTAGAAAGTGTTCATTCATCTGTTGTAAGCGCACATTGGACAGTCCGTTGAAGTTAATCAGCATCTCATTGGTCTTCTCAAACCGGTCCAGCCTGGATTATATAAATACATGCAACAAAATAAAAGGATAAAAGCACAATAAAAATGCTACATAGACAGTTTCCTAGATAGAAACTCACATGTGTCTCTGAGCTTGAATAATAGCGTTCACATCTTCAGAATTCACCATACTGAGCATCCTATTACAGAATATTCCCGATGCCGTGGGCTCCATGATGACGCTTTTTATAAAACACAAGATATTGGCGTTACTATTACGTTAAGTCAAATCAACAATAAATTGTTAGATAACGTTAAATGTACAGCCGCTTACGTGATCAAATATTCACTGACTAGTCTGCGTCTGACTTGGTTTTGTTTCAAAAACGTGTTCATGCAAATATCGCAGAGGTTTTGACGCACCCTTTTATTATTTGTGAAACGATACTAAATTTACCGCACCGAGAAGCAGGCAGACATTTTTGTTGTGATGTTGTCATATGATCACATGGGAGTGGCGTAATTCGGGAGGCGGGATCACGGAGATTTTGTAAACGTTGATTGGCTCTCCAGTAAAAGCGGTGTGTTTGATTGGAAGATTTACTTTGAATTACTGAATATTAAAAAATAATTAATTATGAATTGAATAACAGGCAAATTGAATATTGTTTAATATTTTACAAACATTACATTTCAATGCTAAATATTTTTTTTTTTTTTTTTTTTTTACATGAAACTGCACGCATTTTTTTAATTATAACTTTCTATCCACCTTTTACTTTAACGCGGAAGTAAGCATATGAGTGAGACTTCCGGTTCGTTATCCGCAATAGGGAAATATGGAGAAGAATAACAGCGTGCAAAAACGATAAAACTGTTTGCACTACAAACCACTATGTTCATAATTGAGATAATAGATTAAAATAATATGGTAAAACACGCTAATTTGCAATATCAAGCAGCAAAGCAAGCTGTTTTGTACAGTTAAAATTAGCTGGACACGGATAAGACCGCAAAATAGTATCATAATACCGTATATCTGATGCGCATATTATATATTTTTATAATTAAACATTTATTTTATGCTAATTATTAATTGAGAATTACTATTTCAGGTAGAATTACGTGTCACATGATAAGGATGAATAGTTCACTTTAGAAATGTAATATAAAAATCATTTATTTGGGACCACAATAAAGCAGACTGCAATATCATTTCAAATCAAATCCTGTATAAGAGTCTCTGGCTCAAGGGGTCGTTTGTGTCTAGTCCTGCTTCATCTTTGTTCAAACAAACACTGTGCTGGCGCTGGTTGTCACTGCTCAGACAGCCCTGAAGGCATCTCAGGTTCTGCTGGAGCTTGTGGGAAATGTCACAGTGAATGGGCTTTGCATGATTTGTTTCTACCAGACATGTGCAGGTTCCTCTTCTGGCTTTGACCTTAACAGATAACACTGACTTCTCAAAATGTCACGCATAACTGACGAAAAGATGTCTGGTTTCTGAATCAAAATGCTATCTGAGAATATGAGATCACCCCTGCACCAATTTTTTTTAAAGAAGTCTTTTCTTCTCATGAAGCCTGCATTTATTTGATCCAAAGTACAACAAAAGCAGTAATATTGTGAAATATTTTTACTATTTAAAATAACTGCTTTCTATTTAAATATATTTTAAAATGTAATATATTCCTGTGATCAAACATAATTTTCAGCATCATTACTCTAGCCTTCAGTGTCACATGATCCTTCAGAAATCATTCTAATATCCTGATTTGCTGTTCAAGAAAAAATTATTATTTTTATTTAAAAAATTTTTATTTTTTTTTTTAGGATTTTTTTCCCCAGGATTCTTTGATAAATAGAAAGATCTAAATATTTATCTGAAATAAGCTTTTGCAACATTATACTTTATACCATTTGAAAGCTTGGAGTCAGTATATTTATTTATTTTGGGGGAGAAAGAAATTATAGAAATTAATACATTTATTTAGCAAGGATGCTTTAAATTGATCAAAAGTGATGATAAAGACATGTATAATGTTACAAAAGATTTCTATTTCAGATAAATGCTGTTATTTTCTATTCATCAAAAAAACCTGAAAAAAATCTACTCAGCTGTTTTCAACATAATAAGAATAATAAATGTCTTTGAGCAGCAAATCAGAATATTAGAATGATTTCTGAAGGATCATGTGACTGAAGTAATGATGCTAAAAAACTCAGCTTTGAAATCACAGGAATAAAATAAATTTTAAAATATATTAAAATAGAAAGCAGTCATTTTAAATAGTAAAAATGTTGTACTTTGGATTTTAAAAATGCAGGTTTGGTGAGCAAATGAGACTTCTTTGAAAACATTAAAACTCTTACTGTTCAAAAACTTTTAGTGTAGTGTATATATGCAGATTTAAAAAATATGTAAATATTACATTACATTGTAATGTAAATTTCATAATTATAAATTATAAAACAATATTATATGATAATGATAATAATGATAATAGTTGCTTAATTTAAGATTTCTAAGTTTAGCTGCACTGCATCTCAACGTACTTCCGCGGTGATCCAGTAAGTGGCAGTAAGCAGATTCAAAACTGATACTCGCTCAAGTGAATCATCATAGAAGAAGCCGTTCACGCATTCGAGCTCTTCAGAAGAGTTAAACAAAAATATATCTCAGTATACCAGTTATTCGTATTATTTAACGGATATACTCTTGGCAACAGGTGAGGAACTCATTTTACTAGTTTTATTTGACCGACGACGTAAAAAAGTAGCTTAGAAAGCCGTTGCGTCCTGTACATCGAACTGGCTAATGTTAGCATCTTCCCATCTAACGATTTATCTCTCCATAATATTCCTCATATTAATGTTTTTCTTCACAAGTAACTCTTTAAGAGCTGTGTTTAACATAAAAGTGGCATGAAGAATACAAAACGTCTTTTTAATCTCATTCCAGCCGGTCAGAATGGCATCAGACTGGATTGGCTGTCTTGTTTCAATCCACTGTGGACCAACTCTAGGAGTGTATCAAGGAGAAGTATCTTCAGTAGATCAGACCAGCCAGACCATCTCTCTCAGACATCCCTTTCACAATGGAGTCAAGTGCACTGTGCCTGAGGTCACCTTCAGGTAAATTATAAAACGAGGATCTTAAAAAGGGTCACTGTTTGACCTGGTAGTGTCTGTTTTTGATTTTTAATGAATGCTTTTAAAGTAAAAGTTCACTTCGAGAATGAAAATTTCTGGATAATTTACGTCATCCAAGATCATGTTTATGTCTATTTTCAGTTCTGTCTTCTTCAGTTGAAAAGAAATTAAGTGTTAAATTAAGTGTTAAATTTCAGGATTTTGTCCATATAGTGGTGGCCAACAGGTTGAAGGTCCAAACTGGAGTTTCAAAGGACTCTACATGATCCCAGCCGAGGAATAAGGGTCTTACCTAGCAAAATGACCAAACAAATGTACGTCGCAATACGCACATCGCTACAGCTTGCAATAATTGGGGCCATAAACAATAGACAAAGAGAAAATCACTCACTGCTCTTGCCTAAATAACATTTGTAGCTTAAATAAGAACCAGTGCATTACACTAATGTTAAAATTACATTTTTATGTAATGCTAGAGTAAAACTACCGTTCACTTTTAGTTGTTGTTGTAGGGGTGCTTTCTTCTCACAAAAAGTGAAGCATGTATGCTAGTTATATTAGAATCAGAATGAGCTTTATTCACCAAGTGTACACAAACATAAACAACCATATATATGCTATATATGACACAAGATGGTTATGGATGTTCACAGAATTGACTGAATTAACAGTGGAGTAAAAGTGTTTTAACTGAACATGTGGCACTTTAAGCAGTATCACATATCAATTATCGCATTATTTAATGAGTTATCGCATATCACATTTTTCCTCAATATCCTCAATACTTTTTTTTTTTAACCACAAATTATCGTCTTGCATTAGCTCGACCTCATGAATTACATTGTCACGAAAGAAAGTCAGTGCCCTTTACAAAAAAAAAGGTATTATTTTGAAGTTTGAGGAGAAAATAAGATGGAGTTTTTCACCCTACCCTACCTTTTTGAACCGAAGTACACAGACAAAGAACTAACCGAATGTGAATGCGTGAAGGTGCGCATGTGCATTGCAAAGCTAGTGCAAGATGAGCATTTGTGGTTAAAGAGAGTAAAATTTTTTTTTTTTTTTTTTTTTTAGAAAATGAGCAATTGTTTTGCTAGGTAAGACTCTTATTCCTCAGTTTTAAAACTGCAGTTTGGACCTTCAACTCATTGGCCATCATTGAAGCCCACTATATGAAGAAAAATCTGGAATGTTTTCCCCCCCAAAAAACTTAATTTCTTTGCAACATAAGAAAGAATGACATAAACATCTTGACATGGAGGTGAGTAAATTATCAGGACATTTTCATTCTGGGAGTAATCTTTTCAAGTGTTACTCCACCCCAAAATGAAAATATTGGCATTAATCACTTACCCCCATGTTGTTCCGAACCTGTAAAAGCTTTGATCGTCTTCAGAACACAATCTAAGATATTTTGGATAAAAACCTGGAGCTTTGTGACTGTCCCATTGTCTGCCAAGTAAATAACACTGTCAAGGCCCAGAAAAGTATGAAAGACATTGTCAAAATAGTCCATCTGCCATCAGTGGTTCAACCATAATTTTATATTTCTACAGGAATACTGTTTGTACAAAAAAAGAAAAATAACAACTTTACTCAACAAATTGTCTCCTCCGCATTAACGTAGCTGCATTTTGGAGAGTATTGAGAGCGTATGCTGTTCTCTGTCAGCCGCAGGACACGGATTCGACATTTATTTACACTTTGATTAGAATGAAAACAGTGTATCTGCATGACGCAGCTGACAGAGAACAGCGCACACTGTTTGCGTCCAGTGGATACTCTCTCTTTGCGTACAAAAAGTATTTTCGTAGCTTCGTAAAATTATGGTTGAACCACTGATGGCAGATTATTTTGACGACGTCTTTCTTACTTTTCTAGGCCTTGACAGTGTTATTTACTTGGCAGTCAATGGGACAGCCACAAAGCTCCCGATTTTCATCCTAAATATCTTAAATTGTGTTCTGAACATTAACCAAAGCGTTTACGGGTTTGGAACGACATGGGGGTGATTAGTGACAAATTTTTAATTTTGGGGTGGAGTAACTCTTTAAGACAGATCATCACATCTCATTTGTCATATTCTACATTTTGGTGGTATTTTGAAATCTACCTATGTAGTCTTAAGTCAAAGTATTGTTATTAAACAGTCTTGATACAACAATTTAATACAGGATAATAGATAATCAGCATTTGGTTACAAATACTATTGTTTATTATATTAGACAATTTTCCATTGTAATCCGCAGTGCCATGGACATTAAAGATCTCAAAATCCTGGAGATCCTTAAGAGCCCCACTGAAGTCCCAAAGCAGAACGGTCCAGACTCCAACTCCACATTGACCCCGCATGCTGGACGCAAGGATAAGGGTGGTGGCGCCCAGATTAATAGTGCTCCTGTGATGGTACCTAATAAAGCAGAACCCAAAATGCAGGAAGGAGGGGTGTCTCCAGTCCCACATTACTCAAAGAGTTATGGTGAACGTCACATGGACATGGCTGTCCAAAGTAAAGGCTTTAGACGAAGACACAACTCCTGTGAGTCTCCTGTGTCACTGGATTTTGAACCTAATCTTTTAAATTCAAACTTTTGTATGTATGTTTTCTATGTATACACTACCTGTTTGATGTTTTTAAAGAAGTCTCTTCTGCTCACCAAGCCTGCATTTATTTGAGTTGAGCTGAGTACAGCAAAAACAGTCAAAACTATTTAAAATAACTGTTTTCTATTTGAATATATTTTAAAATGTAATTTATTCCTGTGATAAAATCCAGAGCTAAATTTTCAGCATCATTACTCCAGTCTTAAGTGTCACATGATCATTCAGAAATCATTCTAATATGCTGTTCCAGAAACATTTTTTAGTAACATTATTATTATCAATATTTAAAATGACGTTTACAATGTTATAAAAGATTATATTTCAGATAAATGCTGTTCTTCTGAACAAACTAAAAAACATTAAAAATCTTTTGACTGGTACTGTATATTACATTTAAAAATATTTTAGAGTTTTAGTTCATAGTATTATTGCAATATTTCTTATTTTGTCTTATGTTTCCATTTCATAACACTAACAGTAAAGCCATGATTATTATTTTATAGACATTGGTTAACAGTAGGAATGTGGCCTATGGAAAGTGGAAAGAGATTTGTATTTTTTATTTTTTTTTAACTAATGTCCATTTTAACTGTTTGTAGGGTCGTCTAGTTGCAGAGGTCCAAATCAGGCCACACCAAAAAAGAATGGGCTGAAAAACGGAGGTCATATGAAGAACAAAGACGATGAATGTTTTGGAGACGGTATGGACGAAGTTCTCGACGAGGACTTCGATTTTGAGGGGAATCTGGCGCTGTTCGACAAGGCCGCGGTGTTCTCGCAGATCGATTCGTCCGAACGGCGAGGTAACGGTGCGAGATCTCGAGGGACGCCTGGAGAGCAAACGCCATCACGATACCGGCATGACGAGAACATCCTAGAGGCCAAACCTGTCATCTACAGACAGATCACAGTTCCACAGAATGGAACGAAAGAGTATAGCACTGGTAAGAATCTGACCTTATGATCTTTTTAATAATTTATCTTAATTTGTCTAAATTCATGTCTTTTCTCTCAGACTCAGGGCTGGTGGTACCCAGCATCTCTTTCGAGTTGCACAAGCGTTTATTAGCTGCGGCAGAAAGTCATGGTCTCTCACTGGAGCGCAGGCTTGAGATGACAGGCGTATGTGCGAGTCAGATGGCTCTCACGCTACTTGGAGGCCCGAACAGGTTTGTGGGGCTTTAATGGAAAATGTATAATCAAATATATCTTCAGCATGTTTGGTTGTCATTGGTCTGGTTCTTCTCTTAGACTTACTCCAAAGAATGTACATCAGCGGCCCACAGTGGCCCTGCTGTGTGGACCACACGTCCAGGGCGCTCAGGGCATCAGCTGTGGCCGTCACTTGGCCAACCATGAAGTGGAGGTCATCCTTTTCTTGCCAAACTTTGTCAAGATGTTGGAGGCCATCACCAGCGAGCTTGCACTTTTTGGGAAGACGGGAGGCAAACTGGTTTCTAATGTGAAAGGTATGACACTCTTGCATCACGTTTAATAATCATTCATGATACAACAGTATAAATGTTTACATTACTTCATGAGCATTTTACCGTTACTTTTTGAGAAACTATCGTTATAAAGGTCTTCACAGCAACCCATCAAAATAAAAGTTCAGTTTTACTTAATGTAATGATAGAACTATTTCTAATAATAACATTATTATACTTTTTTTTAAAGGAATATTTACCAGAGAATTTTGTAACTAGAAATATTTTTTTTACAAATGTAAAAGACAACACTGTTCTGGGGAAAAAAGTAATGAATAAAATAAAAATATTGATTTAAAATGGAATCCATCCAATTAATGGGAAACACGGAATTTGATAAAAAATAAAACTGAATAAAAAAAAAAAAATAGAGCCTTAAAAATGCGATTTTTGTTAAACTTTTAATAAATTGCTGTTAAATTGTGTATGTTTCACGATATCAATTAATTAGACATGCTTTTTAATTATTTTGGGTTTCTTTGTTTGTTTTCAAATTAAAACTGTTTAGACAAATTAAAATTGGGAAAAAAACAGAATCCAAAAAAATATAAATAGAAAAAAATGGAATTTGGCTTGACTTTCCCATTTAAAAAAAAAAAAAAAAAAAAAAAAAAAAAAAAGTTTTATAATTAATACTTCTTATAATTTCATTATAATTATATACATTATATATTCTATATATCATGAAATGTTATTCATAATATTTTATATTATAAATATTTATGAATGAAAATATGTAAAAAATAAAACAACTTGTATACATTCATATATAATATTATTTTATATTATGTTATTTATACTTATTTAAAAGTCATTATAATTATAATCATTACAATAACAAAAACCCATAAAAAAAATAATATAATAAAACAGGAATGTACACTAAATATTGGGCTCTGTATGATTCTCAATGTTGAAAGTGTTTTTTGTGGGAATGATTCACTTTTTTAGTTCTTCAAAATATAAAGTTCCAAAGAGCAGAATTTATTTACAAATATGTATTTTTATTTATACTGTCACTTTTGGTCAATTTAATGCATTCTGAATAAATATATTAAACTCTTTAAAAAAAAAACTTGCCTTAAACCTTTAAAACAGTAGTGTATATTTAATTTTTTATACTAGTGTTTATTTTTATTGTACATTATATATTTAAATGAAACTAAAAATTTTAAATAAAAAAAAATTTAAATTTAAATGTCATTTAATGTCATTTGAAGTTAATCTTTGAAAATACTAAACATTTAATCTTTGTGATGCCCAAATGTGACCCTGGACCTCCATTGATGTATGGGTTGTTAGGATAGAACAATATTTGACAATATCTGGAATCTGATGGTGCAAAAAAATCTAAATATTGAGAAAACCACCTTTAAAGATGTCCAGATAAAGTTCTTAGGAATGCATATTACTAATCAAAAATTACATTTTGATATATTTACGGTAGGAAATTTACAAAGTATCTTCATGGAACATGATCTTTGCTTAATATCCTAAAGATTTTTGGCATAAAAGAAAAATCAATAATTTTGACCCATAAAATGTATTAGTGGCTATTGCTACAAATATACCCATGCTACTGATGACTAGTTTTATGGTCCAGGGTCACAAATTATCTATAAATTGATTGATTTAAAATTTGTGATTTTTTTTTTATCTTATTTGTATAAAATGGAATTTTAATATTGTTTATTTAACAGTTATCCACCATAAAATGAAATAAATATAATTTTATCCTATTATCCAGTAATATAAGATTGCGCATCCCTAATCAAGCTGACCACTGACTATTTGTGATTGGATCACTAGGTATAATCCAGTAGTTTTTTTTTCCACTTTCAAAAATCTGTTTACATCGACACACATTTCGATGACGAAGAACCTTTAGCATGGTTTCTGTATGTCACTTATCTTCCTAACACGCCCACCTGAATGCTTAGTTTAGATGGGCTAAGAAAGTCTTGGAAACTTCCACTCTGATTTGCAAACATGTTTAACTTTACACCCACCCACCCTCCTTACGTAATATACCAAAACACTACTAAAAAGCCAGTGGAGGTGTATGATATATAAATAGCTTCTGTGTTAAAAATTAAACCTTATCCATAAAATGTCATTTAACCTCTAGACTTGCCGGAGACGCCAGTCGACCTGGTCATAAACTGCCTGGATTCACACGAAAACGGATTCTTGAGGGAGCAGCCCTGGTACAAGGCCGCCGCCGACTGGGCCAACCAAAATCGAGCCCCGGTGCTGAGCATCGACCCTCCAGTAAGTGGACAAGCACATGCCGTGGAAGCAAAATGGTCACTTTCCCTGGGGCTCCCGCTGCCTCTCTCCGAAGGCGCCGGCCGAGTCTACCTATGTGACATCGGCATTCCCCGACAGGTGTTCCAGGAAGTGGGAATCAAATACCACTCCCCCTTCGGATGTAAATTCGTCATCCCGCTGCACTCTGAATAAGCCATTGACTGAGCAGTCAAGGCTCACTGAACCTGCCTTAAAGATTTTAAGAATGAACCTTGTTTTGAATGTTGCAGCAGAACTGGAACGTCTATTTTTTTTCTCATGTTCTTCTATACTTCTCTGATGATTCCCATCAAAGGGAAGTGATGGGAAATAATGCCAGCTCTTGTGACAAACCTGATATGTTAAAAACAGAACCAATATCAGTATACTCACCATCTTACAACAATCTTTCACAGCTGTTTTAATACACAAAGCTGATCTTTTTGGATGAAACAACTTTCAGAACCATTAAATGTGCAGTTAATGCCACTCAATGCAACTTAATTGGCATTTTGTTACTTTCAGCATCTCAGAATTTGCTTTTAGTTCATCGTCAGATGTGCTAACCTAGCTCGAGTTAATTGTTCCCATTTTTCCTTTTTGTACCAGGTCAAGGTCAGTGTTAAGGCACTGAGGTTGAGGCAGTTTATCACGTGCAAAATTTCTTACAAAGCGTTGTTTGCTTTGTCGACCAAGCCCAGCGTGCTGTAAATATGACAGATTGACAGATTGTTGCACACTTGAATGCTAAGATCTAGTTTGTGATAGTTTGGACCAATACTGACTCTTTTAAGCAGTTGTTGGCCAATACCACCAGTTTTCTTATTCTGATAATCGTTTACCTCATTTCCATTCCTTTCTCAAAAACAAGCAGCGTATGAAATCCTGTTTTAAATGGGTTTCAGATTGAGGTGGCATTGCTTGTTTGGTTACATCAAACAAGCATCTTTTATGAAGAAGGATGCTCCACGTGTTGCAATAAACCTGCTTGCTGATATTGATTTGTGATTTTTATTACAAGTTGTATTATTATGCGCACAAACCCATTACAAAGCAAAAAGTCAGTGTGCGCTTTTTGGGTAAGGAGTTTTTCAAAAGCACTGATAAAACAGTTTATTTCTTTAAATCAGCAGATTACCATATGCCTAACTAAAATGAGAGGCACTTATGGCTCGCAAATCCTCCATATGCAACAACAATGAACTTAAAATAGTCTCTCAACTAACACCAGGAAATAATGTACTGCTTTCGTCAGACTAATTGACTTTTTTTATTAAATGTTTTCCTTTAAGCTTTATTGTGATGTCTTCCGAATTTGACTAGCATTTTTGTTCTATTCTTTTTTCTCCCAAATGTTATTTTGAAGTTTGTCTGCTGCTTTTATCTTCATTTTCTGTTGATGGCTTAAGCGCTTTTTTTTTCCTTCCTATTGCTTTTTTAAACATTGGTTAAGCTATGTACAATCTAGGGGTGACCTCGCTAAAGTTGACCACTTAAGAGGTCTAATTTTTTCTTGTCGCAAGTGTTTAGATAAACTAGAAACCAACAGACCTTACACATCTATTTTCAGTCATAGGGAAAAAATGTGAATTTTTGGCTTTCTTTTTTCTCTCGTTTCTTTTCGCTGTTGATGTTTGTGTCTTTAAGGTCATTAGTGCAGCCTATGATTGCTGTTGGAGAGCCATTTGGCTCCTTTGAGCTTAAAAACAAAGACTGAATGAGGCAACTATTAAAAGCATTAATAAGTTAATGATTCTAATGAGATTGTCACGGAATAGTAAGGTCCATCTTATAGTGGATGAATACATGTGTATGTCTAATAATACAGCAGTTACTAAGCAAACCCAGCACTAAAAAAGCTTAAATGGTGCCAAAATCACTTGCTGGTTTTACAACTTTTTACTTGAGAGATTACTGCTGTACAATATTTTTTTTTTTTTCATTTGGTTTGCAAAAAACAAATTGGCTCTAATTGATAGCTGCAGAGCGCAGTTGTAATATTCACTTGAATATTGTTTAATATCTAAGCACTGCATGTGCTTGGATGGATGTTAAAATGCCGTTTGATATAAATCATTCCTCTCTAGGAGTTGCTTCTAAAATCTGACCAAACTCTGTTAAGCAATTAAAAAAAAAATTGTGAAGACGTTTTGTTGTTATCTGGTGACGTTCATTTGTGTGGCTCCCCCACAATGATGTCATCAAATGCATTTGCAGATCTGAAGGTTTGAGGGGGTTTTGTTCAGTATCAAAAGTTGAAAGCTACTTTTTGGTTTCTTTCCACAGGTTTCCATTGTTACGCCTTTTTTTTTTTCTTCTTCTTGAAAAGGTTGTTAGCATTGCGTAATTTTATCATTTATCTCTGCACCTGTTGCATAAGGCAAAACAATTCAGAACTGGTTTAGAAAACAACATTGTTACCAGTAATTGTGAATTAGCTACATATCTGTTCGGCATAGTTCTGATATCACTGGAAACCTTACATGCTTAACATTGTCTACCTTGAAGTTTAAGGACTGACTAAATAAAGAGATTGGAAATACGACTTTATGACTGATGTTGTTTTATTAGGGGTCATGACATGAGAAGTGTACATACATCTGCAAAATGTTAATTTTACAAAAAAATTACCTGAATAAAATATTTCACATAATGTTTACATATAGTCCACAAGACAAAATAATAGCTGAATTTATAAAAATGACCTGTTCAAAAGTTTACATACACTTGATTCTTAATATTGTGTTGTTACCTGAATGATCCACAGCGTTTTTATTTATTTATTTATTTTTTGTTTAGTGATAGTTGTTCATGAGTTCCTTGTTTGTACTGAACAGTTAAACTGGCTGCTGTTCTTCAGTAAAATCTTTCAGGTCCACAAATTCTTTGGTTTTTCAGCATTTTTGTGTGTTTGAACCCTTTCCAACAATGACTGTATGACTGATATCCATCTTTTCAAACTGGACAACTGAGGGACATATGCCACTATTACAGAAGGTTCAAACACTTACTGATGCTCCAGAAAGAAAAACAATGTGTTAAAACTTTTTGAATTTGAAGATTAGGGTAAATTTAACTTGTTTTGTCTTCTGGGGAATATGTAACTTGTGTAGCTTCTGGAAGGCTGTACTAAATGGGGGAAAAAAATGATATTTAGGCAAAATAAGAAACACGTACACACTTTCATTCTGTTCAAAAGTTTACACCCCTGGCTCTTAATGCATTGTTTTCCTTTTGAAGCATCAGTGAGTGATTGAACCTTCTGTAATAGTGAGTCTAGGATGACCATATTTAATAAAAGAGGACTAGTTTTGGTATCAAAATTTCCATACCAAAACCTACATATTTTACAGTCATCGTTAGGCAGATTGATCACCACAGTGGCCATCCTTCACAAAACTAATATCACAGTTTTATCACAGGTAGAATGCAAAATGTTTCAATATAAGCATTTCAGTCAAATGGAATTCATGCAATATTTCACACTTTTAACCCTCGGGAGAAAATCAACCCTCCGCAACAGTTTAAAATCAGCCCAATTCCGTGAAAAAAATGCAGATTTGGCAACCCTACATCCAACACAAGCTGCATCCAAAGCAGTTTAAATACTCCGCATATTGATAGCGACTCTGTGATGCGCGAAAATTATATTCAACATTAGAATGTTTGCGGGAGCGGGATTAAGAAAACAGTCCCACGCAAGGCTTTAATACAAAAACGCACACAATGAATGACGACTGTGGAAAGCAAAAGCCGAAGCCCGGACTGTTTGGGCAATTTTGGAAAATAGGACGTATGGTCACCCTAAGTGAGTCCCTCAGTGTGAAAAGATGGATCTCAAAGTAATACAGTCATTGTTGGAAAGGGTTCAAATACACAAAAATGTTGACCGGAAGGATTTTTTGTAACAGCAGGTAGTTTAACTGTTCAGGACGAACAAGGGACTCATGAACAACTATCACTAAACGTACAAAACGGTACAGCTGTGGATCATACAGGTAACAACACCTGTATGTTGAGAATCAAGTGTATGTAAACTTTTTAATTCAGCTATTAATTTCTCTTGTGGACTAGTAAACCTCTTTTATGTGAAATATATTATTCAGGTAAGTACTAAATAAAAAATGTTGGTAAAATAATGCACATTTTGCAGATTCCGCAAGATAATAATATAAACTTTTGACTTTTGTGCCATTAAAACATCCTGTAAGTTTCGTAGCTTAAAACGTCCTCATTATAAACAAAGCATTTATGTCATCAAGCTCCAAAAACGGCTCATTTGGAGATGCAAGGTGGTGTCAACCGGGCACAAACATTTGCAAAAACACTGCCTCCACAGCAAGTCATCATCTCACCATAGGCCCTGCCCACTTGTGTTCAATCTCTTTCTGACACAGTCCACACGCTTGAGTCTGTCGTCAATAGGACAAATGGAGTGAAAGAGCATTCACTTTGATGCGTTTGGTTTAAACAGCTCGTTCGCATCTTTGTACTGATATTAGAAGGATCCTGATAAGCCTTAAAGGTCCTGCCCCTTAAAGGGATAGTTCACCCAAAAATAACAATTTCTGTCATTAATTACTCACCCTTCATGTCGTTCCAAACCTGTAAGACCTTTGTTCATCTTCAGAGGATAAATGAAGGTATTTTTGATTAAATTCGAGAGCTTTCTGACCCTCCATAGACAGCGAGGGTCCTTCCACGTTCAGTGTCCAGAAAGGTAGAAACAAAGCAGAACAAAAATAACAATTTTGTTCAACAATTCTTCTCCTCTGCATCACCTTAGTGCCATTTTGGAGAGCATCACAACACATGCGTGCACTTTTCTTGCATGTAAACAACGCATGCTGTTGATGTAAAATGCGCTTATGCTGCGTTTTCTTTACGTTTAGAGGAAAACGTGTGCATGCATCGTGATACTCTTTAAAATGGCACTAGGGTGATGCAGAGAAGTTTAAAATAATAATAATAATAATAATTCTCATAGCTTCGAAAAATTATGATTGAACCACTGATGTCACATGACTACTTTGTTGATGTTCTTGGTACCTTTCTGGGCCTCAAACATGGAAGGACTGTTGCTGTTTATGGAGGGTCAGAAAGCTCTCGGATTTGATCAAAAATACCTTAATTTGTGTTCCAAAAAAATGAACGAAGGTCTTACAGGTTTGGAACGACACGAGGGTGAATAGATAATGACAGAATTTTCATTTTTGGTGAACTAACCCTTTAAAACAGGTTATTATACAGAGGGTCAGAATGAGGGTTGAAAATATTTTTTTGTGCAAAAAACTTTAACAACATAACCTCAAGGAGCATTAAAATAATAATAAAAAATCCATCTCATCTTAAATTCCATGAAAATACTACATACTACAGCAAAACATTTATTTTTTAATTTAATGTGTGAATGTCTTTATCATTGCAGTTCTCTTTAGAGGCGCTTGCTGTCGCTACTGTCTCCAAATGCGTTACGAACACTACCACGGAAAAGGCTGTTTATAAATATTAATTAGCTCACAATGCCGTTTCCTGGTAACCTTCCTCCAGCGTCCGGTTACGCAATCTTATTAATATTGACGAGTCGTCAAAATAGCGTTCGCTAACTGGCCAGCAACCTCACAACGTCTTGCTTTTAGCAAATCACATTTCGTCACCTAATTAATATTCATAAGCTAATCCTTCACCGTAGTAGAATTGGTAAATTCGCACACCGTTGAGACGCATGCGCACTACGCGCTGGGCTGTCTGAAGTGCGTTTCCTTTTCAAGGGCCTGTATGTATGTGTGTGTGTTTGTGTGTGCGTGTGTGTGTCTAAAAGACAGCTGTAGCCCTTGGGTGTGCTGCGCTTCCGTAACGCTTAAAAACAGCTCGCTTCAGGCGGCTTACGGTTTAGCGACTTCTCCGGTCTGTGAAACCCTGCAACAGTTGTGTTTTTTTTATCCGAAGCGTTTGTTTTCTCGCACGCGTTGTGTTTTTAAATTGAAGCCGTTCAGTCGCTGCTCTCCTAACGGTTTTTGGGGTTATATTTGTATGCACGGACGAGCCGTTCATCTTTTGTCTATATTGATGTTAGAGGAAAGCTTTCTGGAAGACCTATTTTGCTGAATGTGTGAATGTCCACTTCTGTATCTTCTGTTGATTCAATCTAGTGGGTTTGACCCACACATGGACTAAACGGACAAACCTAAAACATCTCTAACTTTAAGGCATTTGGACACCAAGGGCTGATCATCTACAGAGCACACAGGTACTGTTATGTATTCTGTAGTATTATGCCAATATTATAGATTGATCTTAACCACGTTCTTGCTTCTTTCAACCTTCTGCATGTCAAGAATGGGCGCATTGTGTTTTTCAATCTGAATGCGATGGTCTGCTTCACAGCTGTCCAAATAAGAGCCACTTGAGGCTCCTGCACAAGACAAAACGTGTTTTTGGACGCCCATCATGATTTGTTAATCATCTTTAAGCATATGTGCAAAATGCATTGGATGGTGCATAATGGAGTAGTCCCATTTTGAGATGTATTGTCTCTTTGCCAGTCCTGATTGGGTCAGCAGTGCTGTTCTCCATCAGCATCATTTTGGGATTATGTTGTCATGGTTTCGTGAGTGTTTAATAACAACATCTGAATGTGGGACTGGTCTGTAAATAATTGGACTGGGGTTTTGGTGGCAGGCGCTCATTTTTTGAGTGCCAAGGTAGCATGAAACGGTACACTTATTTGCTAGTAAAAGCATACGGCTCAGTCACTTGTAACCAGACCTAGAATGGTTACATGATATTTGAAGGAGAAAAAAAATTCCCATCATGTTAAAAGAGCAGTTATTCAAATGATAGTAGAAAGGCCTCAGTGTGGTTTGGCTTCATTAATATTAATGAGATGGATTTAGAAAGGTTGAAATCCAAAGGTCACTTCCTCCTGCTAAAGTGCAGATTTTAAAGGACCAGTTCCCCAAATTGTCAGGTTTCAAATTTGACACACTCTTCATTACTATGTTTCATTTGAAAATAATTTTGAGACGACTTGTGTTTTTTCAATAAGGAAAGTGAATGTGGACCGTCATGCATATGACAGTAAAGGTTTCATAAGAATAGTTAATATGTCCAGTGCACAATGTTCCACTGGTTGCACGTAAAGCTTTGAAATGGGCTCAAAAATTTACTTTTATTGTACAAAAATGGTATAAAGTGGTGTTGGTAATTGCATGTCCTTTTACCCAGGTTATTATAGTTACCTGAAACTAAAACCAAAACCATATATTACTTAATATTCACTACCAGTCAAAAGATTTGTTATATATATATATAATATCTTATGCTCACAAAGCAGGCATTAGTAAAACGGTAATATTGTGAAATATTTGTACTATTTAAAATAACTGCTTTCTAGTTGAATATATTTCAAAATGCAGTTCAGTCCTGTGAGCAAAGCTAAATTTTTTTTAGCATCATTACTCTAGTCGTCAGTGTCACATGATCCTTTAGAAGTCATTCTAATATGCTGATTTGCTGCTCAAGAAACTATTATTATTATTATTATTATTATTATTTAACATAGTTGAGAACATGTTTTCAGGTTTCTTTGATGCATAGAAAGATCCAAAAATCAGTGTTTGTCTGAAATAAAAAGCTTTTGTAATATTATACACTATATCATTCAAAGTCCGTATAAACACATTATAGAAATTAATACTTTTATTTAGCAAGGATGCTTAATATAATAATACACATAATACACATAATAATAATAATAATAATAATAATAATAATAATAATAATAATAATAAATGTCTTTTTGGGCAGCAAATAAGAATATTAGAATTTCTGAAGGATCATGTGACTGGAGTAATGATGCTAAAAATTCAGCTTTGAAATCACAGAAATAATTACGTTTTAAATATATATTCAAATGGAAAACGGTTATTTGAAACAGTAAAATTATTTCAAAAGTTTACTTTTTTCGCTGTATTTTACTGTATTTTGGATCAAATAAATGCTGGCTTGGTGAGTAGAAGAGACTTCTTTATAAAACATTAAAAATCTTACTGTTCAAAAGCGTTTGACTGGTTGTGTGTGTGTGTGTGTGTGTGTGTGTGTATAAAACCCTAAACTTATTTTTTTCAGGTAGTTGTAAAAGCAGCATTTCTTATTATCATTTAGTTTTACTTCATTAAATAGTTAAATAATATTATTTAAAAATATTAAATAATATAATAATAATAAAAATGATAAAAATACAAAATAACATTTAACTTAATGTACTAAAAGAACAAACTAAAACTGAAATAAAATGAATAAAAGCTATAGACATAAATTATATAGTCATATTTAAAAAAAATGACAAGAAAATGCATCCAAATGTAGTAGTTATATTAAAATAACGTCTCTTTAACGTTGGTGTTTAATTGGTTCCGAATGCTTCAGAGCATGGGAAGATTTTCAGTAAATAATGACATATGACACAAAAAGTCATGAGAGTTGGAAGTCATATGGACTTTTTATGCTACTTTTATGTTGCTTGTGTTTTGGGGCTTTACAAACACATTTTCCAAGTATATTCTTTAAAAAAAAAAAAAAATTCCTCCACAAAAGTCATACAGCTTTGGAACGACATGAGGTTTGAATAAATTATGACAGAATTTATTTAAATTTTTTTTTATAGAACTGTTAACTGGTCAGCCATTCTAGAATATCTCCCGTGAAGATCATTATATGTGCATTTATGTATATTTTATGCTGTTTCTGGCTCGGTCGGTTCAGTCTTTGTTGCTTAAAATTGTATCCACTGTCCTTGTCGTTGCACAGATGGGCGTTAAAAGCGGAGCCTCTCTTTTGAAGAGCATCAAAACAGCACTTCCTGTTCAGTTCCTTTAATTCACACCTGCACAAGCTCCTTAGTTGGGCTTCACTGCATCTCAAAGTGTCTGTCAGTGTTAATGTCTTTCCGTATTTCTGAGCTACTCTGCTCCATTATTTGCAATGGGATTTCCCCTGCTGCTAAACTGCTGTGCTTTTCACTTGCTCAGAAAAGCGTTTTGTGGTGTACTGCAACATGGTGTTTTTTGCTCAGTTTGCCAATAGTTTTACAGACATATTTCCTTATTCTCATATACTGCTCAGTTTAATAACAGAACTTCCTTACAAAGCCTGACACACGATACTGATACCGCTCATTACCGTCAAATCTCTTAGCTGTGTTATTTTGCCATTCAAAATAAGGGGACTGATACTGTCCAGCTGCAAAAATTGAGCATCAGTGTTGTAGTATGTTACGTTTTCAATTCTTCTGTTAGAGGTTTAGACCTAAACTGAAGTGCTTCTAGTTGCATGTTTGGTTGTAGAGCTCGCCTTGTTTGTGTTGGTCGTTTTTTTGCCTCCCTACTGTCACAGTGGCTTGTCGGTAGATGACAGAGCAGTGTAATTAAGCATCAAAGGAAGCTGGAGGAGCAGCTCTACCCAGAGGGGAGAGCATTTGCTGGGTCAAGCTGGTGTGAGACGCCCCCTGCCATGACACTGGCTGGTGTAGAGCTAGAAAAGCTTTGTGGTAACAGAACTAAAGGAAATAGCTGGGAATAATTATGAAAGCTGATGATATGCGGCCAGTGTGACCCTCATTTACTGGGGTTGTTTTTGGCCTTGTCGTATTTGCATTTTTTAAAATAATGTCCTGTCCAATCTTGTGGTGAGTTTTTATGAATTTGTGTTATTTGATTTAGACTAAAAGATTTTTATGGAATGATATTGATTCTTAAGTGCCAAGAATCAATTAGTCTAGCATGTTTTTAATTAATGAGTGGGAACATTGTAGTGCACCTCCCATCCAATAAATTGCTGTTCTGTCCATTTTATTACAATATATTTACTGAGTATAAGGTTATAAACAATGTCACATAATGTCAGCTAGAAAAAATAGCTTTTAGGAGCATTTTGCTAAATATATAACACATTCATTAGAATTTTTACTGTTCTTCAGTGTTTAATTTTTGTTTGAATAAATCCCTCAAGTTTTTATGACAGCTGTCATTTTAAATGTTTATATTTCAGAAAACAAATTGGATAGAAATGTAATTATGTAATGGTAACTTTATTATTATAAAAACCTAATTGAGTGTAATATAAGCATTTGTATGCAAATCTGTTAATTTTATCCTTCAATATTATATGCTCTTGTGTATATTTTTATCCTTAAGTAAAATTGGAATCTAATAGCAAGCTTGTGAATCAGAATCAAATTGAATTGTGAAATTTGTGTCAAAACCCAGCCTTAGTACTGACCCTAAACCTGAAGTGTTACCAAAAGCAAACGTGATTGATTTTAAACTAGGCTTTGCACCTCAAGTTTACTGCTGTACCGGGTGAGCTACTATGCAAGTTTACTGTATGGAAAAGCCTAGACATATATGTGACCTTGGACCGCAAAACCAGTCGTAAGGGTCCGTTTTTTTAAATTGAGAGTTGAAAGCTGAATATAGCTGAATACACACACCATATAGTATGTAAACATAAACTTTTATTTTGAATCCATTAATGATGACTAATAGTTTGACGTGTAATTGATGTGTAACATGCACTAAAATAAAGGTAGTTAAGTATTTATAACTTAAAGGCCCATGAATCAAAAGGAATGTATATTAATAATACAATTTATTTTTAAATGTTTTCAAATAAAAATTTTATTAAAAACAATTAATTTTTTTCCCTATGTTAATACACTACCAGTCAAAAGTAGTGTATTAACCTGCTCAACAAGTCTGCATTTATTTGATCCAAAGTGCAGCAAAAACATTAAAATTTTGAAATATTTTTATTATTTTCTATTTTAATATATATTAAAATGTGATTTTAAAGCTGTATTTTTATCATCATTACACCGATCACATGATCCTTCAGAAATCATTCTAGTATTCTGATTTGCTGCTCAAAAAACATTTATATTTATTATTATTATGTTGAAACTGCTGAGTAGATTTTTATCAGTTTTTTTTTGATGAATAGAGAGTTCAGAAGAACTGCATTTATATGAAATAGAAGTTTTTGTAACATTATACATGTATTTATCATCAATTTAAAGCATCCTTGCTAAATAAAAGTATTAATTTCTATAATTCCCCATAAAAAAAAAGCTTGGGTCTTTCTATTCATCAATAAATTCTGAAAAAATGTACTCAACTGTTTTAAATATTGATGATGATGATAATAATAATGTTTTTTTAGCAGCAAATCAGAATATTAGAATGATTTCTGAAGGATCATGTGACTGGAGTAGTGCTAAAAATGTAGCTTTGATCAAGGTAAATAAAGAAGAGACTTCTTTAAAAAACATTTAAAATCTTCTGTTCAAAAACTTTTGACTTGGTAGTGTATCTTTAAAAATGTAATTTATGCCTGCAAGGAAAAATTTTCAGCAGCCCAGTTATTTTGTGTATTTTTTTAAAATGAGTTTCTTACAAAGATGAGATGATGGCATGGTTATGTGTGCGCTGTTTTTCTCAGTTTGGTCATGTCAGCTTCTAAGACAGAAAGAAATCACAAAGACATTTGTGTCGTCAGATGTGATGTGTTGAATGTAGTCGGGGGGGGGGGGGGGTGGTGAGAAGAATACCTGAGGTCACAATCTCTCAACCTGTTGAATCTTGCCCCAGTGCACTGATAGTAAAAGTTAAGAAATTCACATACCATAATGCTGCTTTTCACTTTCTCATTATCATCTTCTCAAAGGCATTCAGTGGCACAATCGCAATAATAGCCTTTACAAGAAAAGACAATAGTGGTGCAGTAACTGTTTCAGATGGTCTCATATTCATGTATAATTATTTTCATGTCATTGAAAGAATACTACAGCATTACCATGGTACTGTAGTCAAAACAACTGGTATATGTGCTTTCTCATTATTTTGGTAATATCAGAAGGATTGTATTATGTCTGCGTAAGACTCAAGCCTTTCTGAAGAACCTTCAAGAGCTGGAATGCATGAAGGCAAATAAATGTGAATGCCTGATATTGAGCATTTCCCTCTGAAATCTTTATAGATACACACCCTGACACATTAGCACTTCATAACTGATCTAAAAATAGAGAGCATATCTCTGCGGCCCTCCTGAAACATACTGACTGTACTCATTAAATTAACATGCTGAAAGATGCCCCATTTGTGGCTGAAAGGCAGAACTGAAGAGCATCCAAACGTTCAGGTATAGGTTTGTGCGCTGACCCATAGTAGTATTTTGTATGCAGTCTAATAGTTCAGATACTTTGTTAGGAGGATGTGAAGTAGATGGATTTAGGGGATGAAAGGCTGTGAGGCTGGAATCCGCTCTATCTCTGAGCACATCACGTCTCTGTTCTCTCATTGAAGCTGGTTTCCTGGTTCCTCGTGTGGCCTGAAGGCAACTGTCATGCCTCCCCTACTTCTCAGTGCTGCTTTCACAAGTGTGTTACTTTGAACATGATGGCATAAATCACAGTCTGTGACGTTTCGTGTGACATTCAAAGGTGTTTGCTTTATTAGCCTGAAGGCTTTGTTTCAGGACCGAACCATAAAGATGATCAGGACTACCTCTGTCATGGAAAATGTGGAAATGTGAGGTGAAAAGTGGGTCTGAAAAAGTCTTAGAAATGAACAGAATCTTAAAGTCATGAAAAAGTCTATAATGGGTGTGTGTGTATACCAGTAATCTGAAAATAATCTGAAAAATATACAGTTTAACAATCTTAGTATATTATTATTGTTCAGAATTGTAGCATCTTTATTTGCTTGACTTTGAACTAATTTTTGTTAATAATAAATTAATTAGTTAAAAAAAAACAAAGAAAATGTTTAAAATATTAATATTTTAACAAATTATTAATAGTAGATTAAAACTGATTATTATTTTTTCCCCTAATAATTACAATAACAAATAATTACTTTAAAATGAAAGATTTTTTTTACAAAGAGAAATGTTTAAAATATTAATATTTTAGCAAATTATTCATAGTAGTTTCAAGCTTATTATTATTATTATTATCATTATTAATAATAATTAATTAATTTAATTGTGTGTATATAAGCCATATATTTATAATGTTAAATTAATATATTTAAAGTATTAATAGTAATTTCAAACTAATTATTACTATTCTTAATACGTTTATATGTACAGTATATAGTCCATGAAATTTGTAACAAATTTATTAAATTTTTTGTTTATAATTTTAACATCTTTATTTGCTTGATTTTAACTAATTTTTATTAATAATCATATATTTTATATATTTCATATATTTAAACAAGTTATTAATAATAGTAGTGTCAAATTATTCAGATTGCTCTCACAAAAAAATTTAAATATTAATTTTTAACAAATTAATAATAGTAGTTTCAAACTAATTATTAATAATAATAATAATAAAAATAATTGCAATAATAAATAATTTGTTTAAGGTCAAAGATTGCTTTCGCATAGAAAAATGTTAAAAATATTAGCAATATATTCTAACAAATATTTATTACTAGTGGTACTATTTTGCTGTTGTTATTAATTGTATTTTGTTAAAGTATATTGTATATTGTTAATGTATATTGTATATGTATGTGTATTTTATTTCTTTCTAATTTATTTCAAAATAATTACTTTTTACTTGTATTTACATTGAATTTATCTTTAATCCTTTTCCAGTAATCTTTATAACTGGCAAAGCGATGGAAAAAATCTTTGTATAGATATTGGTATACTGAGGAGCTGTGTCGTAGTCTTGTTAATGCTTAAGTTACTCAACACCTTTACTAGACACTTATGTTTGTATGTGCAGATGCATATATGATTCTTAAGGATACTTGTGTTGTCAAAAAAGTCGATGTCCATTTGCCCCAGCCCTGATAGAACCGGGTTGGAGTGTCCAGTTCTGGCATACAAAGACACTTTTGTGCAAGTCTGTGAATAAAAGGAAAGGCTTTGGTTCTCCATCATACCCTCTGGAAACTTCCGCAGTGCCTGTCATCTTGGAGCCACCAGAGTTGCCTGGATTCAGCGCCAGTGAGCTGCCCGCCGTTGCAAGTTTTCTGATACTCCAGGAATGAAAAGTTCTCTTGTGCGAGGCGTAGCCCTGCCGATGCAATCCTTAAACAATGATATCATTTGTAACAAGGGATTCGCCAAGGCGCACCCCGAAATTGTTGCTGATCACAGAAAAGCCTCATTGATTTTGATTGGTGAATGCATTCCTCTTGAATGTCAGCTTCTTGTTTTCTAAATGAGCCGTTTTTGTGGTTGGATGTTGCTCAGATTTGGCAGCATCCTGCTTTTTTTGATGTGGCACACATTTTATTTGTTTGTGTGCACCATCTTTAGGTGTTTTCACATGGTTGCATCATTTGATTCCCTCTGTTACGGTTGTTTAGGGTGAGCTTAAACTCAACACCATCTGGACGATTTCCACAGCTTAGTGTCAAATTTTTTTAATGCATGTTGGAGATATCCATTAATTCACATTCACAGGGTTAGCATTCCTTTATATTTCTGTTTCCAGGTTGTTGCTAGGGTGTTATGGGAAGATCCTTTAATGAAAATTAATGGGATTTTTATTTCGCTTGTTTTATCATCCATCAGTCAAAAGTACAATTTCAGATCGAGTTCTGCACCACAGTGTCTTGCTTTGGTGCAGGGTTGTTCAAATCTGTAACGCTAGTGTACGTGATGAGAAATAATAATCTGTGCCTTAGAAAACAACACTAAAAAAGTGTCTCATTAGGCACAGGTAGCTTCAAGTGGCAAACAAGTGGACTATGACAGTGTGATATTAATAGCTCATTGCTTTATTTGGTAAGTGCGGTACAGACCGGTGGTTAGTTAAATTGAAACAAAATGTCTTCCTGCTACTTCTTGCAGAGCGCTTTTTTTTTATTGCACAGTGCATTTCACAATCATTTCTTTTTTTTGTTTTATTATATTAGTTTTGTTTATTATTGTTTTTTATGTTTGTCTTGTTTTAGGGTTGATTTAGTTTTTTATTTTTAGTTTATTGGTTTTGTTTGTATTCTGTTTTGTCTTGTTTTGTGTTTTTAGTTTCTCATTTTGTTATGTTTTTTTTTTTTTTTTAGTGGTTTTGTATTTTGTTTTGCCTTATTTTAGTTTAGTTTTGTGGTTTGTTTAGTTTCTCATTTTGTTTGGCCTTGTTTTGTTTAGTTTTATGTCTTTTGTAGTGTTTTGTTTCTCATTTTGTTTATTTGTTGTTTTTATTTTTCATTTTTTGTCTATTTTTGTTTAGTGGTTTTGTTTGTTGTTGTGCCTTGTTTTTTAGTTTTTATTTAGTTTTGTTTCTCATTTTGTTTTCTGGTTTGTTTTTATAGTGAGTTTTCATTTTTAGTTTAATTTTGTTTAGTGGTTTTCTTTGTATTTGGCTTTGCCTTGTTTTTGTTTAGTTGCATTTTGTCTTTTTTGTGGTTTTAGTTTCTCATTTTTGTTTTGTTTGTTTTTATTTTTTGCATATTTTTCAGTGGATTTGTTTGTATTTTTGCCTTGTTTTAGTTTTCATTTTGTTGTTGTTTAATTTCTAATTTTGTTATATATTGTTTAGTTGTTTTGTTTATTAGTTTTTTTTTTGTTTTTTTTTTTCTTTTATAGTTTTTCATATCATTAGTGGTTTTGTTTTTGTTTTGTCTTGTTTTTGTTTAGTTTCTCATTTTGTTATGTATTGTTTAGTTTCTTGTTTTGTTTATTAGTTTTTTTTCTTTTATAGTTTTTCATATCATTAGTGGTTTTGTTTTTGTTTTGTCTTGTTTTTGTTTAGTTTCTCATTTTGTTATGTATTGTTTAGTTTCTTGTTTTGTTTATTAGTTTTTTTTCTTTTATAGTTTTTCATTTCATTAGTGGTTTTGTGCTTTTGTTTTGTCTTGTTTTTGTTTAGTTTCTCATTTTGTCTTGTTTTGTGGTTTGTTTTTAGTTTCTCATTTAGTTTTTTTTTTTTGTCTTTTTAGTATTCATTTTTTTTAGTAAATTGTCTTGTTTTTAGTTTCTCATTTAGTTTTTTTTTTTTTTTTTAGTTTTAGTTAATTTTTTCGTTTAGTGTTTTCTTTTTTTTTATTATATTTTGTTTTGCCTTGTCTGTGTTTAGTTTTCATTTTGTCTTGTTTTGTGGGTTGTTTTGTTTAGTTTCTCATTTAGTTTTTTTTAGTTTTCATTTTGTTCAGTTAATATTGAAGTTGCTCCATTTCTCTCATTAAAGGGTTCCTGCCATGGACTATTTTAATGATGTCCTTACTACCTTTCTGTGTCTTAAACGTATTAGTTGTGTTGCTGTCTATGCAGGGTCAGAAAGCTCTCCGATTTCATCAGAAATATCTTAATTGTGTTCTGAACGGGTTTGGAGTGACATGAGGGCGAGTGATTAATGACAGAATTGTCATTTTTTTGGTAAACTGTTACTGGTCGTACATAATTTTTTTCGTTGTATTTTCTGTTTTGCTCAGAAATACATCACATTACGAAACAAAATAGGTTGTGATTCTTGTTTAATATTGACTTTTAAAGTTCTTTTTCTGTTTAAAGGTTCTCGGCCTAAAAAAATTGAAGACCTCTGTTCTGCGACACAAATAAAATGGTTTCTTTCTGCCCTGAAAAATAAGTGCTTTAATTCCTTGTACCTGTACTCAGTCATTTTGATAAATGACCACTAAAATTCTGACATATTTGAAATGGCAAGCTGCTACTACAACAACAATCAGTTTCCTGTCTTTAAATGATTCATGCTATTCCTATGTTTGGGGAGTATAAAATTAGGTAGTCAGGGCAGCAGGGGAAGACTGTGTTTTTAAAGGGAAGTGTGTTATATCCTCACTGTAAGGGCTTCTGTGGATTGGGCCGTTGTTGGCGCCCCTTTTTTGCCGTCTGCTGCTCTAGCCAGCACCCTTCAACCCATACTGCTCATCACCCACCAACGCCTGCGTGCCAATACAGGAAGACAGTTTAGTCTCGGCAGCTCAGACAGGAAGTGACTTCATGTTGTGGAGCTCTCTGCAGCATTCAAGTCAGAGCTACTTTGCATTGAACAGATTGGCTTCAATGTTGGTTTACATACTAATGAGGTCAAGGCGCTCAATGCTGTATTATATCTAGTTCACAAGCACACTGCATGCACCATGCAACTTGTGAAAATAAGGTGGGAGGACTGAACCGGTGTGAATTTTTACAAAGAATGATAAAAACTGTTACAAATGCCTGCAAATGCTATCAAAACCAACTTGCATCACCAAAGTCAACAAAACAGAGCCTGTTTACTTTTTTAAAGGGATAGTTTACCCAAAAATTAAATAATTCTTATATTAATTACTCATCCTCATGTTGTTCAAAACCCGTAAGACCTTCATTCATCTTCAGAACACAAATTAAGATATTTTTGATGAAATCCAAGAGCTTTCTGACCCTGCACAGCAACGCAACTAACAAATTCAAGGCCCATTGATTAAAATAGTCCATGTGGTTCAACCGTAATGTTATGAAGCTATGAGAATACTTTTTGTGCACAAAAAAATAAACAAAAATAATGACTTCATTCAATAATTTCTACTCTTTGATGTCAGTCTCAACCGTTTTCGTGATACTCGACACAATATGTGTCCTAACGGCCTTTTTGGGCCTTGAACGTGTCAGTTGCGTTGCTGTCTATGCAGGGTCAGAAAGCTCTCAAATTTCATCAAAAATATCTTAATTTGTGTTCTGAAGATGAACAAAGGTGTTACAGGTTTGGAACGACATGGAGGTGGAAAACTAATGACAGGATTTTTATTTTTGAGTGAACTATCCCTTTAATGATCATTCCTATGTCACATTGTACCTGAATGAATGTCATCGATGAATAAAATCAAGGCCCTCATCTTATTTTTGTCACATTACGAAACCAAATAGGTTGCGAATGCAGTTTCATGTTGACTTTTAAAGCTCTTTTTCTGTTTAAGAATAGATAACTTTTTAGTTTTCTGCCTACAACTTACTACTCAACTTGCAGCTACGTTTTCTGTTATGTTGTTCAAATCTAGAGCAGAAATGCTTTAAGTACATTCGGTTTTTGATTCCAGGTGCAGTTGAATTCCCATGAGAAATCGTCCCTAACTGCCTGCTAATTTGTTCCCATGAGAGTGTTACACGAGGACGCATGTGTCACTTGTTTTATTTTAGTTTAAGTTTCTTCTCCCTTCAAAACTTGTAATAGTGGAAAGAGAGGATAGCAATAACTTTGAGGTTCACATTGCTCATCACCACGAAAGTGAAATGTTTTTTTTTTTTTCTCTCAAACTTCTCATTTCTGCTTTCTGGTTTTCTCAATTCTCTCAATTTTTTTTTCCATAGTAATATATTTTTATTTGTGAAACGTCACAGCTTTATATAACCTCATTTTAACGTGAAGAAACGTAGTCTCACGTAGACAGATCTTTTAGTAAACGCCACTAGATTTTATCTAGTGGCCACATGGACCAGAAGAATCAAACTGAGATGTAAACGCCCGACTAACCAGCATATTTATCTGAAATCGAAATCTAAAAAAGTTTGTACATACATATACTTCCAAAACAAGAAGTGACCTAATCTGTGATTGGCTTCCTTTTATTGTCCTATATAAAGGTTGTCTATTATTGGCCAAACAGGTTCATCAGTATATTTAACTTTAGTTAAAGGCTTTTCCAAGTGTAAGTGTTTGTTTTAAGGCTGACTTGATGCCCTCTTCTCGCGCTGAATATTTAACAGGCTTTTTGCAAGCCTGCTTGCTGCTCAGCCCTTCTTCCTGTCTGAGGCATCGGAAAATCTACAGCCGCCACTTCCCCTTTGAAAGTGTGTGTGCTTGAACTGTATTTGCTGGTAAACAGTGTTTGCTGACATGCTTGATACGTCTAATTTTGAGTCATTGTTTAAATTTGCGTTAACTTTCTTTATCTTGTAACCACTTTTCATGACCACTTGTTCAGTGTTTTTAATGTTATTTGCTTATTTGATAATAGAATTGTTATTTTAAACACTTCTAGTATTAATAATTATTATTATTTTTTTTTATAATTCACAGATCTTTGGCCTGTTCTGGCTGCAGCTGTACGCCTCAGGCTCAGCTCTGATGTTACCGGCTGAAACGGGTCGACTGTGAGAGGACGATTTCCCTCAGCTATGTCTACCTTTGAGGTAACGCAAACCTTGAAATGTTGCCATTAGGCTATAATGTGATTTATGACTTTATTTCATTCATACAGCTTCCTGTGTTTGTACATCAAGGACTTTTCCTTATATTCCCATTCCCCTTTTTAGACGATCTGGCCTCCGGGCACTGAGTGTGTGGCCAGGTACAACTTCCCTGGAACGGCCGACCAGGACTTGCCTATGTGCAAAGGAGATGTCCTTACTATAATTGGAGTAACTAAGGTAAATTTCTAAAATGAATGACAGACATTTGCGATTGTAAGTAGCACGGGTATATTAGTAGCAATAGCCAAAAATACATAGTATGGGTCATAATGATTTTGATTTTCTTTTATGCCAAAAATCATTACAGTATTAAGTAAAAATCACATTCCATGAAGATATTTTATAAATTTCCTATTGAAAATATATGAAAAAATTTAGATTAGCATTTTGCATTGCTAAGAACTTCATTTGGACAACTTTAAAGACAATTTTCACAATATTTTAAATGGTTAAATGGTGGGTTTATGGCTTTATTGAAAAGCTAATAATTAAATCATAAATCTTAAATTATAATAAACCACTTTAAAATTAATCAAAATGAAAAAACTTACTAGAAAAATTAAATATTTTCTTTTTTTACCTGCATACAATCGGACCATAACCAATGTCAGAGAATCAATGAACATGCAAATGTTAAACTTAATTATTAAAATATCTATTTTAAAATCACAGGGCTACTTCATGTAAATGTATTAGGTGAAAGAGGGTCAGATGACAAAACAAATTTGTGAATTTGTGCATTTTAATGTGTTTGAAAGACAAAAGCCTTCCAAAGTCATATAAATACATAGTTACATAACCTACAGAGTGATAATTCAAGTAGTTGTAGTTGAGCAATGTTGAAACACTTCTTAAACCTGAAATGATTTTTGTAAATCCAGTGGTCAAATGCTGTGCTACCACCTGACTAATGATTGTCTTTCTGTGAATGTCCACAAAACTGGAAGACTTTCTGAGTGTATATAAGCAGTAGGCTACATTAGAAAGGGAAATTTAAAAGATTACAAACTTAGAGAGATGTGAGGACAGAATATTAGACAGAATAAATAAATTATAAATAATTTATTGCTGCTGTGTAAATATGTAATCTTGTAATCCTAATCGAAGAACAAATACATCATTTTTGGAATCTTATTATGTAATCCAGATTACATGTAATCTGTAACTACCCAGCTCTGATTATAAAATATTATTACAATTTAAAATGTGGTGGAGTACATTTCAATACATTTTAAGTGTAATTTATTCTTGTGATGTAAAGCTGAATTTTCAGTCACACATTTTTGTCACACAGTCCTTTAGAAATCATTATGATATGCTGATTTGTTCTTCAAAAGACATTTCTATCATCAACGTTGAGAAAAGTTGTGCTTAAAGTGAACTTTTGACCAATATTAACTGTCCTTGCTGTGAATAAAATTATTAATTATCAAACCCCAAACCATTTCAAAATAGTGTACTTTTTTTTAAGAATTTAGAGGAAAAAGTTGCGAGAAATAGATGGCATAAAAAAGAGAACCTCAAAGAATATTCACACTGCTTTTACCACACAATGACAGGAAATAGAAACCAATGGCTTAGAAATGTAATAAATGTGCTATACAATAACATTTTGTGAAGAACAGACTGAAATCGAAGTCAGCATTTGCTGAAATTCATTTCAACTTCATTGAAAAGTGCAGCTTGAACATCCTGCTAAATATCTCCTTTTGTGTTTTACATAAGAAATTGTCATATGGGTTTCATTTTTGGGCACCTATTCATATAAAATATGCCTGCTGATGCTTCTTTCCAGGATCCAAATTGGTATAAAGCGAAAAACTCAGCAGGACGAGAGGGTACCATTCCAGCAAACTACGTTCAGAAGAGAGAAGGAGTGAAGTCAGGCGGGAAACTGAGCCTTATGCCGTAAGTACATAGTTCATTTGCATGCATTTTGTTTTTTTTAATATATAAAATGGGTTTGTCTTCACTTGAACTACGATAAGAGAGAGTGTTTGTGTGCGTTTCATGCATACAAACAGTAGCGCGCTATATTTAGCATGTATCGCTGATATCATCACAGATCACCTACTACAGTATATCTATAATAATACACAAATGTCTTCCTGCTTTCCGGTTGACCACAATAACCCAAGGACTCATTTGAATCGGCCAGCTGTTTAAAATAGAAGGAGAAATCAGAGAGTTATACAAATAGCAGTGGAAAAAGTCCATCTCTCAGCATCTGATATGCAAAGGCCAGAGACATGCATCACGATTAGGGTTCGGTTGTAAGAGAGCATGTGATATTCTTCAATTACTTGCTGCTTTTAGAAGGAACAATGGATGTAATGACGCAGCCGTCTCGATTTTGTTTAGCGTGGCAAGATGAGCTTCGCTTGCAGCGTCAAGTGAATGCTTCAGGCCTGATGTATGGGATCTGGATGTCTGCTTTTAGCCATGTGTAATGGAAGGTTTAGTTTAAGATGTGTTTGGCTTTAGCAGATTGTGACGGTAACAGTCATCTACTCTTTGGTAAGTGCACAGCTTTGGTTTATTTTCGATGGTGTGTATGTATATGTGTGGGTAATTGGGAGATACAGATTGGATGTTTGTCATGCCAGGGAAGCCACAGAAGGGCCAGGCAAGGCCAGCGCTTCTTTTGGAAGCCTGTAATTTAGCTTCCTTTTCTCAGCCTTGTGCACAATATTATGTATCTGAATCAGTGCTTCTTACTCAATTTTCCCTATAGTTGGTCCTTATGCTGTTTGATTCTCTTCTTTGTGACATTTTAGTGTTTTTAAAGTCAAAAACCATTACAGCTATTCAAAGTGTTACCACAAGTTCATGAGTTTGTTGTGACTAGTTTATTAAAAGAACCAGCAGTTATGACGACTGTTTATTATTATAAAATGCTTTTATCTGAAGCGTCTTTCAAATGAGGAACATCACAAACAGTCATAATTAAATTTATAGTGCACTTATACTAAAAACAGAAAACTAAATACTATTTCTACAGAAAAATACTATTTATTAAAAAATATATTTTGTATCTCTAGAATTTGCTCATTAGAGTCATTTGTGAATCAGAATACAGTGATACTATTTTATGTGACACATTTTCATATTGTATTCATATTTAAATAAAACAAAACTGTTATTTGTGACACATTTTAATGTTTGTAATGTTAAAAAATCACTACAGCAACTGTTCACAAGTACATTTATTAGGGGTGTGACGAGACACTTATCCCACGAGACGAGACATGAGACTGGGTTCACGAGAACGAGACAAACTTTTTTTAAAAAAAATCCTCAATGATGAAATATATAGAGGAAAATAGTATTTTATTCAACTGAAGAACACAAAATGCAAACAATTTAAGTGCATTTTGTTATCAACTTGTACTTTATAAAATGTAATGTTCTATTTTAATGAATTACATGCATTAATAAACGTAAACTAAAGCTGCATGATTCTGGAAAAATTGAGAATCACGTTTTTTTAAATAAATTGGAGATCACGATTCTCTGTGCTTTTTTGTTTAGTGATAAGTCCCTTGTTTGTCTTGAACGGTTAAACAGCCTGCTGCTCCTCAGAAAAATCCTTCAGGTCCCACAAATTCTTTGGTTTTTCATCATTGTTGTGTATTTGAACCTATTCCAACGATGAATATATGTTTTTTAGATCCATCTTTTCACACTGAGGACAACTGAGGCACTCAAACTATTACAGAAGGTTCAAACGCTCACTGATGCTTCAGAAGGAAACACAAAGCATTGAGAGCTGGGGGGTGAAAACTTTTGAACAGAAAGGAGATGTTTACATTTTTCTTATTTTGCCTAAATATCATATTTTTTCATTTAGTACTGCCCTTCAGAGGCTACAGAAGATATTTACATGTTTCCCAAAAGACAAAATAAGTTACATTTACCCTGATCTTCAAATTCAAAAAGTTTTTAATCTTAAAATCATAGTCATTGTTGGAAAGGGTTCAAATACATGAAAATGCTGGAAAACCAAGGAATTTTTGGGACCTAAAGGATTTTTCTGAAGAACAGTGGGGAGTTTACCTGCTCAGGACAAACAAGGGACTTGTGAACGACTATTCCTAAACAAAAACACAGCTGTGGGTCATTCAGGTAACAACACAGTATTAGGAATCAAGCGCATGTAAACTTTTGAACGGGGTCATTTTTTTCAGTTCAACTATTATTTTCTCTTGTGGACTATAAGTAAACATTTTAGGTCATGGCTAAATAAACAACAACATGCATTTTGTATGATCCCTTTTAGTTTAGTAAAACATTTTAGAGATTCTGAAAGTAGGTGTAAACTTTTGATCTCCAACTGTATTTACGCACTTTACACTCTTACACTTCTAAAAACTTTTCATCAGACCATAACACAAAATATGCATTGATATGACTTGTAAATGATGAACAGGTCTAATACATGTCATTTATCTGTGGTCATTCAGATGGTTCCATGGAAAGATCACACGCGAGCAGGCCGAGAGGCTGCTTTACCCCCCAGAGACGGGCCTCTTCCTGGTGCGTGAGAGCACCAACTACCCTGGTGACTACACTCTGTGTGTGAGCTGCGACGGCAAGGTGGAGCATTACCGCATCATCTACCACAACGGCAAACTGTCCATCGATGAGGAGGAGTACTTTGAAAACCTCATGCAGCTAATGGAGGTGAGAGTTGCTGACTTCTGACCTGGTTAAGTTTAAGTTGTTGTTTTCGTTGCTAACGGCTCTATTTATGCTCTTATGGGTGATTGGTAAAATACTTATATAGTCAGCACAAGCACACTCCAAAGTTAGCCCAGCGGGTTGTGAAACCAACAGGCTTCTTCCTGTGAGTTCCTCTCACCGCCTCCGTCAACATTTTCAAATTGATCGCCACACAGATACAAAAATAGCCCTAACAGGAAGTCAGTCCACATCAGACGCACTGGCTGCAGAGATGGGGCAAGCATTTACGATAGACTCCAGGAAACAATTTTTTTACACGCACACCTTGTGCTTTGAGGTCAAAGGTTCAGTCCAGGCTTTGCTGGAGGAAGTGACACTGCTAAACAAGAGCTGTGAAATGAAAAGGGTGTTGTAATGGAAAGTGGGTTTTGAGGGTGTTCGGGAATGAAGTTCTTTTTTTTTTTTTTCCTAGTTGGTGTCACTAACTCACAGAACTTTGCTTTAAATGTTAAACAAAGTTTAACAAAGCATATTATGGTAAGTAATGCATCAGATGTAATACCATGGTACTTTGATATATTAATTATACTTATATATATATATATATATATATATATATATATATATATATATATATAAAAAATATATTATATTGTAAAACGTGTACAAAAAAAAATTTGATTTTCAAAGCTGAATTTTTAGCATCATTACTTCAGTCACATGATCATTTGTAACATCCTTGCTAAATAAAAGTATTCATTTCTATAATTTCTCATACATATACACTGGAGATCAAAATTAGAGAACAATTTATAAATAATTGAACAATTCTGAAATAATGTCATCTTCACTTCTCAACAGTTGAAGGAGTTTTTGTCCTGTCTATACCATGCTACCAGAACACCTTTTCCACAAATTAACTAAGGCATTTCAACAAAAAACATTATTTTGCAGAAAACACACTGATCAAAATTAGAGAACAACAATGACTGTAGCATGGAAAAAGATTACAACAAAATTTTCTGAAGGTTACAACAGTCAGCAATTAGTAGGAAGTGTACAGGCCTCTGACTTCAGCACATCTGCGGCCACAGGACAGCACTAGTCTCTCACGCTGCTCTGGTGTGATTTTTGGTCCACTCTCCACTCTGGTAGTGTATAATTTGCTCTGATTTTATATATGTTTGTAAAATTTGTAGTATATGATTTTACTAAATACCAACAAGTACCAAATACCAACAAGTTAAAGTGAGTGTTTAGCATAATACAATAAGAATAATAATAATAATAACAAAAATAATAATGTTTCTATGTATATTAAAAAAACTATCGATAGTAAGTGTAATTATTTGTATATATAATTTAATATATTTATACTTAATAATTACTATATATGTATAAGTAGTATTACAATTTTATATTTTACCAATTTTAGTTTTTGGTATAGTGCTTTTTATACATTGATCCAAACAGCATGTATTTTTTATTTATATAAAATTCTAATGCTACTACAATTTTATAGTATATCAATTTCAGTTTTTGGTATTGTGCTTTGTTATACATCCAAACAGAAAGCATAAAAAAAAATGTATATTCTAGCAACTTGCTTTAGTATAATAACATAAAAACAGATTATTTAATTTTGTAAGCAGTTATTTTTGCAGTTGAATTTCGCTGTCTTCACATCTCATACCGTAACAGTGAGGTTGTTATCCTTCAGAATATATATAGTAGCTGTCTTTATGTATTTTAGGAAGCGGACCATCACTAGGGGATCATGATATTTAGGGGACCTTGACAAGACAAAGTTTGAAAACCTGATTATAACATAATATGGAGACATTCAAATTTTCTTTGGCAAGCAATCACCACTTAAATTTTCATGTGCAAATCCATTTTGGCAGCCAACGTACAAGCTTTTTATTGGTTGCCACTGTGTTGCTATGTGGTTGCTAAGGTGTTCTGAGTGGTTTCAGTGTGTTGCTGTGCAGATCATAAGGTGTTCTGGGTGGTTGCTTACTGGCACGTATAAGCAGAGCCCATCCTTCATATTCTGGGCATTGCACACCTTTTCTCAAACAGGCCTCATCATTTGAGCATACTGCAAAAAGCATTATGAGTGCACCGCTAATGAAATGAGAGGTTTAACAAGAACTGATTTACATAGATGTAGGATGTCAGTGACTCATTTGTATAATTTTACATATCTTTTTTTTCATTCCACTGTCCATTGGTCTTATTAGAGACGTTTTGTGTGATTAATCAGTGATCCGTCCTTGGTTAAGTGTTGATGGTTCTGCTCTGGTTATTTTCGATTGGGGTCTGGGTGACTTTAGTGGTCAGAGGCACTATGGGTTCCTCAAGTCTCTCCTCACCCTTTCTATTACCGAATTCCACACATTCTTTAGTGTAATTTTGGCTACAGTCGCCCTCTCTCTTTTTCTCCCACCCTTATAGCCTCGCTGAACAGTTGTGTTCTTTCCAAAGAAGTGGACGAGTCTTAAACAGTCTACAATAAGCCTTTATGCTCATACTGATTAAACTATCGCAGAAGATATTCTTCCCACAATCCAGTTCAGCAGAAAACCAGTGGAAAGATATTCAAAGTAAAAGCTGGAAATTGATAGCATCCACTGTTGTCTGTAATGGTTCATTATGGCATGTTAAAGTTAACCAATTTTTAAAAATTAAATTACTTTTATTCATTGATTTTATCAAAAGGGACAGTACTAAAGACATTTACAAAGGATTTCTGTTTCAAATAAAATGCTATCTGTTCATTAAACATACTGAAAAAATATGTTTCACAATTTCCTCAAACATATATTAAGCAGCACAGCTGTTTGGATAATAATAATAAATGTTTCTTGAGCAGCAAATCAGCATATCAGAATGATTTCTGAAGGATCATGTGACACTAACGACTATGGAAGCCCGATTCTGCCACTGAATAAAAAATTTAAATGGGACATTACGACTTTTACAAAGTCAGAATAGCAAGATATTAACTCACAATTGCGATACTTTTTTCCTCCGAATTTCAGATATAAACACAATCGGAAAAAAAGGTAATTCGCAATTTTTTTTTCTCAGAACTGACAAACTCACAGTGGCAAGTTATAAAGTCAGAATTGCCTGATATAAATATAATCACAACTGAGAAAAATTGTGAGAATTGCATGGTGTAAACTTTTTTTCTTGCAAATGTGTGTTATATATTTAATTCTGACTTTTTTTTCAGAATTGCATGATATAAATAAATTTTGAATATAAATTACTGCGCAATTCTGACTTTTTTTCTTGCAGATACGAGTTTATCTCAATAATGACTTTTTTTTTTTCTCCCAATTCTGACTTCCTCAGAATTGATATAAACTCGCAATTGCGAGTTATAAAGTTTAATTTTATATAAATGTATATTTTATATCAAGTTTAAATAACAATTCTGATTTAATAACTCGCAATTGTATGTTAAAGTCAGAATTGTGAGATAAACTCGAAATTCTCAGAAAAAAAGTCCGAATTGTGAGTTTATATCTCTCTATATTATTTCTCAAAATTGCAAGTTTGTGTCTCACAATTCTGACTTTATTACTCACAATTGCGAGTTTATATTACAATTCTGAGAGAAAAAAAGAATTGCGAGTTTATTGCGCATTTGACCTATCGGAAGCCCCGCCCTAAAACGCAGATGAGCCAATGGCAGTTGAGTATCAGCTGCACAGAGATGGAACTCGGATCTGTGGGTTGCAGCGCCATAGAGAAACATTGAAAGATCCGAAGCTCTCGTCGTTTTAATGGTGTTTATGCTACAAAAATAATAAAACGATGTCCCTGAGGTCTCTGTAACACTTTTTCTAGGTATCCTGAGATAACTGGCAATAGAAATTGGAATTTAATTTATTATTTAACATTTATTTTCTGGATGTCACACTCTCATTAAGTGGCCTTTTTAATCTGCTCAAGCAGTTAATGTCTCTGGCTAAAACTAGCTAACGTTAATGAGTCCATGCTAACATACAAACCTCAGCTAACTATTCTCACATCATGTACAGTGTAGGTCAAAAACACACACGGTCTACATTTCAGTGCCTCTCCATATTAAATTGGTTAAATGTAAAATAATGAATCTTACACTGCGGTACATGAACAGTGTTGATCCTGGATGTTGTCATCTGTGATCGTGACAAATATAACATGAGATTTCTTCCGTTTGCATTGCGATCTGTAAACCCTCGATTTCAAATGAATCATGTTACACACCATATTTATTTTAAAATCATTTATATATCTCTCCATGGCATGTTAAAGCCCTACTTGAATGCTCCTCGACGAGATGTGGTCCTTCTGTGTTCAAAATTTATCAAAAACATTTTCGGACAAGGTTTTACACTGACAGCTGTCATTGTGGGAAAATCTGTTTGTCCGAGGCAGCAACAGTAACTAAGGAGGGGGGAGGGGGCTTACCAATAGGTCAATTGTGAGCATATGCACGGATTACTTCCTTGTTTAGATAAGCCAGCTCAGTCATTTCCGGTCAACTGCACTGAGCCATAATAGGGCTGTCCTTTGCTTGTTTTCTCTACATAATCCATTCACAATCATATTTTTTTTTTTTTTGTCTAAGAGAACCAAATGTCCATGTATACCATTTCAGGAATGACAAACAATAGTTTTAAAAAATGACACGAGTAAATCAGCTAAATATGTGTGAGTCCTTGCTGTGATTGACAGTAATAATGGAGCAAAACATCTGACAAGCTCATGTCAAAAACAGAGCTGTGCATTCAATGATTCAGAATAAATTCAGAGTAACAAAACTACAGCAGTAACAAGTTTGTGTTGGTTGAATATAGGCTATTTAATAGCTTTTACAAGAGAAAACGATGTAGATAAAATATGTAGTTAATAAATTAAATCTAAAATATTTCAAATTCATATTGATTCATATTGAATGCATTATTTAATTATTATACGATTAATATTTAAGTTATTCAATTTGTAGTGCGGTAAAAGTACGAAAATTTGTTAAACCAATAATGAATCGAAAAGCAAGAATAGGGAGTTTAAATGGCAGCTGCAGCCAATAACTAATCCACTGCTACCATCTTTTGGTTATAGGGTAATTTCATGACAATTTAATAAATTTGTTGTTTTCCGTTAAAAGACTTTTTTTTTTTCCCGTGTCGTGTTTATGAATAAAAAGTTAATCTTTGAAGTGAATTTTATTGCACAGCTGTAGAGTTGAAAATTAATAAAAGCTTTTAAATATTGTAATATGTATGTTCATGACTATGAGGGCAAGTTATTGATTATCAAGAATACTATTAAGATGTCGTTAAAGAGAAGCATCGCTAATGTAAGCCTAAACACGTTATGCTAGTGTTTAGCTGTCATTTAAATGTACAGCTACTCTCCTGGGATTACCAGGCTCAGCATTTAAATTAGGCTATATGTTGTTAAATAATATGAAACTGAATGTTCATGCCCCTATCATTATTTACGATGTTGCAATTATTATTTTTCTCAATTTCTGATAAAAACGAGGCAGGAGAGGAGTCTCAAGAGTCTTTATCTATATATAGCACATATAAAATAAGCTTGACCGGAAGTTTACGAGCTGGCTTATCCTTATGCGGAAGTTCTAAAGAACGCTCCGTGCATAAGTCAGTTCTAAGAAAAAGTTATTTCATAAACACTGGAGTAATGATGCTGAAGTTTAACAATATGACTGTTTTTATTGTATTTTTACTGTACATTTTATTAGAAACATTGTAAAACCGTCCCCAAACTTTTGAACATGACATTATTGTGTACTAATAAAAGGGGTTTTCAATACTTATTTATGATGGTTAGTAACTTGAGAAACTATAGTGTGTTACCGTGGTCATTTTTTGTCAGGGAAATCATCAATGCGTCCAAGAATGACCGCAGTGTTTGTTAGAGTCTAGTCATGCAAATGTGTTGTTATTTTGAGCGCGCGTGTAACACAGCGGCGCGCGCACACACGCCCGCTCCAGTTCCTGGAACAGTTGATAACGAGGAAGTGACAAAGAGGAAACGAGCGCAGGTTCCAGATCATTTCAACAGCCCAGTCGATGCCGTTTCATTCATGTAACAATATTATCTTGTCGTCTGGCCTCACGGTTTATAGCGTCCAGACATATAGAATCACAAACACGTATCTCAATACTGAAATGATAAGAATGTCGTCGCCTGTGTGGACTTGTTCATCCGAGGAGAGGAAGCGGCAGAATCAATAGAACAACGTATATAACAGCGACCTCTGCTGGCCATCACCATTCACCGTTTTAGACTCTTAAAAGCGTTTTAAAAGCTAGTGGTATATTATATTTAGAGTTATTGTCCATATAAATGGCACATTCAAGCCTCATTTTACTTTTGACTGTTGTGCATAAAGTGTTTTTATTTGCATCTTGTTTTGCAGAATTCAGTCAAATGTTCATTTGTTTGACATTTAACGTAGCATGGTGTATATTTTACCATTATACATCCATGGTGCTTCCTTTTTAAATTCGCTTAATTCGTTTTTGTATGTGTGTGAATGTTTACAGCATTACACTAAAGATGCAGATGGACTTTGTACCAGACTTACCAAACCTAAACTCATGGAGGGGACTGTGGCAGCCCAGGATGAGTTCTCGAGAAGTAATATACTTATTGACTCACACATACATAAATTTGTTGATTTATAGAGAATTACATTCCTGCATGGCTTTATGAAAGATATTTTAATAGGATCATTAATCTTCCTTCTCCACAGGTGGCTGGGCTCTGAATAGAAAAGAACTGAAGCTTATCCAGACTATTGGAAAGGGAGAGTTTGGAGGTACAAATACATGTGTTTTTAACACCCAGATCATTAAATCTAAATTAAATTGGTTCAGGACACAGATTTTACATTTGTTTAGCTTATAAAAATGAACACGCATATATTAATAGCATCATAATTCATCTGGACTGGCAAGTGTTACAAGTGTTACTCTTTGGCTCTTAGATGTGATGGTCGGAGACTACCGAGGCAAGAAAGTAGCTGTGAAGTGTATCAAGCATGACGCAACGGCACAGGCCTTCGTTGCAGAGGCTTCAGTCATGACGTACGACCTCCTCGACTGACCAATCACAATCAGATATTGTAGAGAACTAAAAAAATGAGGCTTTTATGTTTTTATATTTGAAAATCAATATTCATGTTGACTCCTACAGGCAATTACGGCATAATAACTTGGTACAGCTACTGGGGGTGATCGTGGAAGAGAAAGGCAGCCTCTTCATCGTCACTGAGTATATGGCCAAGGTCAGTGACCCAAAGCTGTTTTCACAGAGAATAACTGGACGTACAGTTGAGGTCATCTGCAGAATGTTAGTTATTTTACCAAAAAAAAGAGAGATCATACAAAATGCATTTCATATTAAATTTCATATTAAAGATGTTTACATATAGTCCACAAGAGAAAATAATAGTTGAATGTATAAAAATGACCCCATTCAAAAGTTTACATACACTTGATTCTTAATACTGTGTTGTTGCCTGAATGATCCACAGATGTGTTTTGTTGTTGTTGTTGTTGTTTATGCAGTGGTTCTCAATTCCAGTCCTCACGCCCCAATCTCCCCGCTCTGCACATTTTGTGTATTTCTCTTATCTCTTCAGACATTTGTTCTATTTGAACACAAGTGCCCTGCGAAGTTGACATCACAGGGTATTCCACCATAATTCCAGTATGAAGCGAGCATTTATGTTCCATTTAAAGGTCATTAAACTGTGCGAGACTAGTACGTTTTGTCTGTGTGAAGACGCTGCATGCGGTGGTGCAGTGCAGAGTCATGAATGAATGTTCCTAAGTGAAGTAAACTTCAATGGATTTCACTCTTTCAGGGAATAGAGAACAATGAACACTGTGTAGGGACCATGTCAGTCAGAACACAGTTCATGCATGGAGCTCTCTTCTAATGAGAATTTAATTATTAATTGGAATTGAGAAGCGCTGGTTTAGTGATAGTTGTTCATGAGTCCCTTGTTTGCCGTGAACAGTTAAACTGCCTGCTGTTCTTCAGAAAATCCTTCAGGTCCCACAAATTCTTTGGTTTTTCTGCATTTTTGTGTATTTGAACCTTTTCAAACAATGACTGTATGATTTTGAGATCCATCTTTTCACACTAAGGACAACTGAGGGACTCATACGCAACTATTACAGAAGGTTTTAATAATGTAAGTTATTTTGTCTTCTGGGAAACATGTAAGTATCTTCTGTAGCTTCTGAAGGGCAGTACCAAATAAAAAAAAAAAAAAAGATATTTATGCAAAATAAGAAAAATGTTCTTCATTTTGTTCAAAAGTTTTCACCCCTGGCTCTTAATGCATGGTTTTTCCTTCTAAAGCATCAGTGAGCGTTTGAACCTTCTGTAACAGTTGCATATGAGTACCTCAGTTGTCCTCAGTGTGAAAAGATGGATCTCAAAATCATACAGTCATTGTTGAAATAGGTTCAAATACACAAATATTTTAAGTGTTCAGGACAAACAAGGAACACATGAACAACTATTAACAACACAAATTACTAAACAGAAAACCAAACGTATGTAAACTTTTGAACAGTAATTTTTATAAATTCAACTATTATTTTGTCTTGTGGACTATATGTAAATGTCTTTTATGTGAAATATCTTTCAGGCCAGTACTAAATAAAAGAATAACATGCATTTTATATTTTATATCCCCCTTATTTTTGGTAAAATAACTAACATTTTGCAGATTCTGCAAGGTGTATGTAAACTTTTGACCTCAACTGTAAATATTGAATCTCCACTTTTTTTTGAAAATAGGCTAATTTTCCAAATTCCCTAGATGAGTTTTACCATGTCTGAATCCATTCAACCGATCTCCAGGTCTGCCATTAGCACTTTTAGCATAGCTTAGCATAAATCATTGAATCTGATTAGACCATCTCGTTCAAAAATGGCCAAATATTTTCAATATTTTTCCTATTTAAAACTTGACCCTTTTGTAGTTGCATTGTGTACTAAGACCGACAGAAAATGAAAAGTTGCGATTTTTCCAGACTGATATGGATAGGAACTATACTCTTATTCCAGTGTAATAATCAAGGAACTTTGCTGCCGTACCATGGGTGCAGCAGGTGCAATGATATTACGCAGCGCCTGAAAATAGTCCCCAGCTATTTTACTATTACCATCCTGTCCATATCAGCTTGGAACATCGCAGCTTTTCATTTTCTGTTGGTCTTTGTACACAATGTACAGAAGAGTCAAGTTTTAAATGAGAAAAATATAGGAAATCTTTGGTCATTTTTGAGCAAGATGCTAATGGTCAAGTATGATTCAGTGATTTATGCTAAGCTATGTTAAAAGTGTTAACGCCAGAACCAGAGATCAGCTGAATGGACTAAACTCATCTGTTTAACTCTAGGAGAGTTGTAAAATGAGCCTATTTAAAAAAAAAAAAAAAAAAAGTGTAGTGTTCCTTTAAACCCTACCGCATTATTTTAACATCCTCATTTATTTTTCAGGGTAGTCTAGTGGACTATCTGCGATCTAGAGGACGTACTGTTATTGGTGGAGATCGTTTGATCAATTTCTCAATGTGAGTTTGCCTTTTTGTCACATCTTACTTTTTTTTTTTTTTTTAAACCTTGGCACTCTTCCATTTTCAAAATGGTTTCTTAATTTATTTTCTATCTTTTTGTAGGGATGTCTGCAAGGCGATGGAGTATCTCGAGGCCAATAATTTTGTGCACAGGGATCTGGCAGCTCGTAATGTTTTAGTGTCAGAAGACAACATAGCAAAAGTCAGCGACTTCGGCCTTACCAAGGAAGCATCATCTACTCAAGATACAGCCAAACTCCCGGTTAAGTGGACTTCACCTGAGGCCTTGAGAGAGAAGGTGTGTTGTCTGCTTTTGTTTTAATATGTTGAAATGGGGAGATTTTAAAAGCATCCTGTCATTTAATTTTACCTCTCTGTCTGAAACAGTCGTTTTCCACTAAGTCAGATGTATGGAGCTATGGCATCTTACTGTGGGAGATCTATTCCTTTGGTCGGGTACCTTATCCAAGAATTGTAAGTAATTTTCAAATCTTTTTTTTTTCCTATCTTTTTAAATTAAAGCTACTAAAATAAATTGGATAGGAAAATAAATACATTTTTATCTAAATTATGTAAACTTCAAAGCAGAATCATGGGGAATAAAAAATACACGTCATGTTATGTTACTGTAGTATTATTATTATTATTATTATTATTATTATTATTATAGTTTGATTATTTAACCTAATTTAAAATAACTCAAATAAATGTTTACATTCAAGCCACAAAGATCTATATAAAAAATCTTACATTTATTATTATTTATTATGTAAATTAAATTGATTCTAATCTGTAATACATCATCTTAAAGCAGAAACATCACCAATACAAATATTTTTGTTGTTATTTTTATTATAGTTTTTATTAATAACCTAATTTAAAATAATTTAAATAAATGTTTACTGTACTAATTGTTTTCAAGAAATATTATTATTATTATTATTATTATTATTATTATTATCATCATCATCCATATAAAATAATTATCTCATTTAAATAAAAATAAAGTCAATAATTTTTATTTTAATCTGTATTATGTCACTTTAGAACAAAAAACGTAACAATAAAAAATACATTTTGTTGTTATTAAAATTTATTAATAATCTACTTTAAAAATAAAAAAAGAATGTTAATATTCAAGCACTTCAAATAAGAAACATGGCCGATAAAGATACAAATTATATAGTTTTGAAAATTATTATTATTATTATTATTATTCTGTAAAAAATTTGTTTTGCAAGGTTTTTGCACATACCGCATTCTATCAGTGGAGGGCACTGTTGTCTACCTTGGCACATTTTTACTAAATAGTGATGTCTTCATCCACTGTTCTTACAGCCTCTAAAGGAAGTGGTCCCGCGTGTAGAGAAGGGTTACAAGATGGACTCCCCAGACGGCTGCCCGGCGGTGGTGTACGACATCATGAAGCAGTGCTGGACTCTGGACACTGTGCTGCGTCCCAGCTTCAGAGAACTGAAACAGAAACTGCAAGATATCATAACCAATGAGCTGTACCGATAAAAGACAGTAACTAAAGGAAAAACACACCTTCACGGGACCATTCTCATACAATCTGACCAAAATCTACTCTTAAGCAGTGGACTTGAAAAACATCAGACGAATCTTATTTTGCAAGCGCACTCTTTTCTTTGCATCGTTTTCATGGCTTGGTTTTTCTTAATTTTGGGGAGGCTGGCCTTCTCTACAACAACTCACCTCTTTTTGATTCATACGATCCACAGCCTCCTCCGTTACGTCAACATACGCTCCCTTATTTTGGACTTTTGATTAGCATATAGCACTTCCTGCCAAAAAAAATAGAGAAAACCAGCTATTATCATTACATGATAAATCTAAATGCTATATGACAAAACATTCATACAAACTTGTAACCAAGAACAATAATTGGCACTTAGGGAGACCGTATGCTCATCACAAACTGTTTTCCGTTCCAGTAGCCAATGAAATACACCAGAGAATCCTTCTACCATTTCACAGTGCCTTCACGCCGAAGTCTGTGTCGCCCCAGAGCTTGTTTTTTTTTTTTTTTTTTAAATGTGTTGTTTAGAAGCGCTTCAATTTCCTGCTGTCTTGCTCATCTTTTCAAACATGTGTCAGTCTGAGCCTCAAAGCATCCTGAAAAGGATGAATATAAATGTTGTGGTCCTTCGTGTAAAAGCCGGATTGCTTAAAATAATAATAAAACTGAGAAATGATACACAAAAGGCCATAAATAGATATTTGATTGATCAATATTTGTGAAGGACTTAATTTTATGCTGTGCTTTTCATATTTTTTTTTTTTGCTGCCATATTTCAGATAAAATCATTCCATCTGAACAGTTTGATAAAAACGAAAGAGAAAGACAAAAAAAATAAAAAGGCTGCCAAAAAGCTTTGAATGTGTGTTTGTGCCTTTAAATCTCTTTTAATTGAATATAAAGGTCAGTCAAGGAAAGTCTAAATGCACCCAGAGAGGAAATGCGTCATCTTTCTAAGCTTCTGCCCATTTAGCGGCGACCCAACGGTTGTGACACGTGACAGATTTTCAGCATAAGGTTTTGACACACGTATGTGAAATGGTAATCATAATCCCGATGCCCTCCAGATGCACATATGCGGCATGTGTCACGTGTTTTGGAAATGGCGTCATTGTATGATGTTGTAGGACGCGATAGGATTGTTTTCTGGTCTATCTATAGGATGCTGTATTTTTGCTCGGTGCGTGTTTCTCGTCAGCAACATGATATCAAGAAGAGGAAGATTCATGAGTGTGCAGCTAGAACGAAACCTGAACCACGGAAATGCTGCATTTGTGGTTTTCAGTGAAGGTGAATCTACCTTTGGTGAACAAAAGCACTGGAACGAAAACATATACCAACACAGAGAAATGTTTGCATTTCCAATATTTAAAGAATATCTACCACTTGCTACTACTAGCAAGTGGATAAATAAACATATAAAAATAAAATTAATATAAATATATAATACATACATGCCACTTAAAAGAAGAAACATGGCCAAAAATACTGTAAAAATAAAAAATACAATATAAATACTGTAATAATAATGTCATTTTCTACAATTATTATTCTTAATACAAATAATAATAATGTAATTTAGAGTAAAATAACATTTAAAATCAATCTATTTTTATTTTATCTAATAGGTAAAGTATTTTTCAAAGCCATTTCTATTATATTTTTTTATTCAAATATTAAATACTAATTATCTTTTTTTTAATAATTAGTAGAAATAAAAAAACGCGCGTGTGTGTGTGTGTGTATATATATATATATATATATATATATATTTTTTTTTTTTTTTTTTTTTTCTATTTCTAATTTATTAATTTTATTACATGCAAATTTATAATTCAAATAATAAATTAAAATAAAAAATGTCTATTTGCATGTCATTAAAAATACTCAATTAAAAATATATACATTTTGTAATAATTATTAAACATTTAAAAAAAAATCTATATATCAAATTGATAGATTTTTGGTTAAATTTATGCAAATTTATAATAAAAAAATGTAAAAATACTTAAAAAAAAAATGTAAATGTTTTTTATTTCTATTTAATTTATGACATGCAAATTTATAATTGAAAATAAATAATGCTTGTTTGCATGTCATTAAAAAATCTATTTAAAAAATATAATCATCATTGGTAGACATTTGAAAAAAAATGTGTGTGAGATACAATAGTATCATTAAAAAATTAAAAGTATGCATATTTGCATGTCATTAAAATACTCAATTTAAAAACATACATTTTGTAATTGGTAGAGATTTTTAAAAAAGGTGTGCATGTGTTAATTTATTTATCAGATTTATTAACTTTTCTGTTTCTAACTGGTTAATTTAATGACATGCAAATTTATAAAAAAAAATTTGTAAAAAAATGCATATTTGCATGTCATTAATACTTGATTTAAAAAAATGTAGTTTTTTGTATTATTTAATTATTTTATGACATGCAAACTTATAATTAAAAATACAAATGTTCTTTTTTAATTTCTTTTTATTTGAAAGGAAAAGGGAAATTCCTTCCCTTAAAAACCGAGCTCCCTGAAATTCCTTTTCAGACTTCAAGCACATGAGCTTCCCTGTTCAGCAAGAAAGAATGAGGTAAGTCGGGGAGACGGGACTTCGGCTTCTTCCCCCTCGGGTGTCCTGTGTGCTTCACGCCAGAACGCTTGACTGTGGATGTCACCATGCATGTGTCACGATTTGCTCTGTTTTGTGGCCTATTTGGAAGACATTGCCAAGGGACAGTAAGAAGAGTCGAATTCAACCGCTTTGTTTAAAGGAATTGATTGTGACCTCATGTTATGAGGGAAAAACTCAAACGAAAACAGCATTAGACCATCCCTGCTGAAATGCAGCAAGCAGTCAATAGCAGCAATCATTTGTATGTTTCTTCAGAGTTCATGCGTTTGCCTAAAGAGAGCAACATTAAGTGACATGCTAAGTTTGATTGTTTAAAATACCAAAGTTCCTCCAGCTGTAGGTTCGGAAGCATCCGCGGTGCTCGTCAGCCCCCATTTACATCTCTCCCGTGACATTTGGGTTCAGGCCCGGATCCGGCCTTCACCCACGCCCAGCCTGAGGGAGCTCCAATGCCAGTGTGAATCCCAATCAACACTAGAAGTGGAGTCCTCGAGATGCGTACGTTTATGACAGTCTCCTCTCATGCAAAACGCGTCTCTCTGCTGTTTGCATTTTGGCCAGAAATGTGCCTGATGAAGGGTACACGAGTACAGTGATTCAGAGTCCCGGCGAACGGGTAAGTGTCTTTGTACCGGGACTCCAGCACTGCTTCAGGCAGGAGACAAACCTTCTCAATGACCTGGCATTTATATGAGAAATCACTGACCCTCATAGACAACAAGTGCTGTGGAAGGTTTGGCGAAAGTGTCTGTGCTGTTTGTATAGATGCTAAATGCAATTCAATATAGTCGCTTGTTCTTCACTGGACAAATGAGGACAAATCAGATTGCAGCTGGTCATGTTTAAAACATATATGATAATGGATTCAGTGCGGCATCTCTGAATAAACTCTCATGTTATCAGAGATTTCCATCTGAAAGCAGTGGGATTCGGCAAGATGAATGTTCACAGCAAATGTAATTGTTAAAATTCCTCCAAATGGTACAAAGCGTTGACTCACCAGTCTCTTTGGAAAGGTCATCATATCATCCAAAGAGGACGTTTAAACATGTTTTATTCATGTTGTCAGATTTGTCAATTTATGTAAAGAATTTACAGATAACAATGAGAAATTTTATATTTCAAAAGCTAAAAGAACAACTTGTTGGTCAGAAAGCAGAATATATAGGAGTAAATTAGAATATATACATTTAGAAATCTGAATATATATAATTATAATTCTGAATATATAGAAATAAATCATAATATTTAAAAAAAAAAATCTGAATCTAGAGGTAAATCTAAATATATAGTTATAATTCTGGATATATAGAAGTAAATCAGAATATATTTAGAAATCTGAATATATAGAGGAAAATCAGAATATATAGTTATAATTTTGTATATACAGCAGTAAATCAGAATATATATTTAGAAATCTAAATATATAGAAGTAAATCAGAATATATATATATATATTTAAAAATCTGAAAATATAGAGGTAAATCAGAATATATAGAAGTAATTCAGAATATATAATTATAATTCTGAATAGTAGAGGTAAATTAGAATATATAAAAATAATTCTGAATATATAGAAATAAATCAATATATATTTAAAATCTGAATCTATAGGTATATATATATATATATATATATATATATATATATATATATATATAATTCTGGATATATAGACGTAAATCAGAATATATATTTAGAAATCTGAAAATATAGAGGTAAATCAGAATATTTAGTTCTAAATATATATTTAGAAATCTAAATATATAGAGGTAAATCAGAATATTTATAATTATAATTTTGAATATATAGTAGTAAATCAGAATATAGTAGAATAGAATAGTAGAGGTAAATTAGAATATATAAATATAATTCTGAATATATAGAAATAAATCATAATATATATTTTAAAATCTGAATCTAGAGGTAAATCTAAATATATATAGTTATAATTCTGAATATATAGACGTAAATCAGAATATATATTTAGAAAGCTGAATATATAGAGGTCAATCAGAATATATAGTTATAATTCTGTATATACAGAAGTAAATCAGAATATATATTTAGAAATCTGGAAATATAGAGGTAAATCAGAATATGTAGTTCTAATAATATATATTTAGAAATCTGAATATATAGAGATAATCAGAATATATATAATTATAATTTTGAATTATAGAAGTAATTCAGAATATATAACTATAATTCTGAATAGTAGTTGTAAATTAGAATATATAAATGTAATTCTGAATATAAAGAAATATATATTTAAAAATCAGAATCTAGAGGTAAATCTAAATATATAGTTATAATTTTGTATATATAGAAGTAAATCAGAATATATATTTAGAAATCAGAATATAGAGGTAAATCAATATATATAGTTATAATTTCAAATACATGAAAGTAAATCAGAATTTATATTAAGAAATCTGAATATATAAATATATAGTTATAAGTCTGAATATGTGATCATAAAAAGTTGTATGTCTGAATATATAAATGTAAATTGTGAATATGTACTAGAATAGATATAGAAGATAATCTGATTATATAATTAAAAGTCTGAATAAACAGTATTAAATTCGAAAATATAGTTGTAAGTTTAAATATATAAATCTGAATTGTTAATATAATAGTATATATTATTCTGACTATATATGTAAATCGTAATGTATATTTATAAGTCTTGAATATATAAATGCAACTCTGAATATATAGTCTTCATCTTAAGAATATAGAAGTAAATCATATAATTAGAAATCTGAATATATATTTAGACATCAGAATATATATGTGTGTGTATATATATATATATAGTTAGAATTCTAAATATATAGAAGGAAATCCAAATTTATATTAAGAAATCTATGTACTTATTAAAAATATGTACTTATAATTCTGAATATATACATGAAAGATGCAAATTCTGAATTCTGAATAGATAAAAATGACTATATATATATGCAAATCATGAATATATGTATTGAAGTTAATCTAAATACACAATTGAAAGTCTAAATAAATAGAATTAAATTTTAAAATATAGTTGAATAAATTTGAATATTTAAATGTAAATTGTTAATATATATATATATATATATATATATATATATATATATATTATTCTGACTATATACTTGTAAATCAGAATGTATATAAATGCAAATCTGAAAAAAAAAATTATATATATATATATATATATATATATATTCTACATCTCAACATAAATTATTATTATTATGCATGTCAATATAGGCAGATGTTATTATTTTTAATGAAAACAATATACCTATGTGTCGTCTAAATTTTCAGAATTATGACTATATAATTATGATTTACATTTACATTCAGGCGCACATCTTCATATGACAATTAAAATGTATATATTCAGAATTATAACTATATTCATGATTTGCATTTATATATTCAGACATATAACTATTCATATTTACATCTATATTTTTAAAATTTACATTTAAATATTCAGATTTTATATAATTATTTCCTGTTTGGTTCTTCACAAGCATATATATATATTTAATATATAATATAAAAAAAGAATACAACAATCTGATGTGTGTATATGTATATGATGGTGTGTCTAGCCACAATTTAGCTTAAAGTCAGTAAATCAGTTAGCATATATTTGTATATGTTAACACAGATTTATTATGAATTTTCCCACAGCCGTAAGCCTGTACACAATCTTATCAGCATAGAAGTATAAATCACAGAGCCTAATGCTGTATGTAATACAATTAGTTGACACAGACTGAGGTGTTTCACTTGAGCAGTCCTGTGATTTGCTCGGCACAGGAGAGAAGTGACAGTGGCAGCTCATCATTACTCACACTGACTCATCAACAAGCCCACAGGCCATCATTAATAGAGTCTCAAAAATACACAAACTAAACCAATGAAAAGATTTTCTGTTCACAAACGCCTTCGGATAGTTCAAATCGAAAGATTTTATTGGAAATAATCAATTTTGGTAACATTATGTGTCAGTAATTAGTCTATAAAAGGCATTGCATTCCTCAAAATACATCTAAAATGGAAACATAACAAAACTATATATTTACTTATATTTACTCAGATGTATGTACTGTTTACATAAATGCACACATTGTGCCTCAGCACAGCATTTCGCTGCTCACTGAACCTTGTAAACTGTGTATAACTTCATCTTGGCAACATATTGTAAAAAAATTAGTAAATTAGAACTAGATATTGCACACTATAAAATCTAGCATACTGGGAATGTGTGCCAGAAATTCAGAACAAACTGCACATTTTAGTAGCTGTTGTGCACTATATAGTGTCCACAACAAAACACTAGGTAGTGTGACCTAGGCCCAGATGTCAACACAACATGTGTATAAACAGTATCTATATGGGCTTTTCTACAGAACTGGTTCAAAGTCAAGAGTGGGAAACGACTTGAAAAAAAAAAATTTTTTTCCACAGATGCAAACTGTATAATTTTGAGATTTTATATCTACATTTCTAGTAATTGTCCAGTTAATTCTTATATTGCATTTTTATAAAGTTTTGGAATATTTGTCGTCTCCCCAAATTTGTCACTACCGAAAGGGTATATTGACCTATTAAGATTTTGTTTACATCTTTCTTGTACATATATTTTTTGCTAGTAAAAAAAGTTTTCAGAGGTAAATCAATAACAATTACAATTTGAACAATATTTAAAGTGTGATTTATGAGATTTGTTGTATTTTGAATTTTAGTTTTTCTTTGTAAAAGGCAAAAAGTTGATCATAGTGTTGCCAAGTCTGCAGTTTTCCCGCGGAATTGGGCTACTTTTATACAGTTGCCGTGGGTTGAAGCTACCCCAATAACGTAATAATTTAGCCCCTGGAATGCTAATTTTACCCACCACAATACGTATATTTTACCCCCTGTAAGGTGATTTTTACACCATTATAACATCTTATCAGTTGATAATTCACTATACTTTATGTTTAACAAAACACCCCATGTTTTGTATGTGACTGCACATTTTCGGTAGTGACAGTAATGCTTTGGTAGTGACCACATCACATTACAGAATTTTACCTTACATACTAAAGCATACTAAAATGTTACATACTATGGTTGTGACTGTTTGGTAGTGACAATTTAGGGAATAACGCCCAAAAAAGGATGTCACTTTTATGATGTCACCACAACTTTACCAAATGTTTTAGACAATTTTAGATCCTTTTAAGCCTACCTGCTAATCAGCACTAAGCAGCAACCTCCCGCTCTCGCTCTTGAAACAATACGGAAGTGACTGAAGCCGCAGTTTATCGGCTGGCTCCAAAAGAGAGCAAATCCCCATAGACTCTCGTGTTAAAATGTTCAACTTTATAACAAATAAAAACATGTGTACAGCCTGGTACAAAAAGTGGTTTTGTTTTTACAGCTAGTTTTGCCCTTCATGACAACTCTGAGGGGGGTAAAATTTTGTCTAACTCACCCGTTTAAATTATATTAAGCATTAAAATTCTGCATAATTAAGGGCGTGGTCACTTGAGTGACAGGTGTTCAGCTTATTCCAGCAGTTGAACTTGGTATCTCAGCTGTGTTATTGCGTTTGTTTTTTCTAAGGGTGTTACTTTATCAGTATTATTTTAATAAATGTAAAAATATGACATCTTAGCCCCACCCATGTCCCGCCGCTTTGTCCATTTTCTATTTTCCTGGAGTGACGCACGGTGACGTGCTTCCAAAATGGCAACGACAGGCCCCGCCCAACTTTTCCTTCAAAAACACTCTTCAGAAACCTATAGGTGACGTCACTGAAACTACGTCCATGTTTTTTACAGTCTATGATCAGCACAGGGTTAGCTAACACAGTTCTAAACAATTGTACACATAAAAAAGCTAAATGTTATGGAATAACTCTCAAAAAAGTGTTTAATTACAGAAAAATTGTGTTCGGTAGTGACATTCCTTAAAGTTACACACAGATTTTCAGACTTTTTAAAACAATTTACCTCAGAATTATCTAGTATCTACTCACACCTTGTAGCTATGAGAGAGAGGGACACAGGAATAATATTAACTTCACTTAAAAAAAAAAAAAAATCAAAAAAGATATTTTTAAAAACAATGGAATAAGTTCATAAGTTGAAATTTAGGAGTTAGGGTTCAGGACAGCCATCTCCCACTTGAAAGTACTCAATAAATTATGATTTTACATATATTAAGCTGATTAATTGTGGGATTAAATTAGATAGGTGGAGAATCTTAGTAAACATCTAAGATTTGAATACCTAAATGCTTTTTAAATGAGTGTTTTTTGGTTGTGGAACTGCAGTTTGTACCAATTCTGTAGAATGGTCCATTTACATATGAATTAAGCATATTGTTAGCATTACAGGACCTTGTGAGGTAAAAGTGGTTTGTAGAATGTAGTCTACAATATTTCACATGTCTCTAAGACTGTGTATAATATCTGCCTCATACACTAAAGAGTGTACACCACCGGCAACGTTTTTGAGCCTCACCTTCAGTCATGTAAGCAGAAGCGTCGTGAATCAGAAGTCGCGCGTTACTTCAGAGAAAGAGAGAGAGAGAGATGGAGAGAGAGAGCGCTAATTCTTCCTCTGCGTTGTTCAGGTCATGAATATTTGGTCTTGAAACTTGAATTGAGCGGAAGAAAGCAAAATATCTACTTTCGTTGTCGCGTTTTTGCTTTCTTCTCAAGAGTTGTACGAGACATCCCTGAACAAGAGTTTCTCAAGTGACTTGACATCTCATCCACAGAAGAAGGCGATTTATATCTCTATTCTACAGAAAAACAATGGCTTTTATGTTAAAACACATGATAGGAGGGCAGCTGAAGGATCTTACCGGGGGTCTTGGAGAAGAAAAACCAGAAGGAGAAAAGTCAGAAGCTGCAGCGAAGGGAATGACACAAGAAGAGTTCGAGCAATACCAACAACAGTTGGCGGAGGAGAAGTAAGATTCATCACTTTTAGCTATGTCCTTCACTTTCTATTTCTTTGGCGGGTCGTTCATGGCCAAATATGATGTTAAATCTTTTCTCTCTTTTTTTTTTTTCATTATTTCGTTTGGTAAAAGCCAATGAATATTAAGTATTTTTTTAATGAATGTAATACATTTTCAAACAATTATTTTGTTGTATTTTATTAATTCTTTCAAGGACAAAGTTCACTTCACAAACAAAAAATGAATACATTTCATGTTCTGTACATAGAAATCCAGACAGACACATGAATCATTAATGCAAATCTGGATGAAAGTAATAAACATTTTTTATATATATATATATATATATATATATATCACATTATAACATCCCTTTCCCTCCTATTTGGATTTAACACACAAAATGCACAGTCATTTGTTCAAATGCAATACAAGGAGATGTAGAGAAGGTCAATGTTTATCTCCAGCTTACTGTATTTCTGTGGTTTAATCAATACTTCATGTCACCTTGCTCTCCAGATCCATGTTTCTCTGGTTTGGCATTGAGGACAGTGACTCCTCTGGAGAAATGCATATGCAGCTGTTTTTCTTCCTTTACCTGCATTTTTGTTATGGCATCCTATTACATTGTCCTAGACACAAAAAGCTAAAATGTACATTGAACAAATTTTTATATTGAATATTTATAAATTATATAATATTTATTTATTATAATATATATATATATATATATATATATATAATTGTATATTTAATTATATAATTAATTTCATAATATAATTAATATATATATAATTATATGTATATAATTGTATATTTAATTATATATATATATATATATATATATATATATAATTAATTAATTTCATAATATAATTAATATATATATATAATTATATGTATATAATTGTATTTCATTTTATATTTCTGAGTTCTTTTTTTGTCAAACCACCTTTTATTTTTCCACTAGGATGGAGCGGGATGCCAGCTTTGCCCAAAAGAAGGCTGAGCGAGCCACAGTCAGGAGCCACTTCAGGGAAAAATATCGTCTTCCAAAAGTAATCATCACTTTATAAAATGCTCTCTATGAAGCATTTTCATTTGCTGTTTCATTATTAACCACTTTTTTATTTATTTACCAGAGTGAACTGGACGACACGCAAATTCAGGCTGCGGCAGACGACGTGGAGTTGCCCACAGAGCTGGCCAAGATGATCGCCGAAGACAACCAGGAGGAGGAGCACAAGCAGTCCGTCCTGGGTCAGCTGACCAACATTCAGAACGTAGATATTGACCAGCTAAAAGAAAAGGCCCAATCCACCATCGAAGACCTTAAACAGTCTGCAGAAAAGTGTGAGGTCATGTAGTACACAAGCACTGCAGAGCTGGACTGCTGATTGAGGATCAGATGTAATATAGGGAATAAATCTGATCCTTAAACAGCATACCTATAATGAAAGACAAGCTCCTACCCAAAGCCAAACAATCATATATAAATTTGAAGTGTGTTTGTTGATATCGCAAATAATGTTTGCAACACTGTGTACATGTTACGCTTAATCATAATTGTGGCTATAAAGGCAATAATTATCACTTAATGACTTTCTACTTGTTGTTCTTCAGTGTTTAAATATGACAAAATACAGTATTCCAGTCTGCTAAATGCATATTGCTAATATGTATAATATGTATTATTAATATTATGTATAAAACACAAAATTGTTTAAATTATACATGTATTTGCTCCTTTTTATGTACTCAGTATATTGATGTATTTATGTGCAGTGTGTATATAAAACATACCGTGTTGTTTTTTTATGAACACCAAATATAAACTTGTGAACAGTCATTGTTTATTTCTCTTATTTAACATCAGTGTTAAATTAATTAAAATAAAATATTAAAAAATGAAACTCATTCTTGTTTATTTCAGCTACATGCCAATGCCTCGTTTTTCACTAATGGTTTAATTGATGTACTAAAATGAAAACTGAAATAAAATTAATAATACCTATGCAGACACATGACAAAAACACAACAGAATTACTCAAATTTAAATAACTGAAATTAAAATGAAATCAGAAAATTATAAACCAATTGTGACCCTGGACTACAAAACCAGTCATAAATGTTAGTTTTCTGAAATTGAGATTTATAGTTTAATAAATAAGCTTTTCAGTTGATGTATGGTTTGTTAGGATAGGACAACTATTCTAAATTCTGGAATCTGAAAGTGCAATAAATAAATTATATATATATATATTTATTGCATATATATATATTGAGAAAATCATCTTTAAAGTTGTCCGAATTAAGTTATTAGCAATACATATTACTAATCAAAAGTTAAGTTTTGATGCATTTACAGTATTACATTTACAAAATATCTTCATGGAACATTCAACATATCAATAATAACTTATATAGCGTCTAAAATATATTCTGTAATCTTATTCAAAACTCATTTAGTTTGGGGATAGTTTTAAGTTGAAATGAATATGGGAACTACTGGTAAAGGTCGATGTTGTCTGGCACTCATTTCTGTAACGCAACGTTGGTGCGTCAGGAAAAACATTCCGTTTCCATGTGTCAAATGTAGTACATTCAATCGCTATTTAACACGGAGGAGTCTTCAGTATTCATATTTCACGACGAAAACAGCGATGGACACCGAAGCGGATCTATTTTATCGTCAGCTGCCAAAAGTGGTAGGAAACATTTAGATTCATTAATAAAACAGACACTATCGTCTCATATTAATGAGCTCAACCCAAAGAATTAAAAAATTCAAATAATTATACTTAATGAAATTAAATACGGTGTGTTTCTTTTTTCTTTTAGGAGTTACACGCACATCTTAATGGTTCTGTGAGTTTTGAAACGATGGAGACACTTATAAAGCGCAAGCCGCATCTGAACATCGAGCACAGCATGACCGCCATCCGCCGCGGACAGCGCCGAACACTGGACGAGTGCGTGTCAAACACTGTAATACACATCACATAAACACACGCAAGCCCATCGACTGTTAGGACGAATATACTGATAATGAGCTTTAAAAAAGGTAATAGAAAAAGTCTAGGAAATCGCTTTAATCTCAGAGTATGTACTTTTTTTGAACAAGTACTTAGTATGAATGTAATCCAGACATACTACATGCGTGATTTTGTCATTGTCATCAGCTAAACCTGTCTTGTTTAGTTCAGTAGTTCAGAAAGAAGTTAACATTTGGGCAGTGACATGATTGGAATTATTATGGAAGCTCGTTTCTGCCACTGAATAAAACATGAAAAAATGTTATTGTAACTTTTTGTCACGATTCTGACTTTTTTTTTTCTCTCGCAATTCTGACAACTGTGAAATAAACTCACAATTCTGATGAAAAAAGTCACAATTGTGAAATATGAACTCACAATTCTGAGTGAAAAAAGTCAGTTGTAAGAAACCAACTTTTTTGAAACAATTGAAAGATTGAAAATGAAACAATTCTGAGGGGAAAAAAAGTCACAATTGTGGGATATAAATTTGCATTTCTGAGAGATAAAAGGCACAATTGTGGGATATAAACTTGCATTTCTGAGGAAAAGGTCACAATTGAAAAAGAAACTTGCAATTCTGAAGAAAAAAGTCACAATTGCGAGATATAAACTTGCATTTCTGAGGAAAAAAGTAACAATTGAAAGATAAACTCACAATTCTGAAGGAAAAAAGTCACAATTGAAAGAGAAACTTGCAATTCGAAGAAAAGAAGTCAATTGTGGGATATAAACTTGGGATATAAACTGGTAATTCCAAGGAAAAAAGTCACAGTTGTGAGATATAAACTTGCAAGAAAATAGTCACAATTAAGAGATACTGTATAAACTCGTAATTCTGAAGAAAAAAGTCACAACTGAGAGATATAAACGCGCAAATCTGAGGAAAAAAGTCACAATTGTGGGATATAAACTTGCATTTCTGAGAGATAAATGGCACAATTAAAGTCACAATTGAAAGAGAAACTTGCAATTCTGAGAAAAGAAGTCACATATGGGATATAAACTCAGGATAAAAACTATATAAACTTATGAAGAAAAAAGTCCCAATTTAAAGATAAACTCGCAATTCTGAAGAAAAAAGTCCCAATTGAAAGAGAAACTCGCAATTCTGAAAATTATGGGGTATAATCTCGGGATATAAAAGCGCAATTCTGAGAAAAAAGGTCACAATTGTGAGATATAAACTCGCAATTCTGAAGAAAAAAGTCACAACTGAGAGATATAAACTCGCAATTCTGAGGAAAAAAGTCACAATTGAGAGATATAAACTTGCAATTCTGAGGAAAAAGGTCACAATTTCAGGATATAAAAAAAAATTATACGTTTGTACATCTTGTACAGTCTTGATGTTATTTTGGTCAATGTGAACAAAATATTTCTTAAAGTTAGTGTATTTCTCCAACAGGTGTTTTCAGGTGTTTAAAGTGATTCATCAGCTGGTTGATTCAGAAGAGGACATACTAATGGTAATGGCTTACTCAGCGTTTTATTCTCTTGCACCTTCAACTAACTGCAGAATCAACTAAAAAGTGAATTATGATTATTAATCAGGTTGCCAAAGCAGTCATTCAAGAGTTTGCGGCAGATGGCGTAAAATATTTGGAGTTGCGTAGCACGCCACGGGAAGTGACTGAAACAGGTAGTGGAAGTGTTTCATATGTCAAACATTTATTAGCAGCACATTTCTGCTTTTTGCTGACATTTGTTTTTGTCACAAAAAGGTCTCACTAAACAAACATACATTGAAACTGTGCTCGAAGCCATTCGGCAGTGTAAACAAGAGGAAGTTGACATTGATGTCAGGTAATTTCTAGGTATTTATTATAGGTAACAACCTGCTTCTTTTATGGTCACCTGCTGTATTTTCAAATGTTTGGACAGGTTTCTCGTAGCCGTAGACCGCAGACATGGGCCTGTGGTTGCCATGGAGACAGTGAAGTTGGCAGAAGACTTCCTGCTTTCCAGTGATGGAGTAGTAGTTGGACTTGACCTCAGTGGAGACCCAACAGTGAGTTCAGATTGCAATTAACTTCATCCTCGAATGGTTGCTTTTATCAGCAGTCTCCATATCTATGATCTTACAGGTCGGTCATGGAAAAGACTTATTCTCTGCACTTGAAAAGGCAAAGAACTGCGGTCTGAAGTTGGCGCTGCATCTCTCAGAGGTGCACATCAAACTTCTTTCTTTTATTAGGATTATGTTTTGGTATAAATCTAGAGCTGTCATATCGATTAATCGTGTTTACTTGCGATTAATCGTATCCAAAATAAAATACATACATGTATGTGTGTGTTTTTATATAATACATATAAATATACAAAGTACACACACATATACTGTATTATGTAAACACAAACTTTTATTTTAGATGCGATTAATCACGTTGAATCGATTTGACAGCATACTTTTACATGGTTTACTCAAGAGTTCTTGTGTATTTCAGGTTTCTACTCAGAGAGATGAGTCTGAGCTGTTGTTGAACTTGCCTCCTGATAGAATCGGCCATGGAACCTTCCTGCATCCTGAGGTTGGTGGGTCTGAGAGTCTTGTGGAAAAAGTGTGCAAACAAAATATTCCTATCGGTAAGAGTTTTCCATTGTAATTCCAAACTTACATATTTGAACATCAAAGAATTCTTTTTTTAACACGTCTTTTACTATTTTAATTTTATTTTATTAACAATTTAACAATTTTATTTTTATTTTTTTAACTAATTTATGTTTTAACTAGTCTTCCACCAAATTCCAAAATTACATATGTGAACCATGAATAAGTATTTATTTATTTATTTGAAGTATTACTATTTTGTTTTTAATAATTGTTCTGTCATAATTCCAAAATGATGTACTTCAACTTTGAGTATTTTTTTTAAACGTCATTAACAAGTGTTTTCACGTAATCCAAAATTACATACTTCAACTTTAAATGAATAATTTTTTAACACTATATTAAAAAATAATTAAATAAATACATATTTTTGTTTTAATTAGTATTCTGTCATAATTCCAAAATTACATACTTGCAACATTAAATTATTATTTTTGTTTGCATTTATTTTACCATTTCATTTTCAGATTCTTTCAGATTCCAAAAATAACAAAATACTTAAACTTTGAATGTTTTCTAATATGTATTTGTTTTTATTTTTTATAATATCTTAAAACATTTTTAAAAATTGCATTAACTGTTTTGTGTTTTTTAATAGTGTTCTAAAGCTGAAGTTTAAATTTTTTTTTTTTCATAATTTAATTTTCATTTTATTAACTTACTTAAGTTTTTAGTTTTCCATTGTAATTCCAAAATGACATACTTCAACTTTAAATTAGTAATTTTTTAAACACTTAATTTAAAAATAATTAAATAAATACATATTTTTGTTTTAATTAGTATTCTATCATAATTCCAAAATTACATACTTGAACTTTAAATAATAATTTTTTAACGCTATTTTTATTGAAATGTAACTGTTTTGAATTGCAGAGATGTGCCTGACCTCTAATGTCAAAGGTCAAACAGTGCCTTCATATGACAAGCATCACTTCCAGTACTGGTATAAGAGAGGACATCCGTGTGTTCTCTGCGTGAGTGTTTTTTCCGCCACTATTTTGCAGTTACACTTATCCCTATAAAGCCTGACATATGAAACAATAGTCTGAAAAATCAAATTTTTTGAAATGGAACAAACATGCAATTTGGGGCAGATGTTGATATTTATATGGCCAATAATTGAAATTCTGATAGTTTGTAATGTACATCAATAAGATCTTTAAAACAGTATTAACAGACTATAAAATGCATATAAATATCAGTCACTCTGTATCTTCCATCTTTAAGCATTGTCAGTTTAATGTTAACTATATATATATATATATATATATATATATAACATATTCAGTTAGAAAATAACAAGATACCTGTTCCTCCTCCTGTCCCATCAGACGGATGATAAGGGTGTGTTCTGCACCGATCTCTCTCAGGAGTACCAGCTGGCGGCCTCCACCTTTGGTTTGACTCAGGAGGCCATGTGGATGCTCTCCCAGCAGGCCATTGGATACACCTTCGCCCCTGAGCCAATCAAACAGAGGCTGGAGAAGAAGTGGGCGGAGCTGAAACAGGAGATCCTCCAATGAGGAATAACAGCTGTAAAACTTCAACAGTCCTACCTCAGAGTTTGTCAAAGAGTGGTTTGACAAACATGAAAGCACATTGTTGCAGCTAATTAGCAAAGCATTAATATCCTAACTAATACATAAATGTTTTGGACTGTTTAAATTAAATTGATTTTAATATTTATAATAGATTATTGAAGATTTCTTGAGCATTGGATATATAATACAACAGTATTAAATATAAGTTTATAATAGTGTGAAAGTGATCTATTTCATTTTACATTTTCAGCATAAACAGTTTCACTCATTAATAAATACTTCATATTTGGCTAAAAAAAAAAAACGTTCTTAACATTATTTGCATATTTTACAGTGTTTTCACGACGTGTCATCAGTCGGCCATACTGGCAGCACCGAACGAAACTCGCATATTTAGTTGATTATTGCTGCTGAAAATGGTCAATTATTGTCATGTTTTGGGCTGTACTAATCGGTCAAACAGAAAACATTTAGAGTACTATAGACTGCCAATAGTTCTAACAAATCAAGGAGAAGAGTGCAAAAAACTGTCTGGGGATCAAAAGGCATTTGTGGTTGACTAATCTGAACTAGGATTTCCAAAGCAACAATCTTGACAACATTTGTGTTTGCTCCTATTATGTCCAGTCAGGTAGGTGAAATAGATTAGATTAGATTAGATTCAACTTTATTGTCATTACACATGTACAAGTACAATGCAACGAAATGCAGTTTAGGTCTAACCAGAAGTGCAATAAGAAGTAAAGTGCAGGATATAAGTTAAATAATTTAAATGTAGATAAAGCGTTCTATGGTAATAATTACAGATGGATACATACTATGAACATAATATACAGATGGTTATGTACTATAGGCAGGAATTACAGATGGGATATTTACAGATGGGATATTTACAATGTAGTAAAATGTGCAATGAAGTGCAGTGTATATTAAATACTGAATAGAATATTAAATACTGCAGGTGAAATTTTGATCAGATGTTCATCCGAGGTATCAGTGCAGTGGATTGAGTAGTGAATTGCAGTATAATATATGCTGCAATTATACAATGATTGAGAGTGAAGACAGACAGGTAGTGCAAATGAGCATTAGAATAGTGGTTTTTAAGTCCCTTAGTGCATATGAGTGATCATGTAGTGCAAATACAAGTTAATAGTGCAAATACAAAGGTTATGGTTGATTAAAGAGGTATGAGGAGGATGAGGGAAGTGAAGGTGTGAAGGAGATGCAGTGGAATCAATGAGGGGCAGAGTTCAGTAAGGAGACAGCTCTAGGAAAGAAGCTGTTCCTCAGTCTGCTGGTTCTAGTCCGGAGGCTCCTGAAGCGCCTGCCGGAAGGCAGGAGAGAAAACAGTCCGTGGGCGGGGTGAGAGGAGTCCTTAAGAATACTGCGTGCACGACGCAGGCAGTTTTTCCTCTGCAAGTCTTTGATGGCAGGGAGTGGAGTCCCAGTGATGCGTTGGGCAGTTTTCACCACCCGCTGCAGTGCTTTTTGCTCCGCAACAGAGCAGCTTCCATACCAGACTGTGACACAGTTGGTTAGTATGCTCTCTATTGTGCAGCGGTAAAAGTTCACCAGGATGGCTGGGGACATCTGATTTTTCTTCAGTGTCCTCAAGAAGAAGAGTCGCTGATGGGCCTTCTTGACCAGGCTGGAGGTGTTGGTGGTCCAGGACAGGTCTTCTGAGATGTGGGTCCCCAGGAACTTGAAGCAGGAGACACGCTCAACAGCCATCCCGTTAATCTGGATGGGATCATGTTTGCTTCCTCTCTCCTTCCTGAAGTCTATAATCAGCTCCTTAGTTTTGGTGGTGTTAAGGAGCAGGTTATTTTCTGTGCACCATGTGGCCAAGTGCTGGACCTCCTCCCTGTAGGCAGTCTCATCGTTGTTGCTAATGAGACCGATCACCGTAGTATCGTCTGCAAACTTGATGATGGTGTTTGATCCATTCAAAGCTCTGCAGTCGTGGGTGAAGAGGGAGTAGAGGAAAGGGCTCAGCACACAGCCTTGTGGTACACCAGTGTTGAGCATGATGGTGGTAGAGCAAGTGAGGCCTGACCTAACATGCTGAGGTCTGTTGGTCAGAAAGTCCATAATCCAATTGCAGAGTGAGGTGTTAATGCCCAGATCTCCAAGTTTAGTGATTAGCTTGGAGGGGATGACGGTGTTGAATGCCGAGCTGAAGTCGACAAACAGTATACGTGCATGAGTGTTCTTATTGTCCAAGTGTGCGAGTACAGAGTGCAATGCTATGGAGACTGCATCCTCTGTGCTCCTATTGGTCCGGTATGCAAACTGGAGTGGGTCCAGTGTAGACGGGAGACAGTTTTTCAGGTGTTCCAGGACCAGCCGTTCAAAGCACTTCATGATGATGGGTGTGAGTGCTACAGGACGGTAGTCATTCAGGCATGATGGTTTAGAGTGTTTTGGCACTGGCACAATGGAGGTGGATTTAAAGCAAGTAGGCACAGCCGCTTGAGCGAGGGACATGTTAAAAATGTCTGTAAAAACCCCAGCAAGCTGCTCCGCACATGCCCTAAGTACGCGTCCAGGGATGCCGTCTGATCCAGCAGCCTTGCGCGTGTTGATCCGGCTCAGTGCAGTATACACATCTGTGGAGGTCAGTGTGATGGACTGGTGATTATTTGTAGATGTAAGCTTGGTGGCAGATCCTCTATTGTCTCTCTCAAAGCGAGCATAAAAGTCATTGAGCTCGTTCAGGAAAGAGGCATTTGTGTCTGTTGGGGTGGAATGGCTGGGTTTGTAGTCACTGATGGCCTGGATGCCCTGCCACATGCGTCGAGGGTCAGAGTTGGAAAAGTGATCCTCTATCTTTAGCTTGTAGCAGTGCTTGGCCTTTTTGATGCCCCTCTTCAGATCTGCCCTGGATGTGCTGTAGGCCTGTGCATCTCCTGATCTGAAGGCTGTGTTGCGTGCCTTCAGCAGGAGGCGCACCTCCTTGTTCATCCATGGCTTCTGATTTGGGTATGTGGTGATCTGCTTCTGAGTTGTGACACTGTCTGCGGTGGTGTTAATGTAATCCAGAACAGAGGAAGTATAGCTGTTTATGTCCGTGTGAAAGCCACATGTGGCCTGAGAAGCAAACATACTCCAGTCAGTATTTTGAAACCTGTCCTGGAGTGTGAGGTCTGCCCCCGCTGGCCACACTTTGATGGTCTTCACTGATGGCTTCACACGGTTGATGAGGGGTGAATATTTGGGGATGAGGAACAAAGAAAGGTGATCTGATTGTCCCAGGTGGGGGAGGGGGGTCACAGTGTAGGCTTCAGCCATGTTTGTATAGACATGGTCCAAAGTTTTGTTGCCTCTGGTGTGACAGGAAACGTTCTGATGAAATTTTGGGAGCACTGTCTTTAAGTTGGAGTGATTAAAATCCCCCGCAACAATAAATGCAGCCTCCGGGTGAATAGTCTGTTGTTTACTGATGGCCGCATGAAGTTCGTTCATTGCGAGCTTGGCATCAGCGTCGGGAGGAATGTAAGCAGCGGTTATAATGACTGATGTAAACTCCCGCGGCAGATAAAACGGTCTGCACTTAACCATGAGAAACTCTAGGTTAGCTGAGCAGTGTTTGACAACACTAACAGAGTTCGTGCACCAAGCTTTGTTAACATAAATGCACAATCCTCCGCCTCTGGTCTTACCGGTGTCATCAGCCGATCTATCTGCTCGGAATGTTTGGTGTCCAGCTATGTCAATAGCGTTATCCGGTATGCCGCTGTTTAGCCATGTTTCGGTGAAAATCATGACATTGCAGTTCAAAAGCCTCTTGCTGTGGCTAATGCCACAGCTAATATTAGGCTAATATCTTAATTAATACTGCTCATACAAATATTGTGCCCTTTCCTGCTTACTAAGTCCTCCTCTATAGGATTTAGCAGCTTCCACACATTTTTTTCTGTGGTTTAAACAGCATAAAATAGCAGAACAATGTATACAGTAGTACATAAACCGTGCAATCCACACTGTTGTTTACATTCAAGTATTGCCAATATGGCCACACATCCGGGTAATTGACCAAATTGTAAGTACAAACCCTGGTTTGGATGAACACATCAAGTGACCTACTTGAACAATATATTATGTCAATTTCTGTTTTTAATATTCTTAATGTCGTTTTTAGTCCAGTTATCGTGTTTTCCATCACTTCCTTCTAACATTCGAACTAAATACAAAGGGTTAAAGTTTACTATATAAAAGGCACACTGTTTCAGCTTATTATGTAAGTTTCTCTATTTCAAAGCACCAAATTAATGTCTAAACTAATTTATATACTCTGTATTAAAGGTCCGTAAATAATCACCTGACCAAACCCGGAAAACAGCTAACGTTAGGTCTCACGAGAACGTGTCAAAAGCGGAGATCTATGGACTTTTAAGGAAAGCAGTTTAAACTAGCCATTTGTTTTTATTGTTGACGTGTTATTCAGTTTATCTAAATATCTATTTTATCAATATGTCTAAATGTTAGTTAAAAGAATAAAAAAAAAAAAAAACGTTTGTATCTACTTTAAAGGCAACTTTAGTTAAACAGATTTATATTTAACGAAGCATATTTAACGAAACTGCGTTGTTATGCATAACCCTATTTATACTGGGTAAAAAAGCTGTTTTGTACTTAAAACAACTGAAAGGTTTTGCCACTAGAGGGCAGCAGTTCATTTGTTTTAACAGCAAAGCAAGAAAGGCTTCTCTCCTGGATAACGTTACACAGATCAAATATCTGTCTTATTTACAGCTTGATTAGATCTTTAATGGCTCCTGTTGTCAGACTATATATCCTGTTCACTCAGGAGCCAGATATTAAAATCTCTTGGAGAGCTTAGCATAAATTTAACATCTCCACTGACTCCACAAGACCACTGTAGCTATTGGCTGTAAACTCACTCTGAGAATACAAAAGAAACCAAGCCATGAATCCTCTAACTCTGTTCTCCAGCACAGTGTGGTTTAGTCCTTGGTTTCATGTTAGGCTTTTGAGGAGAATCTATAGAAATGAGGACAGAATGGACCCCATTGCGCCCGGTTGGGCACCTCAGATATAACACCTCAATTGATTTCTCCTCAGGTTTCCTTTAGGGGTCCTAAATCTGTAATAGTATCTTTTTTCATGTGCGTTTCATACGGGGTAAAATCAATGTTAAAATGCGTTTTTTAGGTTCCTCTGGGGTTAGTTGTCACACTTTTTTTTTCTGTCAGCAACTTCTCAAAAGTTTGGGGTCAGTAAGTTTTTTTTTTTTTTTTTTTTTTGATTAATACTTTTATTAATTTATTAACAAAGACACATTAAATTGATCAAAAGTAACAGTAAAGAAAATATGCTGTTCATTCACCAAAAATCCTGAAAATAGTTAAGCACAGTTTCCACAAAAATATTAAGAAACAGAAAGTAAAAATAATTATTCTTTAGAGTCATATCAGCATATTAGAATGATTTCTGAAGGGTCATGTGACATTAAACACTGGAGTAATGATGCTGAAAATTCAGTTGCAACACAGGAATGAAATTAAATTTTTAAATATAATAAAATTGAAAACAGTTATTTTAAATTGTAATAATATTTCACAATTTTTACTGTATTTTGCAGCCTTGGTGAGCATAAAAGACTTCTTCCAAAAACATTTAAACAATTTTACCAACTCCAAGCATTTCACTGTTATTGCCAACAGCCAGTTTGCAACCACTTTTGAGCTGTTTTTGCTATTGTAGTTGTATCGGTTTAAAGAGAGGACCTCCTATTGTACCATTTAACATCACATTTCTCATTTATTCACTCATAGCTTTGTGCCTCTGCCCAGCGGACATAAGTTCAGAGGTCAACTCATTCATTCAATACACAACACAACTCGTATTGTCATCTTTGACCATGACGATGACACCTGCACAAATGAGGTCACATATTAGTTTTTTGTTGTTCAGCACATACGTCTGTTGTGAAAAAACATATTGGATTTTAATCTCCTCAAATCAGTCTAAAGAGCTTAAGGCAACATATCATGCTTATTTAGTAGCTTCTGATTAAAGCAGTTTGTTAATGTGTAGAACAGTAAAATTGATTTTTTTTGGACACATTATTAATGACCTACTGACCTAATGGTGTTTATGCCCTGCCTTTTCAATTATACACTCTTAAAAATTAAAGTTCCAAAAGGGTATGTCACAGAAGAACCATTTTTTGGTTCCCCAAAGTACCTTTCAGTGAACAGTTCTTAAAAGAACCATTTTGAAGAACATTTTAAAAATCCAAAGAACCTTTTTTGACTGTAAAGAACCTTTTCTGCATTTGAAAAGTTCCATGGATGTTCAAGGTTCTTCATGGAGCCATCAATGCCAAAAAAGAACCTTTATTTTTAAGAGTGTAGATTGATGTGTTGCTCATACTTGTTGCTTATAGTGAAGTTAGGCTGTATTTTATTGGTTTATTCTTTTTTTATATAATTATAGCAATAGCTTTGAATTCTTTACAAAACCTCTGAGAGGTGTGGTATCACATTGTTAGATGTGATAATTTCCTTTCTTGACTAAAACAGCCACATGGCGCTGGCAGCTGTCCAGCGAAATATTCCACAGAGGCGTATCTTCTTCACAAGGCCTCTGTTATGCTGCTTCTGTTTGTAAAGCATATTTGACAAGCTGGTAATGATGCCAGACACATACAAACTACAAAGCTCATCTTGCTGATGTCACCTCAACAATGCCCAGATGCATTTGCTGTGTTAGCAAGAGCTTTGGCTCTGTCTGTAAAAGTAGTTTTTTTTTTTGTATTGTTTGAAAGCAGCAGAGTGCTGAAGTTTTTCTTATTAAGAAGACATAAAACAGTGAGAACGTGCTTATGCACAGAGTTAGCTGAGAGCTTGCTCTATGATTATTATTATTATTTTTATTTATGCATCAAGTGATTAACAAAACAATCCTAACATCCAGATGCTACAGTTTAAATGATTGATGTCTAAACATATTTATTTTGTATTTTAAAAAGGATTGTAGTCTGATGTGAACAGTTGCAGATATACAGCAGGGTTATATTGGTAATGTCAAATATCATTTGTTTCATACTATGGAAAGCATTTTAATCCAAGAATTCAGTGTAACAGGTTACCAAAATCCATTACTCCCCTGTGTTTCATGAAGAATGGCTATAATGGGTTAATTTTTTTATACAGAATCATACTAATGATGGCTAACATCCTTTGTTTCATACTCAAGAAAATATTTTTTCCGATGTGAACAATTGACCTATCGGTACGCCCTGCCCCTAGAACGCAGATGAGCCAATGGCAGTTGAGTATCAGCTGCACAGAGATGGAACTCAGACATCTGTAGGTTGCAGCACCATAGAGAAACATTAAAAGATCCGAAGCTCTCGTCGTTTTAATGGTGTTTATGCTACAAAAATAGGTCTCTGTAACACTGATTGCAGGTATCCTGAGAGGATTGGCAGTGGAATTTGGAATTTGGAATTTATTTTATTATTTAACGTTTATTTTCTGGTCGTCATACTCCCATTAAGTGGCCTTTTTAATCTGCTCAAGCAGTTAATGTCTGTGAATAAATATTGTTAATATATCTGGCTAAAACTAGGTAAAGTTAAAGTTAGTGAATCCATGCTAGCGTACAAACCTCAGCTATCTATTCTCACATCATGTACAGTGTAGGTCAAACACATAAACGAAGGTCTACATTTCAGTGCCTCTCCATATTAAACTGGTTAAATGTAAAATAATGAATCTTACACTGCGGTACATAAACAGTGTTGATCCTGGATGTTGTCATCTGCGACGGTGACAACCGTAACATGAGATTTCTTCCGTTTGCATTGCGATCTGTAAACCCTCGATTTCAAATGAATCATGTTACACACCATATTTCATATTTCAATCATTTATATATCTCTCCATGGCATATTAAAGCCCTACTTGAATGCTCCTCGACGAGAGGTGGTCCTTCTGTGTTCAAAATTGATCAAAAACATCTTCGGACAAGGTTTTCACACTGACAGTTGCCATTGTAAGAGTGGGGAACTCTGTTTGTTTGTCCGAGGCAGCAACAGTAACTAAGGGGGGCGGGGCTTACCGATAGGTCAATTGCAGATGTACAGCAACATTACTAAATTTGAGAAGGCAGCATAACACATTACCAAAATCTGTTACCCCCTTTCTATTTCACACAGAATGACTGTAATGTTTCCCAAATTCACTCTGGTAATGTCTAATGTCTTTTGTTTCATACTCTAGTAAGCATTTTGATCTGCTGTGCACCATTTCAGACATACAGAAGGGTCACAAACTAAGATAAGACAGTGTAAAAGTATACCAAAATTCATTACCCTCTTCTGTTTCACACAGAATGTTATTACTGTTACCCAAATTTACTCTTCTGTTTCATACTCTAGAAAGCATTTCGGCCTGATGTGAACAGTTGCAGATATACAGCAGGGTCACCAAATCTGACGGAGCAGCGTAACACATGTCTATTTAATGAAGTAAGTGCAGATCAGTTTATGTTTGGTTGTTTGTTTTGATTTCACTGTGGCATTAAAGAAGACTGCTGCACAAAATGAATGGTAGTTTGATTGGACAGCATATTATTCATCTAATTAGCACAACGTGCCATCTGTGTAATCATAAATCACATGCTGCATTCAGTGTGCTGGTTTCCTGCTGGATTGGAAGATTATTATTGAAAAATTACATGTTGCAACTGCACCCACGCTGTTCCTTCACTTCAGAGTTGCCCAGGGTGATGATTTGTTTTGAAACAACCTTGCGAAATGAGCACCAAGCCGAGGTGTCTTGAGAACGCCTTGGCTGCCCTTTCAGGGTCCTTAAAGTCACTGTAGCATGTAATTGTGGCAGGAGTGCCAGTGAAACAGAATTGGATGGTAGAATGTATTGGTTCAAATAGGGTTTTCAACAGTAATAGATGCTTCTTAATAAAGGCTGAGCAATTTTGTGTTCAATAACAATCCAGTTTTCAACCTGGAAATTGACCCAGTGGTATGAACATGTAGAAAATACTTCACACAGAACGAGAGCTGTAATGATCTAATTGGCTCATCTTGATGAGAAGCATTTCAATATAATGGTACCAAATAATCCATGTAAGATTGTCAGAGTGTGAAATTTCAGATTTGATCTGAAGCTATATGTATCCATGTGAGCAGGTGAATGACTTATTGATTGCTGCAGTGATATACTGTGACTGTAGTGGACATGTCAACTCATATCTCTTATAATTTACATTAAAACGCATTGTTGACAAATCTTTTCAACCAATTAAAAGAACGAGGACACTTAATGAGATGCACATGTGCTTAAAGTCCATACACGAAATTTGTGTGAGGTAAAGGCTGACATTTTTTAACTATTGTTCACTGAAAATCCTTCCAGAATTCAAGACTCAATGTGACCAGATCACTGAATCGGTGAGTTGAATTAGAGAATCAGTGAGTGAATCATTCTATTGAGCTTTTCAATACAGTGGTTGATCTCCATATCAGATTGAGTGATTGTCAGTTTAGTTGTCAGAGCTAATTTTGCTCATTACCTAATGCATTATGATTGTATGATGAACAATAGTATAAATACATTTTAAATTAATTATCTAATGCATAAGTTATGTTAATGTATAGGAGTTTATTGTATAATATCACTACTGAAATTATCAAATGATATTACCTAAATGCATTTTTTTTTTCCAGAGTTCCCTCGAAAATCTCTAGTTATTTGTGTTTCTTTCAGGATATAATATATTTTAATACATTAATGCAGAAACAATCCTTTCTGTTGCCCAAAATAGCTGATCTTCCAGCAGCAAAACCCTGGAGTGCACTAGGAATTCATTCTCTCTGTAGAAAAGCGCTCAAGCCCACGGCATCCTCATTACAGCAGACCTGGAGGTGAGCCTGAAAGGAGCCGCCCATGTCATATTTACAGAGTCTGAGCTGTTTGCTTTCTCTGATAGACTCTGGAGCTGAAAGCTACTCCTTTGTGAGAGCAGTTGTTACACACGACCTTGATTTAAACAAAAAAATCTATCTATCTAGCAAGCATTCAGTCATTCTATATATCTTTAGTCTTTCTTTCTTTCTTTCTTTCTTTCTTTCTAGAAATCTGTCTATTTATCTAAATATCTATCTGTCTGTCTATCTATCTATCTATCTATCTATCATTCAGTCTTTCTTTCTTTCTATATATCTATCTATCTATTGTTCTATCTATCTATCTATTGTTCTATCGTTCTATATATCTATCATCAATATGTATGTGTTTTTGAAGAGGCCCATTGATGAGCCGTCTGAAAGCAGTAAGACTTATGGTCTCAGCTCACTGCTCTGCAAGCAGCCAAATGCCAGCCAAAACAATGACAGTGTCACCAAAGTTCCGCTGACGTCTTCCTGTTCCCAAAACTCCTGCCACCTGTCTGCTAAAGATATGAAGCGGGTGGCAGCTTCCCACTGACTGGACACCAGCAGGTGACACCTGTCAATTATACTGGATTTACCATAGACCTGTTTACTGCCTGAGGTGACAGACATAGACCTAATGTGGTGACAGGTACATTCTTTATTCCAATTCTTAGAGTTATTTTTATTTTACAGAAGGTAGAGTTTGTTTCAGCCAGTAGGAAAATGTACTGTCCAATCTCAATGTCTCATGCTCAGTTTGTTTTGGCTAAATCCACCAAATGACCACATGGTTTCATGCCACACAAAACAAACATGGTGAGGTCTGCAGATTGTGCTGTGATTGACCTTTGCACACTATTCCATCTCTAATAAATTCATTAGTGCCATAAAGGCCAAACAATTTATGACCTTGATATAGACTACGGCCATCAGGGCCAGTGTGTAGGCTAGAAAATATTACATATAAATATGTTGTGTCAGCACATCAAAGTAATGCTGTTGCTTATATTCCCTCAGAGCTCAGCTCCATGTGGGACAGGTCAAAGGTCACAGGAGGTTATTCATGTGAGTAATACAGGTGAAACAGTGCCTGATGACGAATACAGTATGAGTTTACGACCCAGTGATGTGGAGAGCCTAGTTTTTAACTAAACAGCACAGTAAGGTATTGAAAAAAATTGCAAGCACACACACAAACCTTGAGTCACTAATGTGGCAAGGGACTCAGTAGCCCCAAGAAATAGATTACATTTCAGGGTAATTGCCAAATGCACTGCTGATAATGTTCTTTCCCCATGTCTGTAGTGTTCTGATGACCGTCGCTCTGGTGCAGGAACCCAATGAGCAGTTTGTCTTCAGAGGGCTGAGATTCAGAGTGCCCACTAGAGATGTAGGAATGTAACAGCAGCACCAGCAACAGTCAAATAGAGTGATTCTCCAGTCAGTGGCATCAGGTAGGATGGGCAAAACACTTTTTGCACTAATACCAAAAGTGGAATGAATGTTTTAGCACATTATATTGCTCTCTGTGGTGTGCTTTAAGGTTTATTGCAACAAAAACAGTTGTAATTTTGTTTTGCTCTCTGAACCTTTGTTTATTAAAGGGATAGTTCACCAAAAAATAGAAAATTCTGTCATTAATTACTCTCCTGAATGCACATCGAAGAAAGAAAGAAGAAATCATTGAATAAAGTTATTTTTGTTTTCTTTGCTCACAAAAAGTATTCTTGTAGCTTCATAAAATTAAGGTTGAACCACTGATGTCATATGAACTATTTTAATGATGTCCTTACTACCTTTCTGGGCTTTGAACATTTCAGTTGCATTGCTGTCTATGCAGGGTTAGAAAGCTCTCGGATTTCATCAAAAATATCTTCTTTTGTGTTCCGAAGATGAACAAAAGATCTTACTGGTTTGGAACAACATGAGGCTGAGTCATTAATGACAGAACTTTAAACTCCCTTTAAATTATACAGGCTACATTTGCTAATGTACTTTTAAAACTTCATAAAGTAAAAAAATAATATTTGTTAATATGCTAACCTTTGTGTAAATACTACGCATTTATGTACCTTGTAACATTTGTTTCAAAGTTGAAAATAAAATAGATTATTAGAGTACGTTTTACTAGACAAAACAATTTCACAAATCTTTCTACTTTAAAATTTCATGCTTAATTCACTGTGTTACTTGTTTCTTTTTAACTAATTGTAAAATTTCTAGCAATTTCGGAGTTAAAACTGTTTCTAATTTTTTTTGGGCAGTCATATATTTACACACTTGGTCTACTGTGGCAAGTTTCTGAAACACATGTTTTTGTAGCTTAATTTAAATTAGCTGTTTTGTCAGCTGAACAAACAGAATTTAATTAAAGGTCTGTTCCACTGTAAAAATGTTATTATTTTTTTCATTATAAAATATTTTTTAAAGTAGTAAAAAACAAGATTGTTGAAGTATATTTTACAAGAAAAAAAAGTTTTTTTTTTACTTAAAAATTACACATTCACAAAATTTCTGTATTAATTATTGTGAAATTTACTAGCTATTTACTAGCTTTTTTCTTTAAATTTTTACAACCTTCTACATGTTTCAGTGTAGTCCAAGAAAAGTTCAATTTTACATTCTATGTCCCTTCAGAAGTTTTTTGTATTCAATTTAATTCAAATTTATTTGTATAGCACTTTTTACAATAGGCCTACATATTTCAAAGCAGAAAATGTATGCTTCTTTAGTACATTTAAGTGTAATATGTTATCAGAAGTAACTGTGGTAATGTCCTTACAGCAGAAATGTAAAGTTCTATACAAAGCACACAGTTAACGTAATGTATTTATTTAAGCAGAAAAAATGGTAAACTCATGATTATACAGTATGTTATGATCATAATGATTATAATATGAGGACAATTTTGCAGTTTTGATTCACTAGGGCAGCGTTGGTGCTTTTATTTTTGGGCTTACTCACTTTTGGACTGCTCTAGTCGCTGATTAACGTTTGTAGCTTGAATAAAGATGTATCTGTATAGTTTATGCCTATACAATTTATAGTTTATGTGAAGATTGTTTTAAAATCTTAAAATAAAAGTGGTTATATATTTGAGAGCCTATAAAATGTTAAAAAAAATGTAATGTTGAATGGCTATAATTAATAGGGAAAATTTAGGGAAAATATTTAATAGAGACACCAGTAGCAGGACAAATTAAAAACATTGCAAATTGCCTATGTTTAGTCATTGTAGTATAATAACTGTCTGTTTTTGCAAAAAAAGAGTTTCATGGCCAGTAAAAAAAATTGCCAGATGTGGCAAAAAGTTAGTTTTAGGCCCTGGGCCTACATATCGTTTCAAAGCAGCTTTACAGAAAATGCATGTCTCTACAGTACATTTAAGTGTGATCCATTATCAGAAGTGATGGCAGAAATGTACAGTTCTATGCAAACCATACAGTTAGTTAACATCATGTGTTTATTTAAGCAGAACCAATGGTAAAGTAATGATTATACTGTATGTTGTTATAATAATGGCGGTGATCTTAGGGGCTTGGGCCCGTCATCACTGCTTGCAGCTATATCCTTATATACCTTTATGTTTATAGGAAGACGGGAAAGTAGTGGGGAAAATGGAAGAATGGCGGGACTCGAGTCCTGAACATGAACATATAAGCCTGGTTTCACTGACAGGGCTTAGACTAAGCCAGGATTAGGCCATAGATCAGTAAGAACATTTAAGTAATTAGAAAAAAAAAACATTACTGGTGTCCATCTTGAGACAAAACAATACAATGAAATATTTTAAGATCAGTCAGTGAAAGTTTGTTCAGGGACTAGGCTTAAAACCTGTCTGTGAAACTGGGGGAAACTGTTTTCATTTGTCTTGCATCTTGCAAGTCCTGTGTTTCTGTGTGAGTTTGTTGCGTTTGGAACAACTTTAGAGTCTGGTAGTGTGTGCTCCTCAGCTGTTTAGCCAGTTTTTCCTCTGTAACTATTTCCAAAGTGAGCATATGTGTATGACACCTAGTGTTTTACAATCTGTTCAGAAGTCGTTTAGTGTATTCCAGCCTTTAGTGAAACGACATGCACTGGATTGACGCACTGTGTCAGCGTTGTGCAGTGTTCCAGCGAGCCAGCAGAGGACAGTAGTGTGAGCTGAGGCAGGGCTCACTGTACTGCCTCCACCCCAGTGTGCCTTAGAGAGCTGCTTCTGAAGCTGCTACCTCAGAGCCTGTGGGCCAGGTGCTCTCACACTGACTAAAATCCAGCGAGGTTACATTTTCTTTTTCACTCTCCAATAAATCACCATTAATATTGACTTTCTGTGGGCTGACTCACTTTCTTCATCTAAATTTAGACGACAGAGGCAGCCATCTAAATCTAGTTAGAGGACAGAAAATGCCATCCTTTGAGAAACACCTATTCATTTTGGCTTTTGTGTTATAAATAAGTCTGTCTGAAGCACCTGGTGGAAGTTTTATCTTGTTTTAGAAGTTTAGTTTTCCAACAAGTCTTCTATGAGGGTCAAAATCGTGTCTAGGATTCGTGTTTCGTCCTCTGAGATCAGCAGGTCACATGCAATAACAAAGTGTGCTTTCCACAAATATCCAACTCTCCTGAGTTGTATTAGTTTTGGTTCTGATGCAATTATTAACAAAAGATATGTGCATGATGGTCTTCAAAACATGTTTTTTACACTCTTGAACAGCATTAGTCATTTTATTGTCAGTTTGTGCACTGCATTTCAGCCTTGAGGTTTGCTCATGCAATCATGCAGGCGGGGCTACAGGTGACATCATCATTTCTTTTATCCTCAAACCTCATCATTGACCGAACTGCTATTTGATCTCCTGGTAAGAGCTCCATTAGTGAGCTAAAAGAAGCTTCTAGCACTGCACATGAACTAATTATGTATTGGTTGGAGATCCATAGAAGGAAGAAGTGCAGCAAATGATTGAGTCCAGGTGCAACACAGTCATTGATAGATTTGCCACCCTGAAACTAGACAGAAAAATTGTATTAACAATGACATCATAAATCAGAGTAGATGTCAAAAGCTAATGAAACGTCAATAAGTAACTACGTTAAAGTCAATATGAAACAGCTTTCAGTACTAAGTGTACTTTCTAATATGCCGTATTTGCAGGTGAAAAAGTAGACAGTAGGTTGTAAATATATATCAAATGATATTTAAATTCTCAACCAACATTAAAAATTCTGTTACTCACCCTCATGTCAATCCAAACCTGTATAACTTTGAAACACAAATTAAGATGTTTTTAGTGAAACCAAAGGTTTCTGTCTGTCCATTGAAAGTCTAAGCTACCAAAACTTACAAGATCCCTAAAGGTCATAAAGGTAAAATAATCCATATGAATCAAGTGGCTTCATTTAAAGGGCACATCGGTTGCGAAAATCACTTGTGTCTTAGCAATGAGTGGTCACAACCCCCCTACATGATAAAAACAACTTTCACAACTTTTTTTTCAATCCCCAAAAAACCTAAACAGTCTCAATTATCAAGTGTTTTGATTTTCTGAGCAGTATGATGTCATACTGCTCAGGCCCTGCCCACAACCACTGCTGACTGTCACTGCAGTGGATTAGTTTTGTTTTTGATGAGACATTTAAAGAGACACGCACCGAAACGGGTCGCTGTGAACAGAGATGTAAAAACGATAAAAATTATGTTGTTTTACATTGAGGAATTTTAACCAAAGTACATTGCGTTTCATGAAGCTCCTATAGAATTATACTAACTTGTGGAAAATGGGCATCCAATGTCCCCTTTAAGTCTTGTGAATAGATACAAATAATGAACAGATTTAATTTAGCCTTTTATTTACATCAGATATGGTAAACAAACATGGAAGCTCAATAAAGCAATCTTATGTCCTCACAAGCCTTGGATTAAACCACTCGATTCATATGCATTTATTTCATGACACCTTTATGACTTTTTTATGGATCTTCTAAGTTGTAGTTACCTGGACTTTGAATCGAGGGACAAAAACCTTTGAATAGGTTTCACAAAAAAAAATCTTTATTGGCGTTACAAAGATTAACCAGGTTGCCAGGTTTTCACACCAAAACCCACCCAATTGCTACTCAAAACTAGCCCAGTCGTGTTTTGAAGGGGGTCCCCCATTAAAAATTTGCGTTCTGGGGGGTAAAATGCACTTTTTTTTCCCCTGGTAAATTTGTATTTTAGGGGTTAATATTACGTTATTCGGGTCGCTTCAACCCGCGGACATCAAAAAATCTACCCATTCTTTTCTCCTCTTCTTGTCGCTAGGAAAAGCAGTGAAGACTTATATCAAGTCTTAATCACATTTTTCAAGTTGTGGTAAAAATAGTAACAGGTAGTGGCAGTAGCTCACTGAATTCAAGCATTTCATGGCATTGAAACAATACCGTCCTCCATAGTCCAAAATATGTATAAAACGATTTGGATTTTTAAAATAATATAAGTCTTTCATAGGTTTTCTGCTACATACTTCAGTAAGAGACATTATTTATGTTATATTAAGTCTAAATACCCGGGGTTCCCTTTAAACCGTTGCAGTACTGCTTTTCATTAAATTGTTTCAGTAACTTTTAAGTGGTTGAACCTGCTGAGATATCATCTCAGACAGCTACGTCAATGGTTACGCGCAAGTAAAGGACCTTGAAGAGAATGTCCCATATTGCCTTTCATTTTGGACTGGAGAAGAGATTTCAGGGCTGTGGGGATTGAGCAACAAGAAGACCTGAATCATAAGATCAATATTCTTTTGTCTATTTCTGCAGTGAATAAAAAACAATTGGTTATCTTGTGGGCAGCGGAGTGAAATGTATTGCTGTAAGGAAAAGCGAGCAGTACCTCATAGTGACAGTGAAGAAATGAAATGATGTAAACTGACAGTAATTTATAAAGCAATCAATACGTGCCTTCAGGATAGAGTAGCACAACTGCCTCCGGTACATCATTTAATCCATTTGGCGGTAGAAGTCTATTGTTTTGGAGTTGCTTAAGTCAATAGACAAGATGATGTCATAAATAAAATTTGATCGACAAGAGAAAGGTTAATCGGCGTTGTGTTATAGACTGTATAGATAAATTGTTCATGCAACCAAAAAAGCACTGTTGAATAGGCATGCTATGTATTCTCATACCTTGGTAAATTAGGGCAGCGCTGCACAATAATATCATTCTCAGTTTCATAAATTCACAATGTTCCTTTAATCTCTGTCAGTCCCCAGAGTCTGAATTTATTTATGGACTGTATATTTATTTATAGACTCCTGTCCAGCGTCACCAAATAAACAAGTATAGAAGAGTGCAACTGGATGACATAAGTGTTATTTTAATATCACTGAGATACTATTATAGTTTTGGTTAATATTTTAAAAGTTAATGTTTTCAGTTTTATGGCTGGTTGTTGGTTATATAATAACTTCATTATTTACACAATGGAAACAAAACGGAAATGGAAAACCTATAAAACGAGTATCAATTCAGCAACATTTTAAACATTTTAACAATAAATAATTTCCTAAATAAATAATATTTTGAAACACTAAATATTATTTTAATATTGTGAAACTGTGATAACAGAAAACTAATGTAATTTCCATCTTGTGAGTTTAAAATTTTAAGCACTATATTCAAATATGAATAACGGGGGCTTGAAAACACACTGCATAGTTAAGCAGTTTCCAATATGTGACCCTGGACCACAAATCTAGTAGTAAGTAGAACGGGTAGATTTGTAGCAATAGGCAAAAATACATTGTATGGGTCAAAATTATTGATTTTTCTTTTATGGCAAAAATCATTAGGATATTTAAAAAAAAAACATGTTCTGTGAAGATATTTTGTACATTTCCTATCTTAAATATATCAAAACTTAATTTTTGATTAGTAGTATGCATTGCTAAGAACTTATTTGGACAAAGGCGATTTTCTCAGTATTTAGTTTTTTTTTTTTTTTTTTTTGCACCCTCAGATTTTCAAATAGTTGTATCTCCGCGAAATAATGTCCTAACAAACCATACATCAATGGAAAGCTTATTACTTACTTATTCAGCTCTCAGGTGATGTTTAAATCTCAATAAAAAAAACAACAACAAAAAAACTGTCCCTTATGACTGGTTTTGTGGTCCAGGGTCACATATGATGTTTGTTAGTGGCATTAATGACAGTTCAGACACACGATGACCTCACTAAATCAGAGCAATCTCTCCAATCCATCCATCCTGCCTATGAACGACAGCTCATCCGAAATGAATTCCATCGTCTGTTACAAAACATGCCAAACTTGAGCTTCGTCAGACTTTGATGGGTTATTACAGAAGCTGTTGCTTGGCAATATCAGCAGCAGCATCGGTGTCCCTAGAGAGCGCGCGAGAATAGAAGCACAGGATGCGCACGCCCAACACACACGAGCGCGGCGCGTTACCGATCACATCTCACCAAACACCGCTCCCAGTCGCTTTAAAGTTACACTCCGACCGCACATAGGCATTTTATCGCGGGCTACGTTTTATTTACGTGCCATGCTTCAGTTACTAACTCGCTACTGAAATTTGAACCGTTGAATTCAGCCAGCCCAAACCAAGTGGAGCGCCTACAGCGGCACATTTGAGCCTTATGAAGATTGTTGAGGTAAGTGTTGCGTGTGCTAACGGCTTTTTCGCGCTTATTCCTACAGGAAAGAGTAGAAATATATCCTCCAGGCGAGAAATTGGAGCTTCAAAGAGGTAAGAAAGTACAAATGTCCGAGTCTGGACTGCGGTGCTGAGGAGAAGTGAGTGAGGAGAAGTGGAAACGCTGTCAGTGTCTGTAACGTTAGTTTGGGTGGCAATTACTTATGTTGTTTAACTGTAGGGCAGTAATGTTGTTTCATTCGATGTGTTGTTCAAGTGGAAATGATGAATGTCACTTTAATGAGTTGAACTAGTCGGTTTTCTAAGCATCTGTTGGACTGAAGTCTGCAGACTCAGCCCGTTCTTCTAACAGTTAGTGTCAGCAAGTGAGGGTTTTAAACTGATGCTTGTGTGTTTATTTTCAATTGTCTTAAAGGAATAGTTTGCCTGTACGTGACTTCCTTCTGCATGGGAACTCAAAAAAGCATCTGTCATTCACCATTTCATCTTTTTTCCCCATAGAACGAAAGTGAATGTGCAAAGAAAATAGTTGGGAATGAAAGAGTTGTCATTTTTTGGGTGTACTGTCCCTTTAAGAGAATTTAGTTCATATTTAAATTCACTTTTGAAAGTTCTTCTGGAAAAAGGGCTTCAATTTTTTATCGGCCGTCACAGTTGGAAACAAGCGCCATGTGTGCTGTTCTGTCTGTCCGACAGATGCCACATCCATCACTGTGATGTTCATGATATAACTCACACCTTTTCAGAGGTGTGCTTCACTGTCTCATACAGATGGCTTTTGAGGCAGAAAGAGACATTCTCCTTTTTCATTTCGTGTAGGACTCTGAAAGGGAAGATTTAAGAGATCTTCACTCTGATTCCTTTGAATTATTTCTCGGCAGGCTATAAATAGGATGGTGACATGCCCCCACCAGCTTCTAGTTAAGAAATAGATGTGCTCAGAGGACAAGACCTTCTAGCACATGTTCTGTTTGTGTTTTTCCAAACGATAATGATAAACGAAGGAGTGGTTGATACTGAAACAATTTTTTTACCAAGCACTTTGTCTCATGTCTATGTGTGCCGTGTCATAAATCATGCTGAAAAGCTTTCAAAAAAATAATATGATGAAATTGTTACCGCAGAATTAAAAAAAATCTTTCTGATTTTATTTACCCTTCTTTTGATCAAAAATAAATTATTTTTTACATTTAAAAAATAGTGAATGGGGCCATTTTTCTGAGGATATAAAAGCATAAATGTGCAATCTTTCTACTTAATTTTTTTTATTTCAATTTTATTAGCAATTTCTGGGTGATTTTTTTTTTTTTTTTACAGTGTACACTACCAGTCAAAAGTTTCTGAACAGTAAGATTTAATGTTTTTTAAGCATGTGTTCATTTGATCCAAAGTACAGCAAAAACTGTAAAATCTTGAAATATTTTTACTATTTAAAATAACTGTTTTCTATTTGAATATATTTTGAAATGTAATTTATTCTTGTGATTTCAAATCTGAATTTTTAGCATCATTATTTCAGTCACATGATCATTTAGAAATCTTTCTAATATTCTTATTTGCTGCTCAAAAACATTTTTTATTATTATTAGAATGTTGAAAACAGCTGAGTATATTTTTTTTCAGGTTTCTTTGATTAATAGAAAGTTCAGAAGAACAGCATCTAAAATAGAAAACTTTTGTAACATCATAAATGTCTTTATCATCACTTTTGATCAATTTAAAGCATCCTTGATAAATAAAAGTATGAATTTCTATAATTTCTTTCCTCCCCCCAAAATTATACTGACTTCAAGCTTTTGAATGTATAGTGTATAATGTTACAGTAAGGTGTAAATGCTGATATTTGGATTTTTCTATTAATCAAAGAATCCTGAAAAAAAAATTGATAATAATAATAATTGTTTCTTGAACAGCAAATCAGCATATTAAAATTATTTCTGATGGTTCACGTGACACAGAAGATTGGAGTAATGATGCTGAAAATGTATCTTTGATCACAGGAATAAATTACATTTTAAAATATATTCAAATGGAAAACAGTTATTTTAAATAGTAAAAAATAATAATAAATGGACTGTTTTTGCTGTACTTTGAAACAAATAAATGCAGGCTTGGTGGGCAAAAGAGATGTCTTTAAAAAAACATTACTTACTGTTAAAAAACCTTTGACTGGTAGTGTAGTTTTATAAAACACTTAAAAACACCAATTCCTCTGTTAAACATTTAATTGCTAAAATGATTAAGCTTAATTTGTTCTGAACCCAAAATATTTCTTTAAAGTCACTTCTACCAAATGTATGTCTCTTTCAGCAATTTAAAAAGAATTGTAATCTTTAATCTGGGTCATCAACTATTCACCCATGAGTGAATTATGAATGTCAGAGATCTTCTGTTCCCCCACAAGGGGATTGATTTGAATGGCTGTGCAACATTTGGTCACTATCGGGTCACTTTGTCTAGTAACAGTTTCTTCTGTATTTCACCCTGGTCTGTACAGAGGGTTATTTTTTTGCTTTCGCTGCCATAGAAATTGCCTATATTATGGTCTCCTGAATTCTGTGGAAATAATACTTGTGGGACACCTCATGCATTTTTTAGCATTATACTAATGGATGTTTGCTGTTTGCGGAGGCCGCAGAGAGTCGTAACATTTTAAAACAACCACTTAAGAACAGAAATCACTTTGGTTTGGTTTTGGCTGCACACTTGGTGCGTTTAAGATGACAGGGTCTTAGGTGTTTTCCATCATACATTGTAAATATGTTTGTGATGCATACTTTTAGAATTGGCACTCTCTTTTCCTGCTTAATGTTTATGTGTAGACCAAACATATTACTAATAATACTAGTCTATTATAGTATTTTAGTCTGATGTTGGGTTCAGTTTGGTGTTTATTAAAACAAATGACTACAGACTAGAGCTGCATGCTTAATCAGATTAAGACAGAAATTGGAATTACATTTTTTTAAGCTATTTTTTTAAATAAAAATATTACTTAGGAAGTAGTAATAGTAATGTTTAATGTTTTATATTTTTATTTTTACTTTAGTTTTTTTCATATTTTATAACTTTTATTATTATCATTATATTGATATATAATCACAAAATTGTGGCTAGATTGTGTGATTTTTTTATTTTTTTTTTATCAGAAAAATCTAAATTTTTCCCCCTCGAAATTGTGCAGGCCTACTACAGACTTAAGTCTTTTACATTTTATTGTTATTTAAACCTCACAGGGCTCTATGGACCGGTGCACGTTATTGACTTCTGTAGTATTACAGTTAATTGAATGACTTCACAGTCGTTTCTTTCTGTGATGCATGTTGTATTCAAAGTGTACTAGTAACTCAACAATATAATATCAATTTATTTTCTCACAGCACTGCAGTAATTACTTAGACAGCACTTCAGCCCTGCTCGACGGAGTATTACTTTAATGTTTTGTAATAGCTGCAGAGAATCCAAACTGGAATTACCAGTTTCACACACACACACACACACACACACACACACACACACACACACACACACACACACATCCCCACACTAACGTGAGTCTTCACTAGCTCTTCAGCCCCACACACCTCGCACCCACACAGTATTCCTCTGTGAGCCTCTATGACAGAGTCTGCTGTCTGAATGTCAAGGACAAAATCAGAAAGCTCTGGGAGAAGGTAAAAAGACAAGTTCTCACTCTTTATGATTAGTCAGGCCCTGAGAGGATGAGGGGTTTGACATTCAAAAGATCTGCTCGTCACACTGTCTGAATGGAATATAGGCTGGTGACATAGGCGATGAGTGAACCAACTGCAGGGTAAAGCTATGAAGACTATGCCATGTGTAGGACTTCCGATGCACATCTTAGATATTTATTTCTAAATAATTCATTTAAACATGCTTTTTTCATAAGCAGGGTATAAAATTGGACTTTGTGTATATATATATATATATATATATATATACATATTTATACAACAGTTCTTTCCAGTTCTCGAATCTGATTGGCTGAGAGGAGTGCGATATCAGAACTCCAACCTTTTCACCCTTTGTATCACTCCACTTGCCGAAGTTGCCGTATTTCTAACAGCGAGTGTTATGGCGGACGCCCCAAACCAACTTTCATTTTATTAATAAAACTGTTTTTGTGTCACTAGATGTAGTTTTTAAGTGAGAATGTACTTGTTTAGACTTCAAATATGCAATTTGTTAATAAAGATAACGTCTATTTGAAAATTGGCTTCAAAGTTTTCAGAGATGTAAGCTCCAGGGTGTCTGTGGTCGTTTAGCACTCATGAACCCGCTGAAAGCAGCCATTCTGGCCACTGGCACTGGAATGGTTTAAAAAAAAAATGTGAGGGTCTCAAGATGCGCTTTTGAGACTTGATGCAATAACAACAATAAGGGGCATTTTCAGTATATATATATTCAGTAACAGAGATCTCTCAGAGCTCCTTTTTTAAGGAACAAGTTATGATAATCGCTTAAAGAAGTGTTATATTATTCAGGGTATCCATACACAGCCACTATGAGCACCTCTTCCACCATGTTGCCGTCAAATAAAACAATTCTCATGCCAACTTACTAATGTAAACAGAAGCTTGCAACGTTTGCCCCACCTCAGAGTTCTTCTGATTTGTCCACTGCTTTGAAACTGACATTGATGAGCAGCGCTGTGTGTAAGGCTGAAATTCTTTTAACTTGACACGGCGTCTTAAAAACATGGCGCCCCTGTGCGAGGCGCTGCAAAAGACGTGTCTATGGCCACGTACACACACACGTACAAGTTTAAGGACTGACGACCGCATTTAAATGCGTGAGTGTATCTCGTAAATGATTGTTCCATGTATGGAACAGCAGTCATTCCTGCATTTGTTACCATAGAAACATTTTGCCGTCTTATGGGTGTAAATAAGAATTTAACCATTTGGTATCTGCCATTTTTTGGCTAAAGACACTTGTCGAGTGCGGTTGTAACTTCTGTATTTTAGTGAATTATGTGTGCACAAAACGCAATTAAGGAATAAAAGGTGACAGCCGAACCAGTGTGTACGTGGCCTATAATGGTTAAACGTGAAATATAATTTGTTTTTGGTCTCATTAATCTATTATTTGTTCCAAATAGTTTTGGCTGAGGGCAAAATTTTATCACATTATATTTTATTACCTCCAATGCTGGATATCAGAGTGCTGCCTTTGCACTTTTTACTGAATTGCCTAGCAACTTTTTTTTGATGGCTGTTGCTGTTTCTTAAATAATATGAATCAATAAATAATATTTTATAGAAATAGTAGTATTTAAAAATAGCATGTAGCGCTGTCATTAGAAGTCACCATTATCAGATGAAATGATAGTACGACAAAGATATCGCTTTCCGCAGCAGACATTCAAAATAACGTTTTATTATGTTTTTAGCTGAAGAATAAATGCTGTATCAGATGCAGGTAATCACACTTGCACAATCCATCTCTCTCTTATATTACTTCACTATACTTAATACAATGAGCTTTTAATACAGTAATACAATAAGGTTGAAAGCAACTCAATGTTCTTTCATTACTAGTTCTAAAGTGATGTTTTCAAATTAATGGAGGCTTGGGCTCAGCTGGTAAACTATCAAGTTGAGATCCATGGTGGAAGGAAGTACACTACCAGTCAAAAGTTTTTTAACAGTAAGATTTTTAATGTTTTTTTTAAGTCTCTTTTGCTCACCAAGCCTGCATTTATTTGATCCAAAATACAGCAAAAGTAGTAATATTGTGATCTATTTAAAAAACTGCTTTCTATTTGAATATATTTTAAAATGTAATTTATTCCTGTGATCAAAGCTAGATTTGCAGCATCATTACTGCAGTCTTCAGTTTTGCTGTTCAAGAAACTTTTATTATTATTACATTTTAAAATGTAAAAGTTGAGTACATTTTTTAAGATTCTTTGATGAATAGAAAGATCCAAAGATTTTTAAAGACACTCTTCACACATGTAGCCATGCAGTATGGCTGTATGTCGGCACCTTTTTTTTTTTTTTTTACTTAGGAAACCTGTATGAATGGTTTGGCTTGACAAATCAACTCAACACAACAGTTTGTGTAAAAATGTTCTGTAATGCTAGAAGGGTCAAGATGATGTTAATTCTCAGCTGTCACATGTAAGGGATATTACATTAAATAATGGATTATGTCTAAATTTTGACATCTCAATTGTTGAAAGGCCAAAAACTCCCCAAAATTTATGGAATATTTTATGTTTAGTCAAGTTAAGCTAACTCAATTTTATTTTTATAGTGCTTTTCACAATGCATGTTGTTTTAAAGCAGCTTGAAACAATGTGATGTTAATAAAACTACCTACTTTTAATGCAAGCCTAATTTCATGTTAGATAACAGTCCTTTGTACAAAGAAATATGGTATTTGTGTCTCTAATGCATTGAAAAAGTCATAGGATACCAAAGTGTGCGTCATTAGTGGAATGCGGCTAAAATAGATTTCCTGCCATTTAGAACCATACATTAAGACGGCTGCATATAAGTACTCACAATGCTTTTGCTAATTAATGAAGCGACTGAGGATCAAGCATAATGTGATGTGTTTTCCACTGGCATGGCAATCAACATAAAGAATAAATGCAAAAGCCTGTCTTACCTGCCGCAGCAAAATATGTTAATGCGTTAATCTGCAAATTGCACTTTTTTGTTAATTTACAATTTGGAGTCAGCTTTTCCCTTTCTCACTAGTTATTAAGGTTTAGACCAGCAGTTACAGCAGTTAAACTCATCATAGTCAGGGGACAGAGAGTTTTGGTTGACATTAAGGAGAAGAAAGATGTGAAAAGTCTGGAGATGTTGTTTAAAGATCATCCCAAGTAAACATCTGTCTTTTGGAGAAGCGTGCCACTGCACAGTAACATTAGTGTGTAATTTATTTCCCTCCAGGACCAGAGCACCTCATGTGTAAGGGAGGTCAGCATATGGTGCTGAGTCGTACTGTGTGTGTGTGAGAGCATCTGGGTGTGTGAGAGAGAAAGAACTGGAGTTGTTAAAACACAGTCTGCATTACGTTGCGAGCGAGCTGAGTGTATTTCGCATGTGTATCGGATGAGTGCACGAGCGTGTGTCCGCCCCAGTGCAGTGACTGATGTAATTTACACTGTCACAACATGAGGCCGGTCGCAAGATGACAGGGGAGAGAGGGAGAGCAAGGCACAGTGATGACTGACCTGTCAGCACTGATCATTTTGTGTGTCATGAGCAGCTTGGTAAGAGATGAGAACCTGTAGTGCTGGAAGAAGACCTGGATGAGAGTTTCCTCTGGGTGATGGTCATGTGTGTTGACCATGATTTGGCCAAGCAGGATGTGTATTTGGATCAACATCAAACAAACATGGTAACTATTAAAGGAATAGTTTACACAAAGAGAAAGTAATAGATTAATTTATAAAAATGACTCCGTTCAAAAGTTTACATACACTTGATTTTTAATATTGTGTTTTTACCTGAATGATCCACAGCTGTTTTTTGTTCAGTAATAGTTGTTCATGAGTCCCTTGTCCTGAACAGTTAAGCTGCTTGCTGTTCTTTAGAAAAATCCTTCAGGGTCCCACAAATCCTTTGGGTTTTTCGCATTTGTGTGTATTTGAACGCTTTCCAACAATGACTGTGTGATTTTGATATTCATCTTTTCACACTGAGGACAACTTAGGGGCTCATATGCAACTAATACAGAAAGTTTAAATGCTCACTGATGCTCCAGAAGGAAAAACGATGCCAGGGGGTGTAAACTTTTGAACAGAATGAAGATGTGTTCATTTTTCTTATTGCTTTATATATATTTTTTATTAAGTACTCTTCAAAAGCTACAGAAGAAACTTACAAAATAAGAAGACAAAATAAGTTACATTTACCCTAATCTTCAAATTCAAAAGTTTTCACCCTGTGACCGTCTTATAAAAACTATAACTATAAATATTCACTATAATTTTATAAGCAACATTGTTTTAAGAATGTAGTTTTAAGAGGCGAGAATGTACTTGTTTAGACTTCAAATATGCGGTTTGTTAATAAAGATAACGTCTTGGCCAGCTCACCAGTGGATCCTTTGCAAATGGGTGCCGTCAGAATGAGAGTCCAAACAGCTAATAAAAACATCATAATAATCCATGCAAATCCAATCCATCAAATGAACATCTTGTGAAGCGAAAAGCTGCATGTTTGTAATGAACAAATCCATCAAGATGTTACTAACTTTAAAATCCTCATGAAATCAAAATAGAAGTTTTTTGGCTTTTAGTATAAATATGTTAGCCTTAAGGTTATCTATAAGCTAGTGTGTTTGCATTTACAAGATAGACGCATTCAGTCTCTAACTTCTGCCAATATGGATCATTGATTTTAATGACATCACCCTGCACTTCAGCTTCTCATCAAACTTTCTGTCCAATCAAATGCTCTTTAGAATCGGAAGCATCCCACCTCCTACACTATAAATAGACGCTGAAGCTATGACAGAAAGTGGTCACTTGTTCACAGAATTAGTATTTTCTATATGATGAATGACACATAGTGCATTATATAAGGGATAGGGAATGATTCAGAAAGTGTAAATATGCTTTTTGGCAAAAAAAAAAATGGTTTTGTGCTGTTTCACAGTCTGCTCCAGTCTGGAGACGCGATAACACGGGGTGGATCATATGACCATACAAGGTATTGGACCCATTTGAATTCTACACAGAATGGTATATTTTATAGCGATATGGATGAGATTGTGGCTGTCATACACTGTCAAATCCAGCTTTACTAAGCTCAGCGGCTCAGACCCAAGCTGTGATATGAACGAAACGTTATTGTCTGTTTAAAAAATGGGGCAGGCACTTGATATGTCCTGCATTGTCTTTCTTTTTTTTATTTTAAATTACGTTAACACATAGAATAATGCTATGTGTTTCAAAGCATTTCAGTGGACCTTTAAACCATTACTTGCTCTAATATCCATGATATTTCTGTCTCTAGTGAAAAATTCATATTTTCTGAAACAGGAGAGAAATATGCAAAGATTAAGCACTTTGGCTTACAAGTGATTAAACAGTCCAAAATAGTTGAATTTTTTGATGTGAGAGGACACCAGAGGATGGACTTTTTCACTGGAGGAAACATTATTATGGGTTATGGACTTTTTTTTTTTGTATTTTAGCCAGAAGTGACATTTTAATGTTAAAATGTTTCAGTAATGGATGATTGTCACTTCACAAGACATTCATTGATGGACTGGATTCATGTTGTTTACTTATGTGATGTTTGGACATTCTGACGGCACCCATTCACTAAAGAGGATCCATTGGTAATGCTAAATTTCTACAAATCTGTTCCCATGAAGAAACCATTTCTTAAACCACCCTTATATTTAAAGGTATAGTTCACCCAGATATGAAAATGACCCCATGATTTACTCACCCTCAAGCCATCCTAGGTGTATATGACTTTCTTCTTCCAGACGAACACAGTCCAGGACTCGACATTAACTCTTGTCCGCTTGTCTTGGACAAGTATATTTTGTGAAAGGGCAAGTGAAGGAGAATTTTACTTGCCCGACTGGACAAGTAACCCGATTAAACCACCAAAACTTTGGCGAGTATGACTCTGATTGTACAACAAACATGAACAAACATACTGCGGTAAAAAAAAAAAAAAAAAAAAATATATATATATATATATATTGTTTAGAACATATGATATAGGTAAGCAACATCACACGAACAAGCACCATTACAGTTGCAAATGTGACATTGATTTTAACAGCAGTTAAATAAACTAGTAGTTAATATTAGCTGACTTACAGCTTGAGTTTTTTGCACAGCCTTATTTGATTGAACCAGAGTAACGCTACACCGATCAGGAACTCGACTCTCTCGCGAACGCATATAAGACCATTGCCGGAAGTCAGTAATTTGAGTTTATCATTTTAAAAATGGATATATTTTTGTTACAAAAACCCATGAATCCGCTTCAGAAGACATGTGTTAACCCCCTGGAGATGTATGGGTTATTTTTATGATATATGCACTTTTTGGAGCTTCAAAATAATAGCCACTATCCACCACCATTATAAAGCTTGGAAGACCCAGGATAAATTTTAAAACAACTCCAACTGTGTTTGTCTGGCAGAAGAAATTCATATACACTGGCTTGAGGGTGAGTAAATCATGCAGAATTTTTCATTTTTGGGTGAACTATTCCTTTAAAAGGATGTGATGAAACCATGATATTTGTCTAGGACAAACAAGAATGTGAAAATATCCTGCTTAAAAAAAAATCATGGTAAGGTTAATGGGTAGTAGAGGGATAAAAGAACCTGAGTGAAAGCAGTGGCAGACAGTAGCATCTGGAGACCCACATGGGGCTGGTTACTATGGCAGTGAGTCTCTTAGGACGTTAGGGAATATGTACTCAGCAGGTTGCATCTTAGTCAATTTAGACGGCTTACCTAATTTGATTCAAATGGAAAAAGGACTATTAAAGATTTGTAGTTTAATTAAAACATTTTATTAAGGGTGTGATATATGTAGCCTTCAAATTGAGTCAGAAATATTAGATTTGTGAGAAATTGTATTTATTTATTTATTTATTTTCAATTTCAGATGATGCTAAATAGCCACTGTCTGTGTGAAGCAGGACAACAAATGAGTCTGTGTTAAATATTAATGAATCTTTTTGCAAAGTTATGAGCTATGAGAATACTTTTTGTGCACAAAGAAAAAAAATAGCAACTTTATTTAACAATTTCTTCTCTTTTGTGTCAGTTTTCAACTCATGGTTTTAAAAAGCATTCTTGTGTAATAATGAATTACTAAATAATGAATGCTCAAGGTTCCCACATAATGCATAATCTGTATTGGTGATTCACACCACACTGCACTCTAATGACTGATGAAGGATGGTCTGTACCTCATGACAAGGCGTTTTGTAATAAACAGATCACCCTAAATCCCAGTTTAGCAATCACGTGGTGCAAGTAATTACTGATGGGTGACAGCTATGGATTATAAGATATAGCCTACAATGAACTGTCTGCAAATACAGTGCCAATGCGTTTGATTTATGAAACCAAAACTGGTGGGCATAGATTTTTAGAGACGAGATGTGATGAGAAAGAACTTGAGGAGATTTTTGAGATTCATGCTCTTTTTTTACAGATTATTCAGTATATCCATGCAGAAAGCAGCTGATGGATGAGGGTTCTGTATACACATAGGACCAGGTTTAACCTCCCTCTCTGTCCTTCTTTTGATCCCCAAGTAATCACAGCCCTTCCTCCATCATGTTCTGAGAGCGGTTTACTTAATGAAAAAATGCTGTGATCTGTAAATGAAAAGGCTTTGGCGGGTCTCTAATCATTAATCCACGCAGGTTAATATCACACATGCCTGGGAATCAATACAGTTCTTCCCTCTGCAAGCAGAGGAAGATTGAACAAAATCTTTTTATTCAGGATTTTTTTTTTCAAAATATCCTAAAAATAGTTATTCCCAGCCTTTTTTGTATATTACATAATCCTACAGTTTACTAGCAACAAAACATGCTCCTTTTAACTTGTTTTTTTTTGTGATCAACTTTTTAAGAAGTTTTAACACAAAATGTACACTTCACTTTTTTTACATGCAAAGTAGTATATACAGGTGCAGCTCAAAAAATTAGAATATCGTGAAAAAGTAAATTTTTTTGTTTGTAACTTATTTCAAAAACTGAAACTTTCATATATTCTACATTACATTACATGTAAAGTAAAACATTTCAAAAGTTTTTTTAATTTTGTTGATTAGAGCATACATCATGAAAGTCAAAAATCCAGTATCTCAAAATATTAGAACATTTCCTAAGATCAATCAAAAAACGGATTTGCAAAACAGAAAAGTTCAAGTTCTTTAAAGTATGTTCATTTATGCACTCAATACTTGGTCGGCAGCACATATTACAGCAAATGACTTGCTCCTAGCACAAATTACAGCATCAGTAAAGTGTGGCATGGAAGTGATCAGCCTATGACACTGCTGAGGCACTATTGAGCCATCAGATCGCCTGTATATAATAGGCATGTTGGCTGGCCAATAAAGCACAGTAATATCATAGTCAGCAAACCACTTGCATGTGGTTGTTGCACTGTGGGCAGGTGCTAAAGTCCTGCTGGAAAAGGAAATCAGCATCTCCATAAAGCTTGTCAGCAAGATGGAAGCAAAATCTCCTGGTATATTTCTGCATTGACTTTGCACTTGATAAAACACAATGGACCAACACCAGCAGACAACATGGCACCCCAAATCATTACTGACTTCGGAAACTTTACACTGGACTTCAGGCAGCTTGGAATTTTGTGCCTCTTCAGTCTTCCTTCAGACTCTGGGACCATGATTTCAGCATGAAATGCAAAATTTACTTTTATCTAAAAAGAGGACTTTGGACCACTGAGTAACAGGCAAGTTCTTTTTCTCCTTAGCCCAGGTAAGATGCTTCTGACGTTTCTGTTTCAGAAGTGGCTTGGTAGTCCTTTTCCTGAAGACGTCTGAGTGTGGTGACTCTTGATGCGCTGACCCCTTGTGAAGCTCTCCCAAGTGTTTGAATCGGCTTTACTTGACAGTATTCTCAAGTTTGCGGTCATCCCCGTTGCTTGTGCACCTTTGTCTACACAATTTCTTCTATCCAGTCAACTTTGCATTTAATATACTTTGATACATCACTCTGTAAACAGCCACCCCATTCAGTAATGACTTCTGTGACTTACTCTCTTTGTGGAGGGTGTCAGTGATTGTTTTCTGGACCACTGCCACATCAGCAGTCTTCCCCATTAATGTGGTTTAAAAGAACAAGAGATACCCAGAATTTATACTGTAGGGATGGTCATTTAATGAAACTCAAATGTAAATATTCTAATATTTTGAGATACTGGATTTTTGACTTTTATGAGCTGTACGCTCTAATCATCAAAATTAAAACAAAAAACTTTTCAAATGTTTTACTTCTACATGTAATTAATCTAGAATAGTAGCATGAGTATATTTGTAGCAATAGGCAAAAATACATAGGTCAAAATTATCGATTTTCCTTTTATGCCAAAAATCATTAGGATATTAAGTAAAGATCATGTTCAATGTAGATATTTTGTTAATTTTTAACAGTAAATATATCTCAATTTAATTTTTGATTAGTAATATGCATGGCTAAGAACTTTGGACAACTTTAAAGGCTGATTTTCTCCATCAATTCCTAACATACATCAATGAAAAGCTTATTTAGCTTATTCAGATTTTAGATGATGTATAAATCTCAATTAAAAAAATTTACCCTTATGACTGGTTTTGTGGTCCAGGTTTTTTTTTTTTTTTTTAAAAAGTGACTAATTAATTAATTAATTCCAAAAATGAATTGTTATTGTTGTTAAATAGAATTTGTATTTGTTTATTTCTAATGTTATTTTAGAATAATAACAATGATACAGTCACTATTATTACTAGTAGTAGTAGTAGTAGTAATATTAATAACAACAATAATAATAATTATAAAATTCATTATGAGTTTACGGTAAAACACCTATGGTCATTAAAATATTTATTTTATATCAGCGGATATATTAACAATGTATATACAAATATTTTTAATAACAGCAAAAACAACAATAATAATTATTAATATTGTTAATAATTAGTTATTATTAATCTATATGTATTAGGGGTGGTTATTTTTGCTTTAAGTAAGGTCTTTATGATATCAAAATTTTTGATACCATAGAAATTTGATAATTCTTTTCACCAGTGTCCACATCACAAAAAACTACTAGCCTAAATAAACAAAATAATACCTCACTGAAGACAAGTAAACAATCAGCAATTAAATAAAAAGAATAAAGAAACTAAATACAAGCAATAGAACAAAAAAAAAAACCTACAGTAGAAAAAATAAGTAAGAAATGCTACGTTCTTCACTGTGTAAATTAAATTTATATTTGTTCTTATTAAAGTTACAAAAGTGATTTATTCAAGAGCAGCATTTTCTCTCTTTTGTTGTTTGATTAACATGTATGACAGACAGTAGGAATATTAGACTGCTGTCACTTTAAGCGCTGCCTGGATTCAAGTGTGTGTATTGAACTGTTCAAGGCCTATAAAGCAGCAAAAATAATATTCAGACAGCCTCTCAGACGGTCAGAAACAGTCTCTCAGACAACGGGTGCATAAATAGAAAAATAGTTCTCTTTCGCTCCTGAAAGCAGCTTAAAATCACTTGTTTTTAAACCACAGTGCTTAAAAACTTATGTAAATGATAAGTTTTTGTGACCATATATCATAGTCCAAAATCTCTACTGGTATACTGTTAACCACCCCTAGTATTTATTAATTAAATTTATGTTTTTAAGTTTTATATTAAAGTCATAATTTCTGTTTTATAGGTGTACACATACCGCTGGTTGGGTATCACTGTCCTAAAACCCTGTATGATTGGAAAGCATGAGCCGTGAGTCATGCATGCCGCAGTATCATTTTTATTCAGTGTGAGAGAATCACTATAATGAGACATCTTTCATTCACTCCAGTAATACCTAAGGAAGTGGGCTGGAGAATATTTCAAGGATAAGCTATCTTCTCCTTTGATGTAACATATAGAAGATAAATGCGCGAGTGGGCATAAAAGCAGATTTTTGATAGCCAAGTTATTAATGCAAAGGAGTCCCATATCTCATTTATATAAAGATCAATTGATTTCTGTCTGTGCGACGAGAGTGATTTATTTCACCATTTCGATATGATTAGGGAGGAAAAGTTATTGTAAAATCAAGCCTTTTGGGTAAGCGTTCTGTGGGGATTTCTCACTTTTCATTTACATTCACATTACATTTCAGTAGAAAAGTGTCTTCTTTTTCTAATAAGACCCAATCATTGTAAAAAATCTCTGATTCAGCCTTTTTTATGATTCTGACTGCACATTTAGCTATGTTTGTTAATGTTTAAGTTTAAGCAGTAAATAACTTGAATGCTAAGTAAATACCATAATCCATAAATCCAGAGGTTTTGACATCACTGGGTTTTCCACAGCGTTTAGAAGGATCAGTGAGATTGATCATATTGTAGAGGTTCGGATTGATTCTAATTGCATGCAGAAAAACTTTATTTCACATCTTGAACTGAATCTACTAATCATACAATATATCAAAGATAGCAAATTTTGTTTAGTCTCTCATCTTGAAATTAGTCCTGCAGTGCCAGTTTTCTAAACAAAACTACCTGAGCACTGAGAACCATCAGCGTGTACTGAAATGTTTTACCTTGGATAGGGAATTATTATTCAAAAAAGCATGTGGAGATAAACGCAGCTTTTTTAATAAGATTACACTGAGATTATGTTGACAAATCAATGCAATATGGTTGCTGTGCTTGAACATTGTAAACTGGATCAATGGTTTTAATCATTTCTAATTTCAGAGTACTGATTCAACAGGGTAATAATTGCAAAAGTGAGGTATAATATTCAGAGCAGTGATGAATGTGTGTTGGGCAAGGAAGGACGTGGAGTGGGAGAGGGGGAGAGAGGCGGTGGGGAGCTTACAGTGGTATTGATTTGCGAGTATGTCCTCCATCTGTCACTGTAATGAATGTTAATGTGACACTACACAGTGTACAGAAGCTTGGATTGGATACAGCAGTAGTTTAAGAGTCAAGGCTCTGTTTAACTTAGCTTTACTAGAAACTAATTTTTTGCAGAACTCAATTTGTAGCTGTAGTACAGTCTGTGTACATCTATACAACCTTACATCTTTTGTAATTAACAGCTGTTCAAACAAAACTGATGTTGTCTGTTTATGTAAATACACACATTTAATTTAAGATGGGTAATTGAGCACAGCTGGTCTTTGCAAGTCTGGGATGTGGTTACAACTTTCAAATTTCCACCAAACTGCAATCAAACACGATTGAAACAGGTCATTATGATGTACCTGAATTACTATACACAGCTATTAGCAGAGCTGGGTAGTAACTGATTACATGTAATCTGGATTACGTAATCAGATTCCAAATTTAAGTTCTTGTAATTAGAGTAAGTTACATTTTAAAATACTCGTAATCAGACTACAGTTACAGTACACAATACATATTATTCACACAACAGCAATAAATTATTCACAGTTTATTGATTCTCCCTGATTTCTCTTTTTCATCTTTTACATTTTCTTTTCTAACATAGCCTACTGATTATATACACTCAGAAAGTCCAGTTTTGTGGACATTCGACTAGTCATTATTCAGGTGGCGACACAGCATTTGACCACTGGATTTACAAAAATAATTTCAGGTTTAAGAAGTGTTTCAACATTGCATCAACCACTGATGAACACATTCATTTTGAATTATCACTCAGTAGGTTTTTTAACCATGTCTTTGAAAGGCTTTGGTCTTTCAAACTCATTAAAATGCACATATTCATGTTATTTACATGTTAATTATTTACATGTAATGCAGGCATTCCAAAACGTTTTGTCATCTAAACCTTATTCACCAAATATAATTTAAGTATATATTAAGTACCCCTGAGATTTAAAAAAATATATATTTCAATAATTACGCATCACATTTGCATGTTTGCATGGTTTCTTTGATGTTGTTTAATGGTCACATGGCATGCAGGTAAATAAAAATATTGAATCTTTTTTTGTAAATGTTTTATTTGAATTGTTATTTTAAAACAAAGACTATAGAAATACCCTTAAAAGGGACTTTGTTTTTAAAATGATTAATTGAAAATGTATTATTTAATTAATTGTTGAAATTTTTTTGTTTTGTGATCTTTCGTCAGAATTTAATAACTTGGTTTTCCTCTAAAATGACTTTTCTTCTTGCCTTACTTAGGAGTTTTTAAACTTTTTGATGTGGTGCACCCCCCCCCCCCAAATATCCACAAATGAAGTACTTGTAATCAGATTATATTACATTTTAAAATTCTCAAGATCAGACTACAGTTACTTTTTTATGGATTACATACAATAGCCTACTGCTTATATACATTCAAAAAGTCAAAAAGTTTGTGGACATTCTCACAAAGATCGGTCATTAGTCTGGTGACCACAGCATTTGACCACTGACTTAGAAAAAAATATGTTTTAAGAAAATTTACACTTTTAAGAAGTGTTTTAACATTGTATCAACTACTGATGAACACTTTAATTTTAATTATCACTCTGTAGGATATTTAACCTTGTATTTCAAACAACTTCACTGTCTTTCAAACACATCAAATGCACAAATTCACAGAAACCTTTTTGTCATCTAATTCTCTTTCATGTAATATATTCACTTGAAAAACCCTTGAGATTTTAAAAGAAATATTTTAATAATTAAGTAACACAATCGCATGTTCATTGGTTCTGGTTGGTTATGAAATGCAGGTAAACTATTTTATTTATTTATTTTTTTTAGTATTTTTTTCTTGGATTTTGATTGATTTTAAATGTATTTATTTGAATTTTAAAAATGTATGATTTAATTAATTATTAGCTTTTCATTAAACACATAAACCCCTGTTGTTCTTTCACAAACACTAGTTTGTGAAACCTTGCATAATGTAAAGTTTAATGTGCTTCATGTTGTTAATAACAACAAATGTATTGTATTTTCTTACTCTTTGTGTTTTTATGTCAATATGATATCAGATTGTTCTGTTTAAATCAATGTGATAAATGAGTTAGGTCAAAAGTAATAAATTCTAATAACTAAAATGTGTAATGTAATGGATTACATTATGAACCACAATTTTTGTCATGTCATTTGGAATCAGTAACGAATTGCAATTTGTAAGTAATCTACCCAGCTCTCTGTATATAAAATATAATTTAGAAAAATATTTAGTTTCTATAGAAAATTTTAAAAAGGTTCTTTTTAGGTAGTATTTGATTTTATTCTTCTCTGATCCCTGGACTGTGTTTGAAACTCCTTGAGTTTGGCCTTATGGTAATTAGAAAAAAAACTTTTTTAAAGTGACTTTTTTTAAAAGAATAACTTGAAAATTATCCAACCATCTAATTTCCATATTTCACATGAAAATTAGAGTCTGACTAATGGGCAAATACAACAGTTGCCTAAGAGATCTTGCTTAATAGAAGCAATAGTTATTAAAAACTGTAGCCCCTTTGACCTGGGTTTGAATTAAAAGTATAATCACAAGTGGACGTCAAATGTAAGACCTTAAAAGGCAGGGTAGCATCTGGTGAGAGAGCTGCTTTCATTAGCAGAAGATCCGCTGGCTTTAGTGAGCAGAGTAGTTCTAGATTACATCCACAGGTTTCCTTGTGCTACTCAAGACCTTTTTAAATCCAACTATCATACAGGTCAGGGATCAGCAATATCCTGGGACAGGGGTAATGGGGGAAGTGGTCCAATCCAGGGAAAAGCAATCAAGCCCAGATAAAAGGAAAGGGGGCGTCCATGAAGGAGCAGGTGCATGGGGTGTTTTTTTACTCAAAGCTGTTGTTAAAGAAATCTAACCCCCATCACCTCAGCTGTGATTGCCTGCAAAGATGCGACTGTACACATCAAGCTGCAATTTTGGTGTTTTGATGTGGGAAGATGATAAGGCCGCTTTCCATCTGGCAAAGGCTTGATGTTCGGTTTTACAGTGGAAAATGTGGCACTTACATTTAAGTGCTGAATGGAAAATGCTTTCAAGCAAATGAAAATGACTTTGCAAAGCAAATGAAGCTACATTTACAATGCTACAAATAATTTCTGTAATTGCTGGGCTTTGATTTATTCCGATGACACGGGACCAGCTAAGACTGTTGTCCCATTTCAGAGGTACTCGCTAAATGTTAGGGGTGGGCAATATAAATGCGAAAATTTTGGAATTTGTCTCTTTCACAGTTTAGTTAAATTAACTAAATTAAGGAGCACAGTCAAAAATTTTAGGAGCACCTTCAAATCAATAATCAAAATATCTGGTAAAAAATTAGCTTTCCCCATTACAAGGTGATATTTGACTCCACAAAGTGATTTACAGGGGAATTTTGTTTTTGCCTTTGTTATGTCATTTTTCTAACTTTATTAAAAGTATGTTTTCTTTTATGGCAATTTTAAAAAATATATGTTTATGAGCTTTTTAAAATATGTTGTTAAAGCAAAAGAATAAGAACAAGTTTATAGTATAAGAAAAATAAGTTACTAATCAAATAAAAACAGGATTAACACAATCTGTACTACTGAGGTGGCACAAAACGGAAGAATTCAAAAGTGGCTATAAGTGTATTTTCAGATGTTTAATGAGACTCAGAGGTTGCATAAGTGCAATTAAATTCATAAATTCATGTTGAGATTAATGTTTTAACCACAAAACCCATCATAAGGGTCCATTTTGAGATTTATACATCATCTGAAAGCTGAATAAATAGCTTTCCATTAATGTATGGTTTGTTTTAATAGAGCAATATTTGGCCGAGATACAACTTTTTAAAAATGTAGAATCTGAGGATACGAGAAACAAAATTAAATATTGAGAAAATCGCCTTTAAATTTGTCCAAATTAAGTTCTAGCAATTCATATTACTTATCAAAAATTAAGTTGTGATAAATTCACGGTAGGAGATTTTCAAAATATATTCATGGAACATTAATATTCTAATGATTTTTGGCATAAAAGAAAAAAATATAATTTTGACCCATGCAATGTATTTTGGGCTGTTACTACAAATATACCCCAGCGTTTTGTGGTCCAGGGTCATGAATTTGAATATAGAAATATGATTTTTTTTCTTAAATTAAATTAACTGAAATGATACTTTAAAAATGAAACTAAAGTCAATTAATTACTAGTTAATTACTAAATCATTCATTCATTTGATTTGTTCGAACGGCTGATTCATTCAATAATGAAGCAAGTGACTGTCTTTATGAATGGGTAATTGATTCATTTAAAAATGTATGTTCATTCATAAACGAAACAGCGCTGTGCTTGAATGGAGATGCGCAGCGGCTCAGCTGTGACTTTGTTGCAAGCTATTTTCATCTACGAAATGGAGCAAAATCAAGCAATACTGCTTTAGTCACACAATGTAAGTCACTTAATATTAACTTCTTGTTTATTAAACTGTTGTATCAAATCGATATCATATTTACAAACTCCCTCAATAATCATTAAAAGCTGTCACTCTTCTTAGTTAATCGCGATCTCACAAAGTTTAGTAAACTCGAAGTTTAGTCAACTTGAAATGTTAAGTTGTACTAAGTGACAACTTAGATATTTGAGTTGATTCAGCTTAGCATTTTAAGGCAGCAGGGTAACTAATTATTTTAAGTTGACTCAACGTGTTGTGTTTTATTAAGAAAAAAAGTACTTTACCTAGTACAACTTAATAGAACTTAACATTTCAAGTTGACTGAACTTAAAATTTTAAGGCAACCTTGTAACAAATAATTTTAAGTTAGCTCAACAAATAGTTTTTACAGTGTAATGCACTTTGAGAGTTAAAAATTAAGAGCTCCAAACCATGTTCTTAAAGGATTAGTTCACTTCCAGAACAAAAATTTACAGATAATGTACTCACCCCCTTGTCATCCAAGATGTTTGTCTTTCTTTTTGCAGTCGTAATTTTTATTTTTTTTTTCATTTCAGGATTTCTCTCCATATAATGGACTTCTATGGTGCCCCTGAGTTTGAACTTCCAAAATGCAGTTAAAAAGATCCCTTTCTAAACGATCTTAACTAGCAAAACAATTGGTTATTTTCTACAAAAATGTACAATTTATATGCTTTTTAATCTCAAACGCTCATCTCTGTGTGAACTGTGTACTCCAGGTCATGACAGTTGTAGGGTATGTTGAAAAACTCCCACCTCATTTTCTCCTTCAAATTCAAAATTGTCCTACATTATTGCAGAAGTGCCAAGAAAGTGTTTACAAAGTGAACATGCAAAGAAGGTCAAAAGCACTTTACAAAAAAGGTAAAACAGTGATGTAGGACGATTTTGAAGTTGAAGGAGAAAATAAAATGTACCCTACCTGTCATGAACCAGAATACAGTACTAGACAAGACTAGCATTTGAGGTTAAAAAGTATATAAGTTGTACTTATTTTTTTTAATAACCGATCGTTTTGCTAGATAAGACCCTTCTCCTTTCAGAGCCCTTTTAAGCTGCATTTAAACTGCATTTTGGAAGTTTAAACTCAAGTCCATTATATGGAGAGAAATCCTGAAATGTTTTCCTCAAAAAACTTGTTTTTTTTTTTTTGAAGAAAGACTTGAACATCTTGGATGACAAGCGGGTGAGTACATTCTATTGGTTTTAGTTCATTTGACAGATACTGTGCCAAAATCTAATGGCCCAAAACACAACTTTAAAGACCTTTTATGTTAGAAGTTATGTTAGAAGAATATATTTTAAAAGCTACACTTTTTGTGACCATGATTATATCAAGACAGTTTTGCTATCGTGATGCCACAATATTGATAATACGTTACATCCCTAATAACTACAATATATCCAAAACAGCGCTGCTAGAATCCTGATGAAAGTAAGGAAATTTCAACATATTACTCCCATCCTTAAATCTCTTCATTGGCTGCCTGTCTCTTCTCGGATCGAATACAAAATCCTCCTCTTAACCCATAAATGCATTTATGGCCAGGCACCTTCGTATCTTCAAGAACTGATTAGTTTATGATCCTTCAATCGTACCCTGAGATCATCTGGCAGTATGCTTCTCCAAGTGCCCTTTACCAAGCTTTGTACCATGGGGGGGCGAGCTTTTTGCTCTGCTGCCCCACAGCTCTGGAACCATCTTCCTGTCCAGCTACGAGTCACACAAACATTGGACTCTTTTAAAGCAAATTTGAAAACTTTTTTTTATTTAAAAAGGCATACAATTGCTGAGATATTATGTTTAGTGATTGTGATATTTTAGATTTGTGTTATTTTTTTGATCTTGTTATTTTATTGTAGCACTTTGAGATTTTTGCTAATGAAAAGTGCGTTACAAATAAAATCTATTATTATTATTATTATTATTACAATATTACTATCTGTCCTTTAATTCATATGTTTAAAGTTTATTATAAAACCACAAAAATCAGGGACGTGTCCTAAATTGGGTAACAGGTTTGCAAACCTCATCTAAAATGAATGGAAAATAAAACACCTCATGTAAAATTTAGTTTGACCTCCTGAAGCTGACTTCAGTCATTTTCTGAAGGTTAAGCACTTCCTTTTACTATCTTTGAAAACGAGTTGCAGTCTATTTACGAAAACAGTGCCATTTAATGTGGGTTTAACGTTATTATGCGCAGTCCTATTAATAATGTTAAAAGCAAATTAATTCACATCAGTCTATAATTTCTTCCTCAGTGCACCAGATTTGTTTGGTGTTAAGCTCTGCGAGGCACATTCCTTGATGAATGTTTGTAATAAGAATTTATGTTTGTGTGGGTCGGTTGAGTCAGGCAGTCTAATCTCACTGAGTGTAGAGGATACACGTGGAACAGGCAGGGCAAGATGTTTCGTGTAGGCTTCAGGTCCCTATAGGCTCGAAGCACATGATTCCTTATGCTGCTCTCACCTGCTGAGAACAGCAAACCTGGCACACACTCGACACACAACCGTGCCTCCCTACCTCTCTTTCTTATTCTCAGTCTTGCATCCTCTCTTGTGGGAAATAGGACCTTGCAGTCAGCAGAATATTCATCAGATAAATCTGCAAAAACACAACATGCTATTTATATAAATGCATGCGCATTGTAGTACGCGAGATAGAGAAATAAAAAATCACAAATGCGGATAGCCCTTTTCAGTTTTTAACTGACTAATCTAATAAAAGTTTTTCTTCTGAAATCTTCTGAAAATGTACTGCTCGAGCATTCAAAACTTGCTATTTTTTGAGTTTTCTGGGTGTTGCACTGATTTTGGATCAATTCTAGTTTCTGACCCTTGCTGAATAGCTCACCTTGCAAAAGTAAAGCAGTCACGACTGCCTAGGTTGCTAAGGTACTGTGTTTCTTTCTTTGTGTGTGCGTGTGCATGTGTAGGTCCCACCGTCAGGGCCGTGCGTCACAGGCCGTCATGTGGGTAGAGTGTAGGGTGCTGGAGGCCAGCTGTGGAGGCAGAAGAAGGTCCCTACGATCAACGGTCATGAGACTCCCCTGCTCCTTTTGGTTCCTGCTGCTGTTAGGCGCTGGAGGTCTTCTTCTACTGCACCTACAGGACCTCACAGAGACACTCCAGCAACAAAACCAAGGTGACTCAATCTTTTGGAGATGTAGAGTTCTGCTTTTTCTGTCGAAAAATGTCTTGCCTGGTTGTCAAAATATGTGCTTAATGTGATAGCCTCAACATTAAAGGATTAGTTCACTTTAAGAACAAAACAGATACAATTTACAGATAATGTACTCACCCCCTTGTCATCCAAGATGTCTGTGTCTTTCTTCAGTCGTAAAGAAATTATGTTTTTTGAGTTTTTTTGCCCCCAAGTTTGAACTTTGAAAATGCAGTTTAAATCCAGCTTCAAAGGGCTCTTAACGATCCCAGCCGATGAAAGAGGGTTTTATCTAGCTAAACGATCTGTTATTTTTGAAACAAATTAACAATTTATATACCTTTTAACCTCAAATGCTCTTCTTGTCTCGTCTCTGCGATGCGCATGCATTGTCTGTGCAATCTGGGTTAATACAGTTAGGGTATGTTGAAATACTCCCATCTCATTTTCTTCCCCAACTTTAACATTGCCCTACATTGCTGCAGAAGTACCAACCCAGTGTTTACAAAGTGAACATACAAAGAAGATCAAATGCCCTTTACAAGAAAAGGTAAAACAGCGTTGTAGGTTGATTTTGAAGTTGAAGATGAACACACAGACCAGCATTTGAGGTTAAAAAGTATATAAATTGTCAATGTTTTTTGAAAATAACTAAAGACCCTTCTTCATCGGCTGGGATAGTTTAGAGCCCTTTGAAGCTGGATTTAGGCTGCATTTTGGAAGTTCAAAGTTGGGGGGACCGTAGAAGTCCATTATATGGAGAAAAATCCTGAAAAATTTTCCTCAAAAAACATGTTTTCTTTACGACTGAAGAAAGCAAGACATGAACATCTTGGATGACAAGGGGGTGAGTACATTACCTTTACATTTTTGTTCTGAAAGTGAACTAATCCTTTAAGTGCTTTTATTATTAAGTAAAAAAAACAATTATTAAATATGACTAAATACAACTTGCTGCTCACAAAGTATAGCGTGATGGATGTTTTATATATATATATATATATATATATATATATATATATATATATATATATTAGGGGTGTAACGATACATGTATTGGTATTGAACCATTCAGTACGAGGCTTTCGGTTTAGTACACATTACAAACCGAACGATTCGATTCGATTAATCCCATTACATTTGGTAAATAAAATAACTTGCACTGTGTTAAATATAATGTTCTCGGTGCCACTGTACTCAACAAGGACATAACAGACAAATTGATGTCTGCTCCTCCCTCTCCCAAAGAAAAACACAATACTCCAGGATGGTTGTGACGGTTAGATAGTTCGTTAGGATTTTCATTCTTTTCCCCGCTTTTATTCGCTTTTAAACAGCTTGCAAATAGCTTGTAAAAGCCTGTGTGCATTTTTGTTTCACTTTTGAATTAGTGCCAATTCGACGTCAGTTGATTAAATTGACAACAACAAAACAGTACGGCAAACTCACTTATATTAAACATAGAATGATTAATGTATAACAAAACGAATACAAATATAGGCAATAGACCTAATATAAAATAACAAATAACTTACACAAAGTTTAAATATAAAATACTGGAGATCAGCAAATGGTGGAAGCTTCCAAAATCTTAGATAAACAGCAAAAGTCTGAAATATTTTTAAAGCAGCCACTTTTGTATTTCGTTTTGAAACTAAATATTCATCAACTTCTTGTTTTTCTCACCTCACTGGTCAGCTGGACTCACTCTCCTCATGTGATAAATGAAATCCGACTCCTACCACTATTCTGAGATGCATATTTTATGTAGGGCTGTACTAGAATAGTCGAATATTCGAATATTCGTTCGGTGGGTTGGCATTCGATTTTCAATTCTGAGATTCGAATATTCTTTTTTTCTTTTCTTTTTTTCTTTCAACACGTGACCTCCCCCGCGAACAGTTTTCATTCGCGCTTGAATGGCCCATTAGTGAACGGGAGGGGGAGAGCTGTCAGCAAGCCACGGAGAAAAGAGTGTACTAGTGTCACTATAGTTTGCAACCTGGTTGTGATTTTTTTTTAAAGTTTGAAGTAAAAAAGAAATATTTTTGTTCATTGAAATGTGAGCTGTCTAGCCTGCCTAACAGGGCATGTGAGCGGAGATACATGCCGTTTTCAACCGAAGCCTCTGAGACACACTGCCTGCGTGGCGGACGTGGAGCAGGTTTGTTACATGACTGCTGCGGAAAAAATCCACTTCACTTCTATTCTGTAGCGGTTGCGGTGTGGTTGGACCGCACCTGATATAACCGTATATTCCGCAGACAGTGTGGCTGCTCTAATCTGTTAACATAGGCGCAGAAAGAAAAATCAACACGCGACGTGTCCGCCACGCAGCCTATATCCTATAAAGAACTCACAGCAACAGTTATAAAGCCTAGATATGTTATTTAGACTAATTTGCGCGCATTGGGGAATCACTCTATAGTATTAAAATTGCTTTTGAATGCGCGTGCCCGTTTTAATTCCGGTTTCGTTTTAACGATCGGGTAAAACTCTTGGCGGCACTGAGCGTGCATTCTAAGCGCGTCTACAGGCTTTGTTATAATGAGAGGATTAATTAGCTTGCAGAGCTCAGAACTGAACAAAAAATCAGGCGTTTTGAGCGGTGAGCGGATTCTGACTGATCAACTCAAATACAGATGGAGTCTGGCGTGAGGCGGCTGCCGTTTACTTTCGTTTTGTTAATGTTTATTTTGTTATTAAAGTGCGTTTGCAGTTTCCCGCATCCTTCCCAGAGAGTTGAACTTCGTTACATACATACATACATACATACATACATCTTCCGGAAATCATTCTGGCGACCTATTTTTTAAGTCCCTCGACCCACCCGATGGTCACGACCCCTGCCCTAGACTCGTTGTGTAAGCATATTGGAGCGGAATTCCCTTGGGTCTGCAGCAACACATTCGTGACGCGTGAAGTCGTTTGGATGAACGATTCCCGACATAATACAAATGCAAACAGACAACACAGAGATTTCTGCCTTTATTATATGCTTAGCCCCTCCCACCGAAGCTTCGAATATTCGATATTGATTACCACCTAAGCTTCGAAGCGCAAAAAATGGTATTCGAACCAGCCCTAATTTTATGTTAGTTTTAATAAATAAAAAATCTGTAAAAAAACAAGGATTTTTTTTTTTTTTTTTTTTTTTTGCTGTATCGAAAACGTACTGAACCGTAACACCACTGTGTCGTATTGAACCGAACCGTGAATTTTGTGAACCGTTACACCCCTATATATATATATAGCAAGGTGGTTTCCCAGTGTACAACGCAGTTGTCCTCTGCAGGAGCTAATGCTATGTTTGATTACTGCCATTGTTCAGTTTATTGGAAGTGCTAGCATGTGGTGAAGTGGGTTTTAAAACTCACTGTGACTTCCCTGCAGAGCCATCAGAAGCTGCTAATATTGTCTGTTTCCATCTTGCGACAGAGGACAATTGTTAGCTGAGTGCGGAAGCTCATGAGAATGATATTATACTGATTGTGAGAGACGCAGGGGAGATATTGCGACATTGTGTCTCGGAAATGTGGGTCACTGAAAAACTCTACAGAAGGTCTTAAAGGAAATTTGCCTGTCAACCTCACTGCTGTTTGTTGATGCAGTATTTAACCTTTTCATTTTAAATCAAATTGATTTGCTGAGAAACGATTTTAAAAGGCATATGACTACGCATGCATTTTTTTTATTGTAGTAACTCCTACAGGGACACCTTCAAGTTTTAATAGAAAAAAAAATTGAATACATATAAAACAGACTTAAAGTAAACTGTTCACGAGTTGTCCATTCACATCCATCCTCTGTAATTAAACATTTATGTGAGCCTTGAGTTTAAATGCTTGACAAGGCATTTAAACAATTTACATAGGACTTCCCTAAATGTATTACATTTGAGACATTTGTTGTCAAAAAAAGCAGAGCACTTTAGCGCATTAGAATCTAATTAGAGAAATGACTAACCTGAGATGATTGAATCTTACGTTACTATTGACTGAGGGATTGTGTAAGCAGTCATTGGTGGGGAAGCTAAATAACAGTTCAATAGTGCCCTGAAAAGGGAGTCTATTCAGTTTCATCTCTCCTGTGCTGATTGATCTGTCTCTCCATACCCTCTGATCCAACCTGCCCAGTCAATGACAGCTGTCTCTGTGGACTCTGAATCATTGGCAGGGAAACTGCTGTTCAAACTAAGTTTTGGCACAGAGGTATTTCAATCTGTTGAGGGCTTAGAGGGCTTGTGGGGGTTTTCCATTTTAGAATTTTTATATATATATATATATTTATATATAGAGAGAGAATTTATTTATATATATTATATATCTCTTCTAAAATATATTACAAAACATTTGCTAAAAATGATATTGGGGTCAAGCAGATACTAGGCAAAATAATTATAAAATATATTTTGATTACTAAATATTAAGAGTTTTTTCAGAAAACCATACTTAAATGTGTTTTTGGAAAATAAATGAATACTTTGCTCAGCAAGGATGCATTAAATTGTTCAGAAGTGACAGTAAAGACATATATGCTTAGGGGTCGACCTATATGTGTTTTTTAGGGTCGATACCGATACTGATTATTACAGATCAAGTAAACCGATAAACAATGTTTTGAAGCAATTGTGTAAAATTAATGTAATTAATAGGAATAACAAGGGCTCTGACAAAAATGTTCCTTAAATGGTTTTAAGTAATTTCATTGGCAAGTCAGTTTTGAAATGGACTGATAAATAAAAAAGCTTAAAGATTAGTTCACTTTCATAACAAAATATTCAGACAATGTACTCACCCCCTTGTCATCCAAGATATTCATGTTTTTCTTTCTTCAGTCGTAAAGAAATTATGTTTTTTGGGGGAAACATTTCAGGATTTCTTTAACATCTAAGCTTATCTGATCAGCTAGATAACTGGTATTTTAAACCGATCTGTACAGTATCTCACAAAAGTGAGTACACTCCTCACATTTCAGCAACCATTTTAGTATATCTTCTCAAGGGACAATACTATAAAAATGAAACTTGGGTATATTTTAGAATTGTCAATGTGCAGCTTAGAATAGCAGTATAGATTTACTGTCCTCTGAAAATAACTCAACATGCAGCCATTATTGTCAAAATAGCTGGCAACAAAAGTGGGTACACCCTAAGTGATAACATCAGTATGTTGTTTAACTATGCAAAGCCACATGTCCTATTCATCATGTTTATGTTGGTGTCTGCTTGACAGGACCATACAAACTTGTGTATCTTGTATTAGAGCAGTTAAAATTTGGTGCTTTAATTACAGTTCTCTCATACTGACCACTGGATGTTCAACATGGCACCTCATGGCAAAGAACTCTCTGAGGATTAGAGAATTAGAATTGTTGCTCTCCACAAAGACAGCCAAAGCTATTAGAGGTTTAGTAACACCCTGAAATTGAGTTACACTACAGTGGTCAGGGTCATAGGGTCACAGAGGTTTTCCAAGATGGGTTTCATTCAAAACAGGCCTTGCAAGGGTCGATCAACAAAGTTGAGTACTCGTTCTGTGCATCAGGTGCAGAACCTGCCTTCACAAAACGGATGCATGAGTGCTGCCAGCAGAAGTAGAAGATCAGCTTGTCAGTGCTCAGACCATACACTGCACACTGCAACAAGTCGGTTTGCATGGGTGCCATCCCAGAAGGCAGCCTCTTCTGAAGCTAGCTGACAAGAAAGCCCGCAAACAGTTTGCTGAAGACAACCTGTCCAAAAGCATGAAGTGCTGGAACCATGTCCTGTGGTCTAATGAGACTAAGATAAACTTGTTTGGCTCAGATGGTGTTCGGCATGTGTGGCGATGGCCTGGTGAGGAGACCAAGAAAATTCTGTCTTGCCTACAGTCCCTACAGGGCTGCATGAGTGCTGCTGGTACTGTGGAGCTGCAGTTCATTGAGGGAAACATGGATTCCATTATGTACTGTACTTCCCTCCAGAATACCTGTACAGCTGCAGCCGGAAGCTAACAATACATTTTACTCAGATGGAATGGTCAAATGCGAAGGAAGTGACTCTCAGGGTCTCAGCAGTTATGGAGATGTTGTTCATGTATTTATGTACTCATTTATTGAGATGGAAGATGCTGAAATCACTGCGAGCGTAACGCATGCTTCAGTATGTGTAGTAAGCAAAACCACACATCTGTGCATTTATAAACACAGAGACACGCGGCACATCCAGGATTAATATTTAAATACAAATACTAGTCCATATCACGTTTTTATATGATTTGATGAATACTTGTGATGAATTCTTCCAAACGTTGACAAATTCCGCAACATTCCGCGCTAAATAGTAAATTCAGTTTTTATGACTGGATTCCGCATCGCAGAAATCATAGGGCCCTATATATACTGCTATACAAGCTGCACATAAAATATTCAAATTTTTATTTCTATAGTATTGTCCCTTGAGAATATATACTAAAACGGTTGTCGAAATGTGAGGGGTGTACTCACTTTTGTGAGATACTGTATGTCTGGTGTAGAAATTAGAATGAATGTCCAAATTAAGAATAGCAAGGGCTCCGACAAAAACTTTCTTTAAATGCTTATCTGCGAGTCGGTTTTGAAAATGACTGGTACAACAACCATATAATGCTTAATATCGGCACTGATAATTGGCCTGTCGACCTCTATTTTTGATGTTACAAAATATTTCTATTTCAAATAAACTTTCTATTCATCAGAGAATCCTCAAAAATACTTCACTTTCACTTGCCATTGCACTCAAACCAATATAACATTTTAAATCCTGTTGTATTTGTGCACAACTGTTTTGTCTTTCCCCAGAAAGTCATATTGAATTTTGTAATTTTTGTGTTTCTCAGCAAACCCCCTAGCAGTCTGTCCTCAATGTAATTCAGTTTTAACTTTAGTCTTGCAGAACTAGAGTTTTGCTGACTAGTTATTTGTAAACATGACTTTGTTTCCTGGCCGATTAATAAAATCTTAGAGGTTAAGTTTTGGTGGGCATTAGCATGACCCCATTAGTCCTCTCTGCTACTGTAGATACTGTCTAGATTCACTGTCTAGACCCAAAAAGCATATTTCAACATTCACGGCCATTCAGAAGAAGCAGTGGATGGACTGTCTATGACTCTATTAACTTTCATATGACTCTCCAGTCCTTTTGTATAATACAAGCATTTATTTCAGAGAAGTTAGAGTCAGTGGTTATTATACACTTGCCAGTACGATGATCTATTGTTTTCATTCAAATACATCAGCAGTGATGCATTACACAACACAACGCAATGAGCGGGCTGGTAAGGAAACTAGTTTGGATTTTTGAGTGTCTGCTTGAATATGGGCCAAGGAATCGAAAGAAATGCAATGGGCCCTGGAGAGGACATATCTCTGTTCATTAAGACCGACTCCTTGTGCATGAAAGAGAATGAATCGCATTAGACTCCAGTCTTAACTATCCAATTACAGCTGTGGATGTTTCAACAATTGTCTAATTCGATGTCTTGCTAAAATGTAGAGCTCTTGCATTGTTTTCCTAGACTTCGCTGATGTGTTTAACGAGACGTAGAGAAATTAAAATGGATACAGTAGATGGGGACATGGTGTTTTATGCAGAGAGGAAGCAAGCTGACATTTCCTAAACCCAGACATTTAATGCGGTTTTAGGAAGTCCAGTCTGAACCTTTTAGCCCTCTCCACAATTATCAGGTCAGTGATGGACACTCCATTATGAGGTAATTACTACAGAGTTACAGTGATACCGTTGTAAAGTGCCTGAGCAAGAGTTCTCAGTGACCAAAAAAAGGATGTGATCAGTCACAGGCCAATCAATTGTATTGCTTTCAGACGGTCTATTGCAGTCAATGGGATTATAAAGGACTACATCATAGCACATGCATTTCCGACCACCCCACCCCCCGCCTAATTTGATTGCCGCTGAGCTCACTTTGCACACCACTTAAACAAGATCAATACTCGTTTACAGCCCTGCTAGATTTACAAGGCAATTTGGAGCAATTATTCAAGTCAATTTTAACCCCACCTCTGCAGAAGATTAACAAACTTCCCATTTAGGATATCATTATTGTCAATAATTTGATGGGTGCTTAACCTTTGACCCACAAGCATCTGTCTGAAGTGTGTCATAAGTGAATACCTAATATGTTTAAAAAAAAAATGTACAGGTCTAGTTGTAGTGAGACACATACAACATGCCAGTTTCTGTAAGGATTTCTATAATATAAAGATTTTGAAGATTTTGAACCACTGATGGTTCACATGGACTATTTTAATGTTATTACTACTTTTACTGTTATTACTACCTTTCTGGGCCTTGAATGTGTCAGAAAGCTCTCGGATTTCAGCAAAAAATTCTTAATTTGTGTTCTGAAGATGAACAAAGGTCTTACGAGGGTGAGTACTTAATGACAGAATTTTCATTTTTGGGTAAACTATCCCTTTCAGCCAACATGAAACATGAAGACATATCATGTGACTTAATAGCATTTTCCTCCTTTCTACTTCAGATGTGTGAGGCTGTAGATTACATTCTTTCCCCAAGGTTCAAAACTCAGAGAGGTGAGAGGTGTGTGAAAATCTCCAGCATCCCCGGATCACCGCACAAACATGTCTCTGCATGGGAAGGTCTCACCGGAGCGTCTTAGTTTAATTAGAGTTCACGCAGAGTGGACCACTCCACAGTCAGGTTTCAGAGGAGTCCACAGCCTGAGAATATGAATATATACTTGCATTGGGCTCCTCTGGCGCTTTGAAGCAACTGTCTCTCAGATCTACCCGTGGCTCACATCCTGCTTTCACAATTCTGATATCATTATGAGATTATATCTAGATAAACCTGATGAGATTGCAAATCCAATTATGTGTGTATATTTTTAAAAAAATCATACGTTAATTCAGTGAAAGATTGTGAACTTAATTCATGGTTTAAATCGAATTGTAAGACTTATTTTTTGGTAGTGAAAAATTATATACACTTTATATATACGCACACAGACACAAACACAACTTAAGATGTGGAAAATTGTTAGTTTTGGACTCTGGCTGATGTATTTGTTAGCTCATTCACCATGGAGATATGTGGGTCTTTGAGGGCCAAATATATATATTTTTAAATAAATATTTCTGGAATATAAAGATTTTATGGAAAGAAACATTACAGATAAGAAACATAAAAGTTACTTTTATTCAGCAAAAATACATTAAATTGATGAAGTTCACAGTAATAATGTTTCTTTGCATAGTGCTTGTCACGATACAAATTGTTGCAAGCAGCTTTACAGAAAATTAAAGTTTCTACAGTATATTTAGTAGTAGCTTATCTGTGGTGACTATGTCAAGTTCATATGGCAGAAATACATGTACAGTAAAAATCAGTTACTGATGCAATCAAACATGGTAAACACTATTAACAGCAATGATTATATGTTGCAATTAAACTTATAGCAACATTTGGTAGTTCTGTATGTTGTTTCAGGGTTGGCATCATCTGGCGTCATATTCACACATTATAAAAAACGAAAATTTTAAGATTTTAAGAAAAAATAGAGGATAAAGAATTAACTTGACATTTTAAGCTCCAACTCAAACACGTGGCAGCAACTAACAGAAAGTGATCTGAACTTTATATTTATAGAAGTTGAACATATACTTGTCTTTGATAAATACTTACATTTATAAATGCATTAATTCAGCAAGGAATCAAAGATTGACCAAAAGTACTGTAAAGACAAAAAGACAGGAATAAATTATATTTTAAAATATATTTTATATATATATATATATATATATATATATTTTTTTTTTTTTTTTTTTATTTATATATATATTTGTATATTCATATAAGTATATAAATATATTTATAAATATATTTAAAAATAGAAAGATTATGGAGCTCCTAAAGAGGCCTTGCAAAAAGAAGAAATACAGAGACTTTTGCGTGCACATGAGAAACTATTGTGTACACTCAAGGAAGTATTGTGTGCTTACGAGAAACTGTTGCGTGCTCACAAGAAACTTTTGCTTGCACATGAGAAACTATTGTGCACACAAGAAACCATTGCATTCTCACATTAAACTTTTGCATGTACATGAGAAACTATTGTACTCACGAGAAACTTGCGTGCTCACAAGAAACCTTTGCATGCACACAAGAAACTACTGTGCTCACGAGAAACTTGCGTGCACACAAGAAATAAATTAATTAAATAAAACAAAACACTTTATATATTTTCAAGCAAGTCTAACAGTATTCAGGTACAGAAACTGAATAATCAAATGTAAAATAGCACTGCATATTCTTTACTGTATAAATGTGATCAAATACATCTGTGTTAAATCTACAAAAGGGATTTGTCTCTGTGTTTTGCTGTTTTAACATTAACATTCATGACAAAGAAAGCCTCAGGAACATTAAACCGCTGTGAACCTGTTACACATCCATTTTCTTTCTCAATTGTTTACCTTCACCTAAGCCATAAGCAACTGTGTTTACAAGGATACTTGCAGAGACCTCTTCAGATTTTGGTAGCCCAAAAATTTAACTAGCCCAAATAAAAAAAAAGAAAAAAGAAAAATCAGATAGGAGTCTAAATGTCAATCAGAAATATTTTCAATACACAAATATCAAGGAAGGACTTTTATGTCACTATTTACAGGGTATCTGCAGAAATTTTAAAAATCAATTTAAGGCAATTTATGACCCTTTTTAACAGCTGCATAAGTAAAATGAATAGTGTGAGTGGGGTTGGACAATGTACAGTAATGTATTAAGCCATAAAATTACATAATTTACAGTTCATTAACAGGTTTTCACAAAAACAAAAAATCTTATACAACAGCATTTTAGCCTTTAGACCATTAAAAGGGATAAATCAAGTATATAATGTATTATAATGTATTAAAACATAAATATTACTGTCTTAATTGTTTGGACTTTTAGAAGGCACATTAACTTCTTTTACATTTACAACTATGTATTTGCTGCATAAAACCATGCGTCGATATTTGTAATAATCTGACCATAAACCGCTGAAAAATTTATTGGAAATGCAAAATAATTCTCTGCCACGTGGGGGCGCTTTAGGAGCGCTGAAATATTGCGGTTTCCTTAGTAACAGATGTACACAAAGCAGCACCACGCTCATTAACGCTGTTTTATCACAGGTAAGAAAACGTTTCTGAGGACAGTCGGTTCCCTTCAGATACATTCATATAAAGACATCCGTGACGCGTTTTGTCTTTGCAACGTACAGCACGCATATTTATTCAGTGACATCATTGCTTTCTGAAGTTTAATACAGACCTATCGCGATTCTTGTCTTTCCTTGCGCAACTGTAAGACCTCTTAAAATTATAATTAAGACGTTTCTTATACTATTTAACGTATTTAAAACTTTTTATGGCCTTAAATTTGATACAACTAAATTGAGGAGTGTTTCAAGACCTGTAGGAGCCCTCTAGTTTAAGATAGCCCGTCGGGCAGGGCGGTGAAGCTTTGGTAGCCTGACTGGAAAACTCAATAGCCCCGGGACGTCGGGCTAGCGATTTTGCGAGCCCTGATTTATGTGTACTCACACAAAGTTCAAATGATATGCAACGGTCGCTTTTATTGTGCCAATTTTTAGATAGACTTTCACTTTAGATGTTGCGGTGCAGGCAGCGCAACACGACAGCTTTTGTGTGCTCACAAGAAACTATAGAGCTTGCAAACCGACGTCACTGCGCAATGCATTCTGGGACGTAAACAAGAGGGCGCCGCCATATTGTGAGGCCACCACTGCCTATGGTTATTACAGTAAATGTGTGAAAAACAATGTTGAAAAGTCGATTAAAATAACCAAATGTACTATACAGAGAAACGTATCTGAAGCTGGCTGATAGCTATGATTTTCAGGAATTCAGGAATGGAACTTTGAGAAAAATGGGTTTAAAGTGAGACTTAGTTTTACTTTTACTTTATACGGGTTTAACAAGAGCGCTATACTGCATTATTACACAAACAGACTAACATATGTTTTCCGTTGTTATATCATGGGTATAGTCTCCGAACTTTTGATCACCACTTGTATGTTTATATAACAGGAATAATGTACCTTGTAGTTGTAGTTTACATGAAGAAACGCCAGCGCAGCACAACGGTTCGCGCACTGTTTATAACAGACTGCTACCGGACCAGGCTTTTGTGATGGGAAAGCATAACTGGACTAACCAATGAACCGATCTCTTTGCACCGCATCTGAAATCCTAGTTTTGTCAATCTAAATGCTTGACTAAAGTCTCAAACTGCTTCGTTATAACTCCCAAAACTGTTCCCAAACACAGACTCCAAAAATAACATGACTGCGTTTCATCTGCACGCTCTGAACCTTTTACAGTTAATGTTAATGTAACGAATAATGTATTATATATCTATATGACCAAAAATGACATAGTAGCCTATTTTAAGTTGTTTCCGTTGTTTTTCCTATAAGAAAAATACTCTAAGCGATCGCACCGGTGCCACTTGGGAAATAGGCTTATTTGTTTTCGTGCCGAATGAGAAATGTTGGTGTGTTTAGGTTTCTCTTTAAATTCGTTTTGGTAAGACTTTTGTATGTTTTTTTTGTTTGTTTTTTAACGAATTTCATTATAGTGTGTGTTTTATTTTATAATTTGTAGGTTTCTTTGCCATTGTAATTTGTTTTATTTTATGATTTGTCTGCTTCTTAAATAAATTCGTTTTGGTTAGATTTATATGTTATTAACGAATGCCATTATAATTTGTGTTTTATTTTAGAACTTGTCTGTTTCTTAAATTAGCTTTGGTTAGACTTATATATGTAGTTTATAACGAATGCCATTATAATTTGCGTTTTATTGTACAATTTGTTTGTTTCTTAAATAATTTCGTTTTGGTTAGACTTATATATGTTGTTTATAACGAATGGCATTGTAAATTGTGGTTTATTTTATAATTTGTATATAAATATACTATAATTTTTATAGCTTGTGTCCCCCTATGAAAGATTCTCCCATTGAAGATTTTCTGCCGACGTCCCTGGTTCAAGTAGCTATATGAAACAATGTTAGTTTAAACGTTAAACCTATAAATTTGCGCTATTAGGCGCATAGGCCTATCCAAAAAGCTGAAGCTGCTTTGAGGTACATGGAGGCACCAGCGCGATCATTTGCATTTTTTCAATGGAAAAAATGTAAAATTAGCCTATCCGTCATTTTTGCTCACAAAGGTAAGAGCAATACATCTTAAGGTAAGGTAAGAGCAATCTTAGAGCAATTTTCATTGTCATTACTTTTTGGCAAAATATTGTTGTGTTGCGTCTTGCTCATATGCTGTTCTTATCGTTATGCTCTGCTTATAATGACACACAGGCTTATACTCTGATCATTCAAGCAGGTGTAGTTTCCTTAATCAATTTTGATAACAGATACATTTATGGCTAGGCCCACCCAGTTTTCTCTGGGCACACCCATATTGTGAATCCTGGCTACGCTACCGTACCGTACCCTTCATCTTTAGTAAGTTCTTCATCCGATCCTTCATCTCTGGATGTGAAATAGTCCATTATAACATCGTATAAGGCACTGACATCACCAGGATTGAGTAGACTGAGGCCAGTTAGATCGTTTTGAGTGAGCAGCTTCTTCCGACTGCGTTGATCTCTTGAGCTCCGACATCTCACGGTATCAATAAATAAATAAATACAACTTTGCGTGTCGTAGTTTACACAGGACTGGTAAGAAATGTGCATTGATACACCATTATTAAATATGTTACATGGATTATTTTGATAGGTTAACTGTTTTTGTGGTGTTAGAGAAAGCACCTTTGCAGCACGTTCTTAACATAGAATAGACTCTTAAGAGAATTTTATTGCACTAAACAAGTGAATTTTGCCAAGATATTTTCAGAGATGACAGACAAGATGTTATAGAATAATAATTTAATGAAAACCTAATTTTGAAAAAAAAAAAAAAAAAAACTGACATTCAAAACATCCCAGCGCGCCATCCGACAGATTTTCCCAGATCGCATCACAAAGGCTATATACAAACCGAGAACACAATCATCTGCTACTGACGTTTATACACTTTCCTGAATGAAAATGCCTGGAACACACTTTCAATGACACATGGATGTCTCCGAAGTGCATGTCCGTGCGTCTTATGGCGGATATCCAGGTCATCCGTCTCCGCTGTTATTTCAGACACATGACTCCCTTCGTTCGTTTTACAGGTTGTAAAACTATAAAAAGAAAGTCCGTCTATTTTTCTACCTGGTCGATCATGTGAACGAACATTACAAGAAACAACACAACGCGTTCTTCCCATGACGACGGTCACAACGATCTCACCGTTCCTCAAGCAACAAGTGGCCTCACAAAATGGCGATTTTTCCCATAAGACACCGCGGCGCTAGGGCCGTGACGTCACACCGGCATCCCCTATTGCTTGAACCTGAGAAAATTTTGCACGCTCACGATAAACTTTTGTGTGCACCTGAGAAACTATTGTGTGCTCACAAGAAACTTTTGCGTGTACATGAGAACCTTTTGATGAACACATGAAACTATTGTGTGCTCACAAGAAACTATTGCGCCGTCATATAACATTATATATTATATATACACAGACAGACGCAAACACAACTACAAACAAAAAGCTACTACATTTTCTTAGTTGCCTTGTAATTGTCAGATGTGGAAAATTTGTGGTTTTGGACTCTGGCTGACGCATTTGTTAGCTCATTCACCATGGGGATCTGTGGGTATTTGAGGGCCGAATAGTCCGAGGCCAACCTAGCTGCATCCGTCTCCAAACAATTTTTTTTTTCACTTCACAAACTCCAAACAAACAATGGTTTCATTGTCTCCAGAGGTGATGCACTTTTTTTGCAAGGAGATTCATACATGGCCTGTATTTATTTGTTTCTCAACAAAATATCTGCAGTCTCGAATCGGCATAAAACCAACTCAATGCATCTTTAACCTTAAGAAAAGACTCGATGAAGAAATGAGGAAAAGCACAAACCGTGGAAAAGGAAGCAAAGAAAGACGTAATGGTTTTGTGAAACGTTCTATCAAACCCACTCAAAGCAGTGGGCATGGAGGTCGTCACATTTGAAAGATGTTTTTCAGTGTCGAATATACGCAGCTATTTAACATTCTGTCACACTGCTCGTTAAGTTCGTTTAGGCATATGACACGAAGGTCAATTAGTATCACATTCGCTGTGCAATTACCGTTCTTGAGGTTGGTAATGTTTAAAAGTGCACATACACTGCCTCTTGTCCATTTTAACTGTGTGACACCTATAACAATATAAGATGGGAGTGATTTTCTGTTCATATAGCACTGAATTAATGGAGGTAAATTACCAGACAGCTTTGATTAAGGCCGCACACTTTTACCCAACCTCATACTTCACCTTGCTTCATGCATAAATTGCAGTGTTAAATCAAATGGGTTCGATACTCCACTTCATGAGGCAAAAAAAAATGCAATTTCACTCTATTTATTTATAGAAATCCTGATATTCGACCCCCTCCCGTGGCCCAGCGAGGGTGCTGTGCTATGTAGGTGCAGCGGTTTGTGGCCGGGGTATTTATAGATGAAAGATGACAGAGAGACTCTCACACTTTCTATCGGCAGCACATGACTTGTGGTATCTGAACACAAGGCTATTGCTTCCCTTTGAGAGGGGGCAAAACTTTCTGGGCCACTAGTGTTTGATCCCTGTTCAAAAGCGCAGTAGTTGCTCCTCCATGCACCCAGTGCAGAGTTCTGTGAAAGTGGAGAGTCTTGACACAATTAGGCCACTGGCTGCTGTCCATACAGCAGGTGTTTCCTTAATTAAGATGAGGAATGAGGGAGTGCACAGCATACATACGTCATTATCCGGCTTTATGACTTACTTTATCTCGATTTAAAGTACTCAGACTTTAGTTATTTTTTGTTAGACTAGCCATAACTGAGCCACAAAGTATGTTGTATTAGTATGCATAAGCTTGTGTTTTCATACTGTAAATATATATTGGTTGGTTTGATAAACTCTTTAATGACTCACAGAGAAAGTCACTTGTTTCCATTCAATGTTGCGAATTTAAAAAATGCGTAAAATTGGAAGATTGCATAAAACATTCGTGAATAAGCTTCCATTCAACTATTCAAAGAGAACAAAATCGTCACTTCCTGATAAACTGGCACTAAATATCACTAAGAAATGTAGAAGCCACTAAATTAAATACTTTTTATATATAATAAATTACTTGCACCTCAGAGCTTGCTTTTGGAGGTGGATGCCTGCTGTTTGGGAACACATCTGTGTAAGACAGTTCTGTGAGGCAATTATACAGAAATACTTTGACAGACTTTGCTCGAGCATTAAAGACCATAACAGCAAATTAGATGCTGTGCAACAAGATCGCCAGTTTGTGCCATCCCATAGCGCAAAGCCACTCTACTTTTTTGACACGTATGGAGGAATTCATCTCCTATTATTTGCATTAATTATTTGCACAAATTAAAAACTCCTAAAAACCTGAAAAAAGTTTTTGCAAATTAAGTTTTTTTTTGGTTTCTGATGCAGTACTCCAAAATGCGCATAAATACCAACCTGACAATCTCACGATGAACCGATCTAATGATACACTCAGTGGCACTGAACAGATAAATGTACATATGGTACGTTTTATGTGACGTTGCTTTTGTACATGTCATAGTAGTTCTAACTTGAAATGTCCATTGAGTGGTGTTATAACTCTAATGCTTCGAGATGTTTTAAAATAACGTACCATCTGCACTACACCTGAATCTACCAGATAGTATGAACAAAAGTGAATGTGATGTAAATATGAGTCATGTTTTTCACGGGATTCGTACCCAGTGATCCAAAGTCCAATTCTGTGCCAACTGAGCTCCCGAGCAAGCTTATTATGTCTGGAAAACAAAACATATGAAGCTGTCATCATAAGTGCTCAATGTTTTACCACCTGTAGTGTTCATTTCTGTTGGAAACTGCAGTGATATCTACTTATTGGTACATATTTCACGTCTTGCAAAAAAACAGGATGATGGAAGTATAGCTAGTGTTTCTGAACAAATTGACTGTGTAAAAGTAAAAGTAAAACGTGTTTCTTTTCTGATTGAATAACCATTTTTAAATGAATCGGTTGAGTGAATGATTCAATTACTCACCAATAAAGATTTATTGCCAACTATTTGTGACCCTGGACCACAAAACCAGTCTTAAGTCGCTGGGGTATGTTTGTAGCAATAGCCAAAAATACATTGTATGGGTGAAAATTATTGATTTTTCTTTTATGCCAAAAAACATTAGGATTAGCAAAAGATCATGATTATTTAATTATTTAAGATAAATTTCCTACCTAATTTTTGATAAGTAATATGCATTGCTAAGAACTTAATTTGGACAATTTTAAAGGCGATTTTCTCAACATTTTTTTTTTTTTTTTTTTGCACCCTCAGATTCCAGATTTTCAAATAGTTATATCTCGGTCAAATATTGTACTATCATAACAGACCATACATCAGTGGAAAGCTTATTTATTCAACTTTCCGATCATGTATAAATCTCAATTTCGAAAAAAAAAAAAAAAAAAAAAAAAAAAAAAAACCACTTATGACTGATTTTGTGGTCCAGGTTTTTTTTTTTTAATGAAATTAATTAATACTATTACAATATAGTTCACCCAAAAATGAAAATTAGATTTACTCACCCTGAAGCCATCATAGGTGTACATGGGTTTCTTTTTCCAGACGAACACATTGGAGTTGTTTTAAAATTTATCCTGCCTCTTCCAAGCTTTCTAATGGTGGTGGATAGTGGTTGTTATTTTGACACTCTAAAAAGTGCATATATCCGTTGTAAAAGCAACCCATACGCCTCCGGGGGGTTAACACACGTCTTTTGAAGCAGATCCATGGGTTTTTGTAACAAAAAATATTTCTATTTTTAAAATCATAAACTGACCTCTGACTGGACGTATGACATAAGCCACTTTCATAGTGTAAGCTCTGGTGAGAATAACTGAATGAGGATAGAGCAATACTAAACTTCGGTAACAAATGAAAAATGAAAATAAGAAGTAAAAAAAATGTCAGCGAATTTCACTATTAGAGAAGAAGAGGACATTGCCGGAAATCAATTTGAGTTTATAATTTTAAAAATAGCAATATTTTTGTTGTAAAAACCCATGGATCCACTTCAAAAGACATGTGTTAACCACCCGGAGGCATATGGGTTTGTTTTGCGATGGATATATGTGCTATCCACCACCATTATAAAGTTTGGAAGAGCCAGGACAAACTTTAAAACAACTCCATCTGGAAGGAGAAAGTCATACACACCTAGAATGGCTTGAGGGTGAGTAAATCATGAGGAAATTTTCATGTTTCAGTGAACTATTCCTTTAATGCCAGTTTTTATGAGACTCACCAAATAAGAATATAAATGCTTTGCGGGTATTTATCACTTTTAGACATTTGTTTTGATAGATATGATTCTCTCTGGCAGTGTAATTTTGAGCTTGGAGCTTCTTCAATTATGATTTTGCCTAAATTAACTCACAGCTATCCTCCAAGGCCTGAAATATGCTGATGCTGTACAAGTGCATCTCAGCATATATATTCATGGTAAGAGAAGCTTCAGGCTTCTATATTAGAGACTAGCTGCATCGCATGTAAATATCAGTGTCAGATAATGAACAAAACACCTGTGTTGACAGTATTTCCTCCCGCAATAACTTTCCCATAAGCTTTACCGGACAAAATAACAATCTCTGCAAGGCTTTGATTAAATCAAACCTCAAGGCCATGTGTGGAGCAATAGGGTTGTCTAGCATAAGCTGATTATGTGTTCATCTAAAATGCAGCATCGAAACAACAGGTTATTTCAAGCGATGCCAAAATTAACACAAAGACATTATGAGCTACATATTTTAAAGGAAGCATTCATCCAAAAAATGAAAATTCTGTCATCATTTATTTATACTCATGTTGTTCCAAACCTGTTTGACTTTCTTTTTCAGTAGAACACACAAAGAGGAACTTGCCAAGTTGCCAATAACAATAAACAGAATGCAAATGCACCATAAATGTAGTGCATATAGTATAGTCTTTTTCTCACACTATCATTTTAGAGTATACAAATCCTTCAATAAAGGAACCAGTATGGTTCAACGGGTTAACAGGGTCAGGGAGATCATAATGGACAGGAGAAAGGCGCTCAGCCGTAAGTCTTTTATCTGATCTGTCTTGGGGATTTTGTATTATCAAAACAGGAAGCATCGCTCAACACGTAGTTCAGGCAGAGTTCAGGGGCACGGACGTTTTTCTCCCAGAGATGGCCTCAGTGTGAACTCTAAATTGTCTCTTTGATCTTTGAAGGCAGCAGAACTCAGCACTAGCAAAGGATCCAACATGTATTAAGCAAGTTGAACATATGTTTCAGGATTTTTTTTTTTTTTTTTTACTTTTATAGACATTTTTATGAATATGATGTCATATACACATAAAAATTTGTGCCACAGTTGGGGCAAAATTTGTGTGGCCAGATGCTATCTGTGCTAAAATAGCATTTTTAAGCATTTTAAATGAATCAAATATCACTTTCTTCTTGGCCAATGGGAGTCTATGGCAGCCCTATGAAGGGAACATAGGAAAATGATGAAATTTGGCACACTTGTAGTGATGGCCATGAATAGTGACCTGACCAACTTTGGGGTCTCTAGGTTAAACTCTATAGCGCCACCACTAGTCCAAAATTTCAACATTTAAACTGTAATAACTCCTGAACCCCTAAAGCTACAAAAATAAAACTTAGTACACCTGATTGCTCTCCTCATGCTGATCACATTCAATAGCTTACATTAAGACTCCGCCCATTACAGTAGCAGCCATTTTGAAAAGTACAGTATTCAGTCTAAATGCTACTCCTCCTTCAAAATTGATCCAATACTTCTCAAAATTGGCTCAGATGATCTTTGGACTGAGCTGCACAGAAATGAACCGATTTATTTTATTCATCTTTGTTCAAAAGTTATGATGTCACAAAGTTAACGAAGTTGACCCAAAATTGGTTCAGACGCTATAACTCAGCCAAACTTTGATCAATTGACACCAAAGTTGGTACACTTCATCTACACCATGATCTGAGGGTCCATGCCAAAGTTGGGAACAGCGCCACCTATGGGTCGTGAGATAGCAAAAATGCACATTTTTGCTTATAACTTCTGAACAGTTGATCAGAAAATCATTATCTTGGAGTCTATGGATTCCCTGGGTCATGCCGAATCTGATGATATAAATTGATCCAGGATCAACTAAACCACGTGGCTGCCATTTTGAAACCTCTTTTGAACCATTTGACATATCTGCACAAAAATCGGTAGGCATCATCGACAGCATGTCCCCTAGGCACCGGAGAAGTTTGAATACAGCGCCACCTAGCGTTCAAGAGATATAATGACTTTGGCAAAAATGCTTATAACTTCTGAAGACATTGCCCAAATATTATAATTTTGATATCATTTAATTCCCTGGTTTATGCGGATTCAGATGATGTCTCATTTGTCATTTTTCATGAATATGAAAAACAGCCATATTGAAGTAAATGAAAAACAGTGTTTTTGCTAATCTTCCTTCAGATTTTGTTCTATTTTGTCCATAATTTCACCAAATAATCTTTGGACTGAGCCGCATAGACGTGACTAAACGGATTTTTGATATTCACTACCGTTCCCGAGAAATACCTCTCCAAAATCAACCGTGCCTGTGTTTGGTGATTTATGCTAGTTAGCTTAGCTTGCTAATTGGTTAGCATGCTAACTGGCTGCCATTTGTTCTAATGTGGCTATCAGGTTAACCATAAAGTACTTTAATTTTAAATTAGCTTAGCATGCTAATCTGACTAATATACTAAGTCATGTTTTTTTATGACCTCATTCTCACACCTAAACTTCTCTTCCAGAGCCTGTTGAATGTGTCGACTGAGTGGCACACTTAGCTAAACCACTGGTTTTGAAACCTGAAGCTTGTTATGACGTGGGTTTGAATCCCACATAATGCAACTTTATAAACCTCTGTGTAATGTTGTGCCGTTTTGATTAGTTTATTATCCAGATCGGCATTGTACAAATCCGTATTGCTCCTGACTTAAAAATACACGTGTTTATCTGTGTTGTGTTCATTTTCAGTTGACCATCTGTTCATTCTTAGTTCATTCTTGCTGATAGTTCTGAAGCGGCTGTTTTTCAGATTCATTCTATTGCTGCGATTTTTGTTAGTCCTGCTCTGCACATGGCTGCAGCCCTTCTTGGGCTTGGCCCCGTAATCGCTGCTTGCAGCTATATTTAAAGGATTAGAATGAAAAATTCTTGATAATTTACTCGCCCCCATCATCCAAGATGTTTATGTCTTTCTTTTCTTTCAAAAAGAAGTTATGTATACACTTTTAACCACAAATGCTCGACCTCATGTGTTACATAATCATGTTGGAAAGGTTGCGCATGACGTAGGCAAAAGTACCGAACACTTTGTTTTACAAAGCGAAAGTGCAAACATGCAAAGAAAGTAGGGCTGCACGATTATGACAAAAATCATAATGGTCAATTATTCCCTTGAAATTGTAATTGTGATTATTAATTATGATTATCACAATCAAAATGTTTTCCTCAAAATCTTTTATTTCTTTTGGATTGAAAAAAGAAAGGCGTCTTGGATAACATGGGACGGAGTAAATTATCATGAAATATTTATACTGGAAGATAATGTGTATGTTTTTCTTGAAAAGGAAGGCACTGCTACTTACTTTACTGAATCTGTGGTAAAACAAGGCAGACAGCATGTGCAATAATGTGCGAAATTGGTAAATTTCCCCTGTCAGGGTGTGATCTTTGGTTTTCCATTGCTGACAACTCTTTGAAAATTCAACATGTATTCTAAATGTGTGAAATCCTGTCATATTGTCCCCTATCGTTAATTAATTTGTTGCATGCAGACTCGCTTAAGACTCAGCAGCCAGAAATAAATGTCAGCTAAATGTCATATTTTAAATTACTGTGGATAAATGGATCCAGCAGAAGAGTGTTGCAGTCAATGATTTCACTAATTAAATTGAAGAAGAAAAAAGATATGGATGCTCTCTCATTTGATGGTAAACACATGACCACTACATATCCCCCCCCCTCCACGTCATTATTGAGGCTTCTGACTCCCTAAAGACTGTAATCTTTCAAATAAGACAGTAAACTTTCAAGTAGTTGTGACAATTTGATGTCATTTCTCACTAACTAATGGTCGTTACTCTAATTAGATGAAAGCAGCATCCCTGCGCATCACTTGTCTTGTCTCACTAAATGTAAGGAAATTATTTTAAAAAGCAAAGGACTCTAAAAGATGTTTGAAGATGCCTCTAAATGACTGTCTTTTCTAGTTTGAATTCTTAAAATAGCTCTGAAAGGTCATGATAGTTTTTTTTATTATTTATGCCGGATTCATTGGGGCTATAAAACAATGGCCTGGTCTGAATGTCATTGTTAGCCCAGCTAGAATTACAGTTCAGCTGCAGTAGAAAGACACATAAAAGTGATATATCTCAACCTTTTAATCTGTAATTATGTCATTTTATAGATATGCATTACAGTAAAAAGATTTATTAAGCAGTCGAGTCTCATTGTCTCCTTAACTGAACATTAGTCTCATTTCTACAATGGCATTTTAGTGCCATGCTAAAAAATAATAATAATAAAAAAAAAGATTACGAGCATAAAGTCGAAATACTACAAGAATAAATTCAAAGTATTATGATAATAAAGTCGAAATACTACAAGAATAAAGTCATAATATTATGAGAATAAAGTGGAAATTACGAGAGTAAAGTCAAAGACCGCTGTATTTGCTTCAGCATGTGAGTCAATCATCTTTCCGATTACGAGATTTCATTAAATTAGGCTATACTGCCTTTTGATGTTCCTTCACTTTATATCTATAATATAAACGACATTAAGAGGAAAACACATTTATAATTTGTATTTCGTGATATAATTGACCGAATTTGAAAGCTGAGCTGTGTTATATTAAAAGCAACAAAGCACAAAATTATTGTGATTACTGGTGTCTGGCGTGCTTGCATATAACAAATGGAAGACATTAAATATTATGTCCAATCATTTACTGTATTATACCGTGAATAAAACAGCTTGTGAATAGTCACTTAACATTATATACCTCAGAAAAGACAACAATATAGCATATGTTATATATAACGAGCCCACTTGGAGGCAGACATTTTTGTGGAGTAGGTGGTGGAATTTTCACAAAGAAAACTTTTCCTCATCCCAGTAAGATGATGTGGCCGCTAGGATGCTACAATATTCAAATAAATTCCGGTGGCCTGGCAACTTTTCCCGGCACTCCCAATCTGGGCCATTAGCATATAGCATATAGCTATACTCTCAAAATATTATAACTTTAATTTCTACAATTTAATTTATCTACGATTTAAATTCACAAAACATTTCAACATTATTCTTGTAATTTCAGCTTTATTCTTGACACATTTTGACTTTATTCTCGAAATTTCGACTTTATTCTCAAAACATTTTGACTTTATTCTCAAAACATTCTTGAAACATATTCTTGAAATATTTTAACTTTATTCTTGAAATACTTTTGAAATATTTTGACTTGATTCTCATAATTTCGACTTTATTCTTAAAACATTTCGACTTTATTCTTGTAATTTTTACTTGAAACATTTCGACTTTATTCTCGAAATTTCAGCTTTATTATCAAAACAATTCAACTTTATTCTCATAATTTTGACTTTATTCTTGCAATTTTGTCTTTTTTTCCGAACATTTCGACTTTATTCTCAAAATTTCAACTTTATTATCGAAACATTTCAACTTTATTCTCAAAACAATTCAACTTTATTCTCTAAACATTTCAGTTTTATTCTCATAATTTTTACTTTATTCTCGAAACATTCTGAATATTCTCAAAACATTATAAAGACATTATTCTTGCAATTTTGTCTTTTTTCCCGAACATTCCGACTTTATTCTCGAAATTTCAACTTTATTATCGTACCATTTCGACTTTATTCTCATAATTTGGACTTTATTCTCAAAATTTTAACTTTATTCTCAAAACATTGCAATTTTATTCTCAAAACAATTTGAATTTATTCTCAAAACATTTCGACATTATTCTCATAATTTTGACTTTATTTTCTAAACATTTTGACTTTATTCTTGCAATTTTGTCATTTTTCTTGAAACATTTCAACTTTATTCTTGAAATTTCAACTTTATTATTGAAACATTTCAACTTTATTCTCATAATTTTTACTTTAGTCTCAAAATTTTGACTTTATTCTCAAAACATTTCGACTTTGTTCTTGTAATTTTGACTTTATTCTCGAAACATTCCGACTTTATTATCGTAATTTCGACTTTATTCTTGAAACATTTCGACTTTATTATTTGAACACTTTTTGACTGACTTTATTTTCATTATTTTGACTTGATTCTCGAAAAACATTTCAACTTTTATCATAAGTTTTGCTTTATTCTCAAAATTTTGACTTTATTCTCGAAACAATTTGACTTTATTCTCAAGACATTTCGACCTTATTCTCGTAATTTTGACTCTATTCTCTAAACATTACGACTTTATTAACGTAATTTCAAATTTATTCTTGAAATTTCTACTTTATTCTCATAATTTCAGCTTTATTCTCAAAATATTTTGACTTTATTCTAAAAAATTTCAACTTTATTCTCAAACATGTTTACTTTATTCTTGAAACACTTCGACTTTTTGTAATTTTGACTTAATTCTCATAACATTTCAATTTTATTCTCAAAATTTCGACTTTATTATCGAAACATTTCAACTTTATTCTTGAAATATTTCAACTTTATTCTCAAAAATGTTGCCTGTTCTCGAAACATCTTGTTTTAAGGTTGCTTAATTTTAGTCTAGTTAGTTTTTACTTGAAAACTGGATTAATATTTAGATTTTTTACACAGTGGGAAGGGAATAATGCATTTTTTTTTTTTTACAGAGGCTGCTGTGTTGCAGATGTTAAGTTTCATACAGTGTATGTCCAGTCATTTTGTTTCTGTCTTTGTTTGTCCACGTGCATCAGTGCGTATATTTGTGTTTGTCCACGCACACGTGCATTTGTGTTTGTGTCTCCGCATGTCTGAGTCTATCCCCTTGTGTTCAGAGCTGCACAGTCCATCTCCTCGTGAGAAGTTTGTGCACTGGAGCTGTTTACAGATTCCTAGCAGACGGTGATGTGATGTACAGCAATGAGGCGTCGCCGAGTAAAATTGATAAATGGATATGGGTGGGTGACCATAATGGCAACAGTAAGAAATTGGATACTTGGCATTTCCAGATTTAATTTACTGTAGGCTCTGTGTTAGAGTGGTATGCCACAACCCACTTTCTTGTGACAAGCACTTAATTATTTTCACCCATCCAAGTGTAGACCCTGTTTCAGCTGTGGCTAGGAAAACAGCTGCCCCACAATGGAACTGAAGATGAGAATCAACTGCTTTATTCATTTGAGAGACTCTATCTGTATAAATTATTTATTTTTTATTTTTTGGTTTCTTTTGTTCTTTCAATTCAAATTACTGTATGATGTCACTGACTCAGGATTTCATAATATTGCATATGTAATAATGTGATGTAACAATCAAGTTGTTCTCTGCTTGCGCTGCGGCTACTATATGCGTGATTCGTCCTTTCGGTCCCCTTGAGTCCAGCAGGATGTGTTCAGCCTTCCTCCATCCTCTTTTCTCTCTATCCCTTTACTAGGAATTCATTGTTGTTGATTCCCTTAGGATTTCTAATCCTTGTGTGGGCAGCATGTGCTCTGAATTTCAGCTGAGATCTGCTCAAGGCCTCGGGTTACAAAGGCGACAGTCAGAGGTCAAGCCATTTCTGAAATCGGTGGCATCCCCATTTCATTTCCAATCAGAGTGACCAGTGCGTCAGTTCAACAAAAGTCAGGTTCAGATGACTTCATCCTGTCTTACGATATCACATGACAACATCAAATAATGGCCAGTAATCAACTGTAACCTGAATTGTTTGAATCAGTGTTCATTTTGACAGCAATTTTTGATTTAGTCTTAGTCATAGTCTTTTGACTAAAATGCCATTTAGTTTTAGTCATATTTTAGTCATCTGAATTGTTTTAGATTTAGTCTAGTTTTAGTTGACTAAGATTTTAGTCAACTAAATCTACAGTAGATTTAGTTACAGTTTAATGCATTTATTAAGCATAAGGTTTGATATTAAGGTTTTATCATGATAGACAAATTTAACAGCTGTGACAAGCAACATGCACTTTTTTTATAACAACTTGTTTACCACATTCTTTATTAATTCAAGCAGACATTTATTTGTATAAATAAATTTAGATTAATCTTTATTAGGGCTACTAAAGCGATTCAGTCAAGAGCAGTGATTTCTGGCTTTCTTTTGTTCAGTGCCATTAGCAACTAAATTATATCCCTTCGAAACCAAATGCATGGATGCAATGTACTGATACATATCTGATATTCTTCCTACTGTTCAGGTTCACATAAGACATAACCAAGTGTGTTTATGTGAATATTGGTCAATTCAACATTATTTTGTGTGTATTTCTCCATTCACGATGCTGTATGAAAGGTGCTGCTTCGTTGTATGTGCTCAGAAAACTGGACCGAATTGAGTTCTCTTTTGCGTCGTCAAATTTATCCATATGTCTGCTCTTCTCTTACACCCAGATATTGATATTTTGTAACGTTTATTAGATGTGCAGCAAATGTATGCTAGTTTATGTCCCACCAGATAGATCAGTTCAAATGTATGCATCTAACCTTTGTTCTGAATGAGTCTCTTTCCAAATCTTCCCTCCCTAACATTTTTCATCTTGGTTTTATTAGTTGACGAAAATGTCAGTAGATTTTTGTCATAGTGTTTGCATTCAAAACACTTTATTGAAGAAAATTATTCATCAATGCTTAATTAACATTGGTTTGAATGGGTGCCGTCAGAATGAGAGTCTAGACAGCTAATAAAAATATAATAGAAATCCACAAGTAGTCTACACAAATCTAGTCAATGAATTAAAGGGTTAATTCACCCAAATTACTCACCCTCATGTTGTTTCAAACTCATAAAAAAATTGTTCATCTTCATAACACAAATTAAGATATTTTTGATGAAATACAAGAGCTTTCATTAAAAATACCTGAGACAGCAATGGTACTACCACATTCAAGGCCCAGAAAGGTAGGTAAGGTAAGGACATTGTTAAAATGCTCCATGTGAATACTTACTACCTTTCTGGGCCTTGAACGTGTTAGTTTTATTGCTGTCTATGCAGGGTCAGAAAACGCTCAGATTTCCTCAGAAATCTTCGTGTTCTGAAAATGAACGAAGATCTTACAGTTTTGGAACGACATGAGGATGAGTAATTAATGACAGAATGACATTTTTGGGTGAACTATCCCTTTAACATCTTGCAAAGTGACAATATTCAGCTACAAAATCAGGCATCAGACGATTATAGGGAACGGTTTGGACTGCAGAGAGGATTATTGGTGCTCACCCTGGATCCCTCACATCCAAGCCATTCCCTCTTTGAACTTTTGCCATCTGGCCAGCGCTACAGAGCCCCAAATACCAGGACAACCAGGCACAAGAAGAGTTTTTTTCCCCCAGGCAATCCACCTTATGAACAGCTAAATGTTCCCCCCTTGTGCAATAAAAAAAGTGCAATAACCTTATATTTATTGTTACCACCTCCATCCTAATACATCCCTGCATCTCTTTCTATTCTATTCTATTTTATTCTATTCTATTCTATCGTCTATAGCACAACTGTACATACCACTTATTTCTTAATTTATTTTTCTATATATATATTTTTTTCAATTTATATTTACATGTGTATTTTTTATTCTCGTCTTATTTTTATTGTCTCTGTGTTGTTGTTGTCTCGGTATACTGGAGGCTAATGTCGCAAGCATACTTGGCAATAAAGCTCTTTCTGGTTCTGATATTCATGTTTGTAGACATGAAGAAACCATTACAATTTTTCAACTTTAAACTGTCACTTCTATCTAAAATACTCCATAATAACCAACTTCCTCCAGTGAAAAAGTCCACTGTTGTCCTCTCACTTCAAAATCCACCAGAATATTTGTTTAGAACTGTTTTGGACTGTTTTCACTTGTAAACATCACTTGATATATGCATATTTCTCTCCTAATTCGGACAAGATGACTTTTTCACTGGAGAAAGCAATATTATTGATAGACGACTTGTATTTTAGCTGGAAGCAACAGTTTGAAGTTAAAAACAAACTCATCTACATCTTGGTTGGCCTGAGGGTGAGCGCATTTTCAGCAAATTTTCATTTTTGGGTGAACTATTCCTTTAAAAATGACTCATGAACACTTCTAATGAGGCAGAAAATAATATTCTGTCATAACCCAGCAGATAATCAGCTAGTGATGTGTAAAAAGTCTTACAATATGACCCCTAGGATGTGCTTTAAAAAAAATTTTTTAACTTGGGTAGCTTTTGAAAACTTGAATACATTTGAATACAATTTGTATGCAATAGTGTACCTTCTATGATGCAAATGTATTTGCCCCCATCTGAATTTCTGTGTTCGTGCAGATTTTTAACATCATATGTGACCCTGAATGACAAAACCAGTCATAAGGGTCAATTTTTGGGGGTCAATCATCTGTTAGGTTAGGACGATATTTGGGCGAGATACAGCTACTTGAAAATCTGGAATCTGAGGGTGCAAAAAATATTGAGAAAATCGCCTTTAAATGTGTCCAAATTAAGTTCTTGGCAATGCATATTACTAATCAGAAATAGTTTTGATATATTTATGGTAGGAAATGTACAAAATATATTCATGGAACATGATTTTTACTTAATATCCTAATGCTTTTTGGCATAAAACAAAAATCGATAATTTTGACCTATACAATGTATTGCAACACTTATCACTGGTTTTGTGGTCCAGGATTACATAAAAGGTCAGGTCTTTTTGTTTTCATCGATTGCATTTGTAAAATGGCCACAAAATGTTGGTGTTTCTTTCATTGCTTTTTTTAGTTTTTTAAAAAGGTCTCAATTATGCAAAAGGTGTGAACAGGGCACTGGGTGTTATATAACTGTCTTTAATAAATTAATGAAGGATGTGTCATGATGCATCACTTTTATGTATTTATAGCTTCTGTTTGAAGATCTGCCAACATTCAGTGTGAAAATAGACAAAAGTACAAAAAATATGTTATTTCTTGCACACACCCTGACAGTGACTACTGAATTCTCCTAAACTCTAAAAATTAGGTTAATTCGAACAGTTAAAATGGGCTGCTCATCCCTAAAATACTTAACACATAAACCATTTTTACTAATATCATAAACTCACACTTCAACCTGAAGGCCGAACACACACACATGTACCGCGGGGGTGTTTTATGAGATGGTGTCATAGGACTGATGTCTGATTTATGAAGAGCGTCTCTGTGAGGACAACAGTAGGCAGATCATTAGTGTTGGGTTACGACTTTATCTCTCATTTTTCTGTAATACTGATGATGTTTGACAACCAGCATCTCTCTTTCTGTCTGAAATATTAAGTATTCATCTGAAGGCGCAGATTATTCCTAATTATTACCTTTACAGCTTTGCCTTAAAGTTCTCTTTGAGAACAGAAGTAAAAAAATGTTGATTATGACCTCGGTTTCCTGCAGCTGCACATTTTGATGTTTAGGAAGGACGTTCAGGCAGACATATTTTCAGGCCTGCAGTTAGTACACATCATGAGGGCTTCGAAATGATAAAGATACATAAAGTGTCGCCTAAAACCAAATTATATATGACCGGTCAGCAGTTGGAAGCAGTGTTGTCAGCAAAGTTCTGCTTAAATGCACAGATTGAATTACGCCCCGCTGAATAAGTCTGTTACAGCCGAACTAAAGGCTTCATTTACTGCATAAAGATCTCACTCTATTGCATCTCTTCCCAGTGAGTTCCCATTTTTTGGTGCCGTAATCTAATACCCCATTTGGATCAATCTTGCGAGCTCTTAATTAACTGTAAAAACCATAAATGAATAAGTACCCAAGTTGGACTGACCTTGCACTGAACTGGTTTGTGATTTTAAATCAGTCTTCTATTGAAAAACTGGCAAATGTTAAAATATAATATTAGGTTTGTCAGCTGATTAAAATGATATGCTGATTAGTTAATCAAATTAATCACATATGTTAATATTTTTTCAATTCAATTCAACTTTTATTTAACCAGGCATGTTAATTAGGAACATGTTCTTATTTTCAATAACAGCCTGGCAGGAGAAGTAATATCTCCTGAATGACGTACAAACGTACTTCACGATACCTTATAAAAATAATAATAATGCCTCAGTTGAAACATTTACAAATTGAGGTAAGAACATTCACTAGTAGTTTTTTAAATGTACATACTGGAATATTTGCCTCAAGTTTCAGAAGTTTTTGTAGCACATTCCAGTCATTTGGGGCAGTAAAATCAAAAGCGGACCTACCATAAGTAGTGTTCTTTCTAGGGATAGTCAGGAGAATATAATTAGATGATCTAGTTGTATACGTATTAATATTGTGTTTCAATACCAGTGAATTTTCCATCTCGTTATGCAATGATGTCCAATTCAGAAAGGAGTATAATTCAAATATGTGCATTTCTATATACCACATCGCCATAGTCTATTTCGATACAAGAAGCTAAGTCTAGATTTAATTTTCTTTTGAAGATTGGTTATGTGATCAGTAAAAGTTAAAGAGCTATCAAGAAAAATTCCAAGGTACTTATTATGAAGATACTACTACTTCAAATTTTTCCCCATCAAAGGTTATATCTTTATTGTCTTGTTGACTTTCCCCAAACCACATTACTTTTGTTTTTGTGCTATTTAAAACTAGATTTAGATCATGAAAAGCCTCTTTATTATTACAACTATCCTGTGCCTGTTTTCAAACTTCATCATATGATGATCCTGCAGTATAAATAATGGTGTCATCCACATATTTTTGTTGATGCTAGTACAGAGCCCTGTGGGACCCGCTATAAATCCTTAATGGTCCAGATAATTATTGATCAATCTTTACATATTGGGATCTGTTGAATAGATAGTTGGAGAACCAAGATAAATTAGTTAAACTGGTGTGTCCAAGTTAAATTAGACATCCAGTGTATTAATACTGATAAATGATACTTGGGAGATCATGCATTTCAGAACACACCGGAGAAGACCTGAATAGAGCTAGCAGAATTGAGCAAACCAAAAAGTACAGCATTTTATATGGAGTAGTACTAAGTAAACTCATTATAATAATATTTGCTGATTAAAAAATCCAGATTAAGATATTTTAAAACAATACATAATGTAACAGAGTCTAAAGTTTACATACACCTTGCAGAACGTGCAAAATGTATTTTTTTTTTTTTTACCAAAATAAGAGGGATCATACGAAATGCATGTTTATTTCACAGAAAAGATGTTTACATACAGTCCACAACAGAAAATAATAGTTGAATTTCTAAAAATGACCCTGTTCAAAAGTTTACATACACTTGATTCTTAATACTGTGTTGTTACCTGAATTTTTTTTTTTTTGTTTAGTGATAGTTGTTCATAAGTCTTTTGTTTGTCTTGAACAGTAAAACTGCCTGCTATTCTTCAATTTTGTGTATTTTAACAATGACTGTATGATTTTGAGACACTGAGGACAACTGAGATACTCAGGATATGCAACGATTACAGAAGGTTCAAACGTTTAGAAGAAAACACGATGCAATAAGGGGGGTAAAAACTTTTTGAATTTGAAGATCAGGGTAAGTTTAACTTATTTTGTCTTCTGGGAAACATGTAGGTATCAGCTATAGTTTCTGAAAGGCAGTACTAAATGAAAAAAAAGAAAAATGTACACATCATTCTGTTCAAATTTTTTCTTAATGCATTGTGTTTTCTTTTCGAACCGTCAGTGAGTGAACTTTCTGTAATAGTTGCATATCCCTCAGCTGTTCTTAGTGTGCAAAAGATGGATCTCAAAATCATACAGTCATTGTTGGAAAGGGTTCAAACACAAAAATGCTGTAAAAACCACTGAATTTGTGGGACCTGAAGGATTTTACTGTAGAACAGCAGGCAGTTTAACTATTAAGGACAAACAAGAGACTCATGAACAACTATCACTAAACATAAAACACAGCTGTGGATCATTCAGGTAACAACACAGTATTAAGAATTAAAAAACAACAATTCTTTTCTCTTGTGGACTATATGTAAATGTCTTTAATGTGAAATATCTGATTCAGGTCAGAACTAAATAAAAAATAACATGAATTTTGTATGATCCCTCTTAGTTTGGTAAAATAATTCACATTTTGCAGATTCTGCAAGGTAAACTTTTGACTTCAAATGATGTAAATCATTGAATAATGTTTCATAGCATAGTTAATCAAAAATAGAAATAATTTGACTCTTTGTTAAATGTCACTTCAAAAGGATTTTGCAGTATTAAGGTTTCCCAATAGTGTTTAAAGCACAGTAACAGATGCGATTGTTTGTTTTTTAGACAAGCGTGTTTGACAGGAGATTTTTCAGGTCTACATTATTTTGGTCTTGTGTTTTGGGAAAACAAGAACTTTAGACCCTTGATATTCAGCTCGCTGTGATTCACGGCATACATCCTCAGCAGACCTCGCTACACAATAATCCTCGTGTCTCTGCATGCAGCAATATCCTGTGCAATATCATTACAAGAGAGAGAAGGAAGTTGCTTAAGATTTCATTTTATTGGTATGACATTTATTGGGAAGGCAAAGGTTTTTGGCTTTAATATAGAATAGCTTTGCAATGCTGCAGCCCAGATTTCACTGTTTCCTTATGAAACGCCTCAAGGTCAGAGGAAACCAGTCCATTTCAGAGCCATGGAAATGTTCAATTCTTTTACCCTGGCCAAGAGTAGTCTTCAGTCTCATCTTATTTGTGGCGCAATGTGGATTTCAATCATGGAGTAATCCATTTTCATTACTTATTAAAATTGATCCATGCAAACAAAAGGTGGTGCGGAGATGTCGTCCTCTGGGAACAATTGTAGCTCTCAAGCCTCATAAAATCAAAAGCTAGGGGTTATATGTGGAGGGTGATGTGTATTGGATTTTACCATCCAGAACCCAGCTAGTATCCAAATGAAAATGTAATCATCAACCATTTGTCTAAATGTTTAATTTTGTGTGTGTGTGTGTGTGTGTGTGTGTGTGTGTTATTTGTTACATTTTTAACCTACAGCACAACACATTTTCTACTGGAGCAGTGGATTTATTTTGCACACAGATCTTGGTCGGGGGTCATGGTTTGGATGTTGGTCTTGGAGGTCTCGACTCCAGCAGAATTCATGTTGTGTTTCACTGTGCCGACTGGCTCCTCCTTTATGTGCCTCCACTGTGAATGAAACATGCTGTATGTGCCCTGGATGCAGATAACAAATAAATGGAAGTCACCAGAAGAATGTATACAATAGAAAATGAGGGAAAGCAGTTTTATATCTTGTGGCCTCATTAGTGTAAATAAAAATTGGTATTTTATGGGAAAAGTAATAAGAGGAAAGATACAGCCTATAACCCTCCAGCTGTTGTTCGTAAACAAATTTGAGTGTAAATAATGCACAGCCTGGTAAATAAAATATTTCTGTGAGGGCGCTGCTCACTGTAGTCAACCTATGGGAAGAAACAAGGAGACAAATGGTCAGGAAAGGTCATGGGAAGGGCTAAAGGTGATAAAATAGCGTTAATGAGAACTGTAAGGTGAGTCAGAGACAGATTCAGTGTCATGAAGAATTCTTAAGGATTCTAAAACCACAGGTTTTTCACAGGTTTATTGTTCTCTGTGGGTCGTTTGAGTTTTCCTTTTACTTTCTAATTAACAGTAATTCAGTGTATAGCAACTGTTTGTGTTTAGTTCGTGAGTTTTCCCTCTTTTTCTCACTTACCTTCGGTAAAAGCACTGTGCACATTTTGCTTTCGCTTTTATATTAGCAGCAATTTGGCGTCAAGAAGTTGTTTGTTTTTAGTTTGTTTGCATTTTCCCTCTGTTCCTCACTTTCCTTCACTTTTAAATAGCTTGTAAAAGCGCCATGGCATTTTACTTTCACTTTTAAATTTGCGGCATTAATGTAACGTAATGAACTTTTATTAACAAAACGAATAAAAATACACCATGTTACATGCCTATATGCATAATATAAAATAACAAATAATTTACACAAAGTTTAAATAGGTATACAAAACTGAAAATCAGTAAACACTGTGGAACAAAATAAATAAGAAATGTAGAACGTTTATTAGCAAACAAATAAAAAAACTTACACCTTGATGTAATATAAAATAAAAAAAAAATATACAGTTTTAATAAATAAAAATCAGCAAACACTGTGGAACCAAATAAATATGAAAATTCCACTATCACCTTAGATAAATGGCAGAAGTCAACAGGCTTTTCAAAATCCAATTTTTTAAAACAGGCACTTTTGCATTTTGTTTTGAAACTCTTCTGCCATCGCCTTGTTCTTCTCACCTCTCTCTTCTTGTCAGTTAGGTCTGGTTCTACGGGGGGGCTAGAAATCAATAGCACTCTCAGTTAAAGCTGTAATAATGGCAAATCATTGCAGATTTAGCAAACTATCAGGTGCGCGTTATGGTTTGTGCTCTGGAGAACAGTTTCTGTTTCAACATGTTTTTGCTGCATTGAGCAATGTAGCAATCACAGACATATCTGTTGATTTCTTGAATCAGAGATGTTTAAGTTAGAAGGTAACGTTATTGTGTTCAGCACTAATCATCTCATTATAACAAAGTAGACGCGATGTAAATAATTAAATATCTGTTCACGTGAAAAAGAAATCTGATCTGTGATGCGACTGTCGTTTGGCACACTACATTGAGCAGCCGCGTTCGGTTTTAATTGTATTGTCTGTTCTCTAACTGAACTAAATCATTTTTATTACTATAAAAAATCAAAACGACGGTGGGGGCGGTGCTGCGATGAACAAGTGACTAAAGGCTGGAATACACTACACGACTTTTAAAATCTGAACAGATTTTTAAAATCTAGGCATCATACACTTGCCGACTTTACAAATGATTACAGAGAACAACTGAGCATCATACACTACACGATTAGGATCATACACTAACAGATTTCAAGTCATTCTGATCACAACAAACTCACGCAGAAATGCGTGCCTGGTTGCTAGGAGACGCATGACAGATGTAACTAACATGGATGTGCAGGAGATGAGCGCAGTACTTTTTGTAGCGACTCTGTGTGCTGAATCAAAAGAAAAAAAGGGCACTCATTCTCCTGCCACAGTTGAAGAAGTCTTTATTCCATGGCGGAGCTCCACTTCGCGGTCCTTTGCGTCTCCATTTTAGACCTTTGTTTACCTCTGGCAGGTCAGCGTACTATGATTTCCGGTTTCAGTAGCGACGTGTCATACGCTAGGTCATGTGTTCTAAAATCGGCTCAAAATATCAAACATGGTTTGATAACCTCCGACTGGATGGAATCAAAATCGGACGCTGTAAAATCGGATCTGTGACCATCATACACATCCCGATTTTCTATCGAATCTGTCAGCTGAAATCGGCTGACTGGCTCTGACTTTCGGCAACTAGCGTCAACTTCTGCAGACTGGAAATAGAACGAAAATCGGGGCAAAAAATCGTGTAGTGTATTCCAGCCTTTAACCGCAGCACTATCACAGCAAGCTTAATAGAAGGTGCACAGTGTCATAGTGTCACACAAACACTAAACACCATCATGGTAACACACATGAAACTGAAATAATGCAATAAACATGCATTTAACAACATTAGTTGTAACATACAACCCTAATGTACAAAAATGATAAGAAAAACTAAGAAGAAACAGTTCACACACACAAAAAAAATGTAAATTTATGGTTATTCACTGTACATTTTTAAAGTAAAGTTAAAGTTCTTTTTCACTTTCAAAGACGGTATAATACCGAAAAATTACATGCAATGTCCAATACAGTTTTTCACCATATATAGTTGGGAAAGTATACTTTGGGCTTTAGTGTAGAAAGCAGTTATTTTAAATAGTAAAAAATGTTTCACATTATTACTGATTTTGCTGTATTTTGGATCAAATAAATGCAGGTTTGATGAGCAGAAGAGAATCCTTTAAAAAAAAACATAAAAAATCGTGCTGTTCAAAAACTTTTGACTGGTAGAGTGTGTATCAAGTTGAGAGTATGCGATTTGAAATCAAAACAAGAAACCCCTTAATGTTATGAATGTCCAGTAAATATGTATTAAAGTTCACATTAGCTTGAAGTGGACTGAAAGACAGTGCCAATGTCAAGACAAACTCCCAACGCTCAGGTCTGGGGGTGTGTAAGTTAGTTAAGAAGTCGGTAGCTGACAGCACGAGGTGAAGGAAGGTGGGACATGAATGTTAATCAAGCTAATGAAGTTCTGGAGAGCGCAGGCTCATGCCGAGAGAGCCAGATATCACACACACACACACACACACACACACACAGCACAGCGGCTAACAACAGACGGCTATGCCACCAGGGGGCCTGCTGGTACACAACAGGAGTAAACAAGTAAACAGCTTACAATAAATGAGTCTCTTTACACATTTCCAAAATGTCCAGGTTAGTCAAGGACAACAGCATCGATGAAAAGAGTGCATATATTTAAAAAAGTAGGCTATTTGTAAATAAACGTGTGAGTGTGTGTGTGTCACCGCGGGACGATAATTGGATGTAGAGTCGGCGGCGTGTTCATCAGACGGCAGAAGGACACTTGACTGGAAATGGGCTGGATTTGAGCAGGAAATGGCCAGACACAAATTGCAAACTACATTCTTAACAACCATATCCATCAGGTCATCCATCCTTATAGCCATCTAACCGTTCTTCTGTCCAATCAATCACGAAATCTATCACCCCATCACTCACTAAATCCTTCCATCTCACTGCGATTTGCTCATTTTCCCTCCCTCTCACGCAGTTCATTCATTCGCCTCCTTCTTGACGGTGGCAGCGAGAGGTGTTTACTCTTCCTGTGACTGCCAGGTATAAATATTGATGTGTGGATGGTCCGATTGAATGTCACGGTCCATTCAGATGGTGAGAGAGAGAGAGACATTGTTGTGATCCTTTATGCACTTTAGAGCTCCATAAAGTGTCCGTTCCAGACACTCGTCTGAAGATTTCTCAGACAGACATTCATGACACTTTACATTAGCAAAGAAACTCATGGAAGTGTTAAAGGAATAGTTCATCTAAAAATGAAAATGACCATATATATTATGACCTCACCCTCAAGCTATCCCTTAAGCTATATAACGTCAGTGAATGGGTGTTGATATTTTGAAGTCTAATAAAGTGCATCTATTTATCATAAAAAGTGCCTTCTGAAGTGAATCTGAAGTGAATTTTTGTAAGAAAAATATCCATATTACTAACTTTATAAACTGTAATCTCTAGATTCCACTAACTGTCGTATGCGTTCACAAGAGAGTGGCATTTCGGTGGATGATGTAGGATGCAGGGGTAGCGAATGCTCCAGTGAAAAGTGACGTATGTGGAAGTGCAGAGGAGAGAGCAAAACAAAACATCAGTCAAGAATTAGAGATACAAAATGAAAAAAAAAAAGATTAAAAAAAAACAATGTTGGATGATTTCAGTATACGCCAAGAGGTACGATGGCGTTTTAGTGGCACATTAACAAATAAAAAAATCTAAAATTATGAATTGAATTCACAATATTTTGAGAATAAAGTTACATTTATAATAACCTCAAGATATTTTGAGAATAAACTCAAAATGATGAGAATAATATCGCAAATGTTTTGAGAATGAAGTCGAAATTATGAAAATAAAGTCAAAATATTAAGAGAATAAAGTCAAAATATTTTGAGAAATGTTTCAAGAATAAAGTCAAAATAGTATGAGAATAAAGTCAAAATATTTTGAGAAATGTTTTGAGAATAAAGTCAAAATAGTATGAGAATAAAGTCAAAATATTTTGAGAAATGTTTCAAGAATAAAGTCAAAATAGTATGAGAATAAAGTCAAAATATTTTGAGAAATGTTTCAAGAATAAAGTCAAAATAGTATGAGAATAAAGTCAAAATATTTTGAGAATAAAGTCAAAGTATTAAAAGAATAAAGTCAAAATATTTTGAGAAATGTTTCGAGAATAAAGTCGAAATTACAAGAATAAAGTCTAAATGTTTCAAAAATAGTCGAAATTACGCTAATAAAGTCTAGATGTTTTGACAAAGATTAAATTTTGAGAATAAAGTCAAAATGTTTTGAGAATAAAGTTGAATAAAGTTGAAATTATGAGAATAAAGTATAAATGTTTCGAGATTAAAGTTGAAATTATGCAAATAAAGTCAAAAAGTTTTGAGAATAAAGTCGAAATTACGCAAATAAAGTCTATAAAGTGACAATAAAGATGAAATTTTGAGAATAAAGTCAAAATGTTTTGATAATAAAGTTGAAATTATGAGAATAAAGTCGAAATATTTCAAGATTAAAGACAAAATTGCGATAATGAAGTCTAAATGTTTCGAGACTAAAGTCAAAATTACGCAAATAAAGTCAAAATGTTTCAAGAATAAAGTCGAAATTATGCAAATAAAGTCTAAATGTTTTGACAATAAAGACGAAATTTCAAGAATAAAGTCAAAATGTTTTGAGAATAAAGTTGAATAAAGTTGAAATTATAAGAATGAAGTTGAAATGTTTCGAGATTAAAAACAAAATTGCAAGAATAAAGTCTAAATGTTTTGAGAATAAAGTCGAAATTCCGCAAATAAAGTTGAAGAAGTGAAGTAAAGAAATAAATGTTTCGAGAATAAAGTCGAAATTACATGAATAAAGTCTAGATGTTTTGAAAATAAAGATGAAGTTTTGAGAATAAAGTTGAGTAAGGTTGAAATTATGAGAATAAAGTCAAAATGTTTCGAGATTAAAGACAAAATTGCGAGAATAAAGTGTAAATGTTTCGAGAATAAAGTAGAAATTACGCAAATAAAGTCAAAATGTTTCGAATAAAGTTGAAATTAAATGAATAACGTCAAAAAGTTTTGACAAAAATTAAATTTTGAAAATTAAGTCAAAATGTTTCGAGAATAAAGTTAAATAAAGTCGAAATTGTGAGAACAAAGTCAAAATTACGAGAATAAAGTCGAAATGTTTCGAGATTAAAATCAAAATTACAAAAATAAAGTCTAAATGTTTCAAGAATAAAGTCAAAATTACACAAATAAAATCTAAATGTTCCGACAATAATTTTATAATTTTGACTTTATTTAAAAAATATTTTGACTTCATTCTTAACACTTCGACTGTATTCCCATAATTTCGACATTATTGTCAAATTATTTAGACTTTATTCTCATAATTTACATATTATGTATATATTATAAATATTTTGACATTATTCTCAAAACATTTTGACTTTATTCTCAATTCTGACTATTGTTAAAATATATCACCTTTATTCTCATCATTTTGACTTTATTGTCAAAATATTTTGACATTAAATTTTGACTATTGTCTAAATATTAGACTTTATTCTCAAATATGTTGACTTTATTCTCGTAATTTCGACTTTATTTGTGTATTATTTTTTTACTTTATTTTCGGAATTTCGACTTTATTCTCGAAATATTACGACTTTTACAAATCTCGTAATTTTTATGTTTTTTACGTGCCACTAAAATGCTGCCTTAAAGAGGACACTGGTTTTCCTTTGCTGTAAACAAAATTTGGTTCTCACAAGACCGCACAAGAACGCACGTATGACAGCAGAAACGCGAGATTATGGTTTATAACATTTTAAATATGGATACTTTTCTTACACAAACACATTGATTTGTGATGAATGGATGCACTTGATTGGACTTCAAAATCTGAACAGCCATTCACTGCTATTATAAAGCTTGGAAGAGCCAGGAGATTTTTAACATAACTCCATATAACATAAGAAGAAAGTCATATGAACTTAGGATGGCTTGAGAGTGAATAAATCATGGGGTAATTTAAATATCTTCTTTATTTTCTGTTAAGACTTTCCTTTGTTTATTTTTGTTTAATACATATGGATTTATTTCAAACCAGTGTAGAAAGATAAAACACATTTTTGTGAGGGAGAAGTCAAAATATTTTTCTTTGTTAAATAACAAAAGTAGTGAAATAGAAAGCATAAAGTTTTGAACCTGCAACATTAAAGGTGATATCTTTTTAGGATATTTATTACTAACTGTGGTTCATATTCCTGCAGCCAGGCAACAGAAAGCAAGGTGAAATTCTTCTCCGGAGTTTTAAAGCTATTTGAAAGACACCGATACACACTTATACACCCACTCCCTGTCTGGCAAATACATCTTAACATGCATACAAACTCATATACGGACACATACCTGCAGCCTTTTTTCTTATAAACACGTTGCCTTGGTACCTAATATAAGCAGTTTTCTTGCCATATTTTTGCTTCTATAGACAGTTGAAAGTGAGCATCCCATATGGCCTGGAGTTGAGCTTGTACTTCAAGGTGAATTTAACTCATCTCTAATGCACCAATTGGCTTACTTACCATCATTTATGGCAATACGCTAAAGTCTTCCTGATTTAGTTGTTGCTGGAGCTTAACAAGGTTAGACAGGCATACAAATCAGTTGTGTGAAAATGATGGGAGATTTTCACAGTGCATTAATTCTCATAAAGAGGACTAATATTAGGAAAGCACATATAATAGGTCACATACTGTACGGCTTGCAAGTGAAGAAGTTGACAGCTGCGTACTGTACCGCTAAATTTAGCCTCATTACTGGTCTCAGTGGTTGAACACATGATACCTCGCTGCCCCCCAACTGCTAAACAGCAGTCCAGTGTATTAGTATCTAGACAGTAAGGTATATAATGATAAAATATCAGTAGTTTGTGAACTGTATACTTGCACGGACTAACTGGACCGTGTTAACCAGCCAGACCTTGACCCCCTCGGCTGTTATTTGAGCGTAAACCGCGCTTCTCTGTCTCTGTCAAATAAGTAACATCTCATCCTGCCTGTGACTGTCGCCATGTTTATGACATATTGATTTGATTTTGTGGAAAGCTGCACTGTGGTAAACAAAGAGCTCCTGCATTAGATGTGACAGGAACTCTGCTTGCTTTTGTTGTTCTCTGCCTCTTCAGATGTCTGTCGTATAACTTTATATGTATACGGCTGCGCTCAAGCATCAGTGAAGGAGTATCTTAATGCATATCAATAGCATGTGGCATAAAGGAACCCAACAAAGAGGGTATTTTGTTTCATGTGATGCTTAGCTGCTTCTAGTGTGTCTACTTTTTCTAATAAAAGTAACTCATTGTGCTTGTTAAGTTCTTATTATTAACTAAACTATTAAAAATATTTTTCTTTTATCAATTGAAATAAAGGTAAAATAAGATATGGTCTTCTGTATAGAAATAAAAAAAATTGTACAAATTAGAAATGTTGCAAATAACAAAAAAAATTTAGTAACTAAAATTACTGAAAAATAAACTGAAATAAATAAAATTATATATAAAAAACCACACATAGACATCACTAAAACTAAAATTAAAATAAAAACTAAAATATAAAAACAAAAACATTTAAATGTATACATGCTATATAAATAATATATAAATATATAATAATATTAGTATGTAGAATAAATAATAATAAATATATAAATCATAAATATAATAATATATAAATAATAAATATAATAATAATGTACAAATGATGTTTTGTATTAAATGAATATGTAATATAATATAATATATCATTTATACCTAAAACAACAAAAAATAAAATAAAACTATATATAATATAAAAAAAATTAATAAAAATTAGAAATGTTGCAAATAAATAGGTTTTAGTTATATTCATTTTTGTTTAGCTGAAAATAAAAAACGAAATAATTATATAAATATAGTGTATTATACCACTAATACAAATGAAAAAAACGCATAAAACTAAAAATAAATAAAATAAAAACTGAAAATATAAAAATAAAAAGATAACAAATTAATACATGCTATATAAATATTAATAAATAAATATTTAAAAATTATAATAATTATATATTAGTTTATAATATAAATAATAATAAATATACATACATATATATATATATATATAACAGAAAATATAAACATTTTAAAATTAATACATGCTATATAAATAATATGTAAATGAATATCTAATAATTATATTAGTATATAATAATAAATATAATAATATAAATTGAAATTGAAAAGTGAAATATGATACAAAGTAATAATAAAGTAAATATAATAATAATGTATAAATGAACGCTGAAAATGAATATATAATATAATATAATATAATATAATTATACCTAAAACTACAATTAAAATAAAAACTATAAATAATAAAAAAAATGTAATGAAAATTAGAAATGTTGCAAATAAATAAGTTTTAGTTAAATTAATTTTAATTAGAATTTAATAAAATTATATATATATATATATATATATATATATATATAACAAAAAATTACAAGTCACAATTAAAATAAAAACTAAAAATATAAGAATAAAAGTAATCATAAATTAATACATTATATATAATTAATAATAAATAAATGATATATAAAATAATATGAGATAGAATATAAAAAATAATAAATATATAAATATTAAATATAACAATATATAACATATATAACAATATATAACAATATATATATATATATATATAATTTTTTATAATTTTGCTTTAAAAATATTGCAAATATATAATATAATATAATATAATATAATCATGTTAACTTCTTTTGTAATTTTGTAGATTGCTATTTTTATGATTTCTTTTGTTCTAATAAAATATCCTTGAAATTTTGTCATATTCATTTTAGTCTAGAAAACTAATTAAAAATAAAATGGCATCTAATTTTAGTTACCGAAAACAACATTTTAAGAGACAAGAAAGTGCAAAATGACACCAAATATTTAAATATATATATATATATATAAAAAATGCTAGAAAGAATACCACTCTTTCAAAAAGTCTTTTGTTTGCATTATAAGTAGCATGTAACAATGGCCCTCAACACACTTCATTCTTCTTATTCAGTTATTCTTTTATAAAAATCTAACTTTGGTAAGGACATGCGTGTACTGGAGTGTTCTAGAAGATCATACGGTGGTGGGACCAGCGAGAGTCCCTCGTTCTGTGTTCCTGCTCTCTTCCCGGGATTTGAGTTATTCATAAGCTGTGAAGTCATCGGGAGCAAGGCTGTCTGCAGTGCTCCATTACTGCCAGCTCCCACCGCGCAGCAGCTTCGCTCTCCTGCTTCGCCTCATGTCGTTTAGGTCGGCCGTCTCTGACGAGACTCTGATCTAATAGACCTGAGTGATCTGCCGGTGGCAGCAGGAGGGAGACGCACAGCGGCAAAGACATTAGCTGTTTACAGGGATCGTCTGTTATCTTTCACACAATCTCTCCTGCCTTCGCCTTTCCTCCCTGTCTCACCTCCTCCCACTCAACAGCGAGATCTTGCAGACCCATAGAGCGTGAGAGAATTGCTTGCAGTTGGGTCAACGCGCAACTCTGTGCATCCGTGCGAGCGCATACTATCTTTTCATCTTATCTTTTCATTCTGGGCTGCTTCATATTCATATAACTTCACAATAGAACTTTGTGACCTCTGAATTGTAGTTCATTTGTAAGTGAGCAATATTGAGGAATAATGTTCATGTCTTTTTTCTTCATTTGAAAAGAAATTAAGGTTTTTGAGGAAAACATTCCAGGATTTTTCTCCATATAGTGGACTTCAATAGGGATCAATGGGTTGAAGGTCCAAATTGCAGTTTCAGTGCAGCTTTAAAGGGCTCTACACGATGCCAGCCAAGGAATAAGGGTCTTATCTAGCAAAACAATCTGTCATTTTCTAAAGAAAATACAATTGATATAATTTTTAACCACAAATGCTCAACCTCACACGTTACATAATAATGCACATGTGACGTTGGTGGAAGTACCGACCCAGTGTCAACCCAGTCAAACACCCTTTACAAAAAAAGTAAAACAACGGTTGAAGACAAAATTATTTGCCCCTTATAAAATATTTCATTATTTTTCAAATAACTCCCAAGTGTTCTTTAACAGAAAGACGTTTTTATCAACACAGCATTTTTAAACATAATACTTTATTCAGGAAACTTTTAGGGTTTGTAATTCAAATAGAAATAAATGTATAACCAAGAATTTTAAAAAGTCTGCTGGTCAAAATTATTAGCCCTCTGATGTTAATAGTCAATAGTGTATCCCTTTCGCTTGATAACAGCCTTTAGTCGTTTGCTGTAGTTCTCAACAAGTTTCAAGCATGTCTTCTGAGGAATGACAGCCCATTCTTCCTTAGCAAATCTCTCAAGCTCTTCCAGATTTGGACTTTAGTGTGCCCCACAGATTTTTATTGGATTCAAGTCTGTCAAGTACACTCACTTTGCTCATTTGGAGGTATTTCTTCACCAGAAGTGAAGTATGCATTTGGGTCGTTATCATGCTGGAAGACAAAATGTCGACCCAAGACTGTCTGAGGTTGTCTTTAAAAATTGACTTATAGTCTTCCTTTTTCATGTTTCCTTCAACTATGACAAGATTCCCAGTTCCAAACGCACTGAAATATCCCCACAGCATTATACTCCCACCACCATGTTTCACTGTGGGAACGGTGTTCTTGGGTTTGAATGCCTCTCCCTTCATTCCCCCCTTAGCAAACTTCGTTCTAGCTTGGAGGTGTCTCTTCTTCAGAAGTGGAGTCTTTCTTGGTCGACAACCTCGCAGTTCATTCCTGTGCAGGGCTCTAGTGACTGTCTTCGTTGAGACATCAATTCCAGACTTGGCTAGGTCATTCACTAGTGTCTTGGCAGTTGTTCTTGGGTCTTTAGCAACCTCTCTCACCAGTTTTCTTTCCAAAGTTTTTGAAATCTTTTGCTTCCTGCCTCTGCCCGTCTTGTTCTCCACTGTGTTGGTCTCTTTAAACTTCTTGATAATGCATCTCACTGCAGTTCTTGACACTTGAAAACGCTTTGATAAACATGTGTATCCTTCTCCATCTTTATGAGCATTAACAATTCTTTCTCTCAAGTCCAAACTAATTTCTTTTTTCTTTGGCATGATGACAGTGCATGTTATTTTACTAGTTGTTTCGCAAGATACTAATCCTCAGCTTAAAGAGCAATTTAAAGGCTTAAAAAGGTTATTTAGGTTCATCAGGCAAATGAGGTTAATTTGGCAAGTCATTGGACAACAGTGGTTTGTTCTATAGCTAATCAAACTAATAATTTTTTAAGGGGGCTAATAATATTGACCTTAGCAGTTTTTTATTTATTTCTTTTTTAATTCTTTTATTCAAGCAACTATATAAAATTAATAGGATAAAAATAATACATAAAAATAATAGGAAATAATGTGAAAACATTCTCTTGCTCTGTTAAACATCACTTGGGAAATATTCTAAAAAAATGTAAAATTTTACAGGGGGGCTAATAATTTTGTAAACCTGTAAATTTTTTAACTAAATTACACAGATGAAGAACTAAACGCACTTGACTTTTCCAATGTGATTACATAATGCGTGAAGTCGGAGCTAGTGCTAGTGGTTAAAAAGTATCTAAATTTAAAATAAAAAAAAAAAGAAAATGACAGATCCTTTTGCTAGATAAGACCCTTACTCCATGGCTGGGATCATGTAGAGCATTTTGAAGCTGCATTGAAACTGCAATTTTGATCTTCAATACATTGATCCCCATCAAAGTCCACTATATGGAGAAAAATCCTGGAATGTTTTTCTCAAAAACCTTCATTTCTCTTTAACTGAAGAAAGAACATCTTGAATGACATGGGGGTGAGTAAAATTGTCAGGGAATTTTTACTAATCCTGTAATGCACAAACCTATTTTGATCACTTTTCTTGCACACTATTTGCATTTTCATAAAGCATCCAGGAAACGGTTTAATTTTGAGAGTATCTAAATGTGTTGAAACCCTTTCCAGCATTTTTGTTGTAGCATTTGTAAAATTAATAATATTCATAATGGTAAAAGCTCAGTGTCACTATTACTACAGCTTACCCCAACCCACATCATTTTCAGAAAAAAGGTTTGTTTAATAATTCATGACTGATTTTTAGCCAAATAATTTACATGGGTTTATACACGGATGATTCACTATATTTTTAGACTTGAATAATGTTTTATTTTTATCTGCAGTGTGGAAAATGTACTTTACCATGCAAAAAAAGAAAGAAAAAAAGCATAAAAATGGTTAACACGTTTCTTATGTGCATCTCTCAATTATAGGCATGAATGGGTCCTTGGTTACATGACACATATTATGCACAGTTGCTAGATTAAAGGGGCAACGGTATGTGTAGCTTTATGCTAGTATACACTGTAACGTACCACAGCACACAGTATTGCAGCCAGATTAAGTATAATGCATTATGACACAAATTGTGCTGGATAAAACAGGCTCACCAGCAGGATTCTATGAATTTATGAATAAAAGAGAAGAAACACTATGAATATTTTGCAGATTCTCTTTGAAATTCATACTCTCAGTTATCTATGGGAAACTACAACCTACAGTGTATGGTGTCCTTATTACAGGGAACTTCCACATCAGATTAGATGTAGGTTTATGCACTAGTGCAGTGCACTGTATTGTTTTCCAGAACTTTGTGAAGACTAAGATTTTGTTGATTATAGTTTGTTATGCATTAAAGTGTAGGGAAATGTATGATGGCTTTGATGATTTAGTCAAAAACTTCTAATTAGGGCATTTTTTTAGATTTAAAGGTTTTCACAACCTATTTCACTTATGTAATATCATGGATTTACAAGTACAACAGAATATAGGTCAGGACTTAACATGAGCCATTATTTAGACATTACGTATTATTTAGCGAGCCTCTAAACACTTAAGTCAATGATTAAAAAGTACATTCTTTGGCAAATCTAGGTCATGTACTATAGAAAAATGTTTTTAACATTTGTGACTATGTCATTTATGTTATAGCACCAGTCTGATCTCTGTAAAACTTTGCATGCTTGTTTAGAATCATCTGTCGCATATGATGACCTAGTTTTGCGTTTTCGTTTAGGATTGATAGGCTTTTGGGTATATTTGGACAGGCCCCTTTTTTAAACTACACAAAGAGTAAAGGTGAACATATTTTTCTCATTATTGATCTAGAGTGTCCAGATAATTGTGCTGCAGTACTTACACTGAGGTTGAGGGTAAAACCTAGGACTAGTTCTCAAAAGAACATTTTTTACATTTAATGAACAATTTGATTGACAGCAGTGGTTCTTGAGGCAGAGTTGCTCAGTATGAGGAGATCTATCAGATCATGTGAATATTGTGTGGATACATGAAACACCATGTGATTACAGAGGCATAAAACTTGATTTCTTTCAAAATTCGTACAGACAACTTGGCCCATGAGTCGAACATACCCACTGAGTTTAGTTCTAATCGGCCTCTGTTAACCTTGTCTAATAGGTGCTCAAACTTCATTGGCTGATGGCGGGCATGCTTTTTGAGATACGTGAACTTCATCATAGGTGCATGTGTAACTTTGGACAAAGACACGGCATAACCAATTTTCAGGCTAACACAGTGGTTTTCAAACCTGTCCTGGAGGCACCCCAGAGCTTTTACATACATATTCTAAGTTTGGGAAAAATACCTATTTTCATTCAAGAGTTATAGGCGTTTTGGTAAAAGTGTCTTACGAACATTTTGGTGTCCCGTCTCAAACTTCAGAGCAACTTTCTGCACTAGTGTGATTTTGATCGGGTGAAAAACCTAGGACTAGTTCGCAAAATCCAAAAATGTAATGTAAGGGTGACGATAGAATTCGAAGCATGACACTTGAGTCTGCGACTAACGGTTAAGAGTTATGAGCAATTTCGTACTTTTGATTGCTGTAGGTCCCAAATCAGGGAGCCTTGGTGACGTTGTATATGGTGTGAGTACTACCATCCCTCCAAGTTTCAAGACTCTACGACAAGTTTCAAGTTTTTACTACAAAAAAATGCCCACCATCGACCAATGAAGTTTGAGCATCTATTAGATGAGGTTAATGGAGGCCGATCGGAATGAAACACCTTAATAAATCATTATATTTTTTAATCTTTTGCCTGTTACCGATCTACATCACTGGGTAACACATTAGCATAATCCCCACCTGTCCATGAAATACAAACACTCTACTTCCGCTAGTTAGTGTGGTTACATCATGTCGAGAAGACACTGTGTTATGCGTTGTAAAAGCAAGTTTGTTTTCATTGCCGAAAGATGATAATGATAAACAATACCACAGCAATACAGTTTGATCCTTTGGATTCTTCTTCATTTGGACTAACAAGCATCTCCAAACCACAACCTGTAAGTACGATTGATATGTTATGTGTACTTTCTCAGTTGAGTGCTCAAAATATCAAGTTTTTCGTACTAATATGTTTCATTTAAACCTGTTTTAGGGGACTCACACACAATATTAGGACATTTAAAAAAACAATATGACCTGCTCTTTAAATGTTTTTTAAATGTAAAAAAAATGATTATTACAATAATTATTACTAAAAGCTATGATAATACCTTTTGTGTGCAAAAAAAACTAAAATAACTTTATTCAACAATTTCTTCTCTTCTGGGGCAGTCTTTGGCATGCACAAGCTTTATATCATTACAGTTGAACCACTGATGTCACATGGACTATTTTATTGATCTCCTTACTACCTTTCTGGGTCTTTCATTGCTGTCTATGCAGAGTTGTGATTTCATCACAAATATATTAATTTGTGTTCTGAAGATGAAAGAAGCTCTTACAGGTTTGGAATGACATGAGACTGGGTAATTAATGGCGAAATTTTCATTTTTAGTTGAACTATCCCTTTAACATTATAAGTGGAAAAGTTTCTTCAGATTGTTGAAATATTCTTTACACACACACACTAAAAGGTTCTTTTCAGTTTTGATTTAATGTTTGAACAGATTACAGTAGAAAAAGCCTTCCTCGGAAAAACAGGCTCTTCTCCTGGCCTGTAAATAACCTGCTGGAGCTCTCAAACCTGTGTCAGAGTGGTGCCTGCAATGAATCCATCAACCAAAAGTGTCATGGCTTTGGCATCTAATCGATGCTAGTCTCTGCCCTTCCATAGGTCAGTGTCAAAGCATTGAGACATCTCTGCCAGGGCTGCAGAGTCTGATTCAGTATGACTCAGGCCATCTTACAGTTTCATTCCCCATTACGAAGACAATGTTCTTCGGACTTTAGGTTTTTCCCACGGTGAATACTAACAAATACGCTTCTGAATATCTCTTGACACAGTTCTGTTCATACACAATAACCTTTGATGTCAAGATGATGTTTGTCAGGCTGCTGGGAGACCATCTGGAGCTGCTGCAAGCAGTGGCACATAAACATTAGCAGTCGACCACAGGAGTCAACCTCCCTCCGTCCACCCGCCCTTTCTCTTCACTCAGTCTATGTAAGAGGTGGAAAACATGAGCAAGGACACTACTTCACTGAGCCATATGCTTCTTTTTTTTAGCACATTAGGGCAAACTGAAGCTTTCAGTGTAACTTCTCACTGCTTGCGTTTTCAATGTAAGCAGCTGAATGGAAATTCCATGAACCCAAAAGTTCACTTTCATGGTACACGGGTTGTAAAAATGTATAAGACTTAAATGCCATCCTAATGTTCCCTCTCTTTCTTTTCCCTTAGGTGCAAAGGTCATATTCTCCCAAGTACAGGCCATAAGAAAGGTAAACCTATTCGTCTGAATGATCACAAGGTTTTACATAAGTGCTTCTTGGCGTGTGCTACAGCTGCTGGAATTACTGCGTGCTGGCACCACTTGGTGGCTGACATTGGAGAGACAAGACTAAAAAAACATTTAAAACAACCTTCCCTTGTGACTGTTTTAAGAGCCCATGAAGTAGTTCTTTCCTGTTTTGATGTATTTTCTTTTGAAACATTTTAACCCTGTGAACGCACAATCTCACTTCTTTAATGTAAAATGATTGTCTGCTAACAATGTCCAGCAAAGAATTTTGAATCAAAGCTATATACATTCCTACCACGTATCAAATTATGTTTTTTATTTGACAAAACATTATGTGGAAATTATATTTTTTAACTTTGGAAAAAAAATAGGTAATTGTAAAGGTAAATAGGTAATACCATACTAAATTCACCAGCTAGTATTTATGTATCTTAAACACAAACAATTATTTTTCCTTGCAAACAAACCTGGGACAGTTGTAATTTTGACACTAAATATATCAAAGCTAAATTTTCAGCATCATTACTGTAGTCTTCAGTGTCACATGATCCTTCAGAAATCATATTTAAAACAGCTTAAATACAGCTTAAAACAGCAAAATAAAAAGCTTTGGTAACATTATACACTATACCATTCAAAAGCTTGGAGTCAGTATAATTATTTCTTCTGAACGCATCAAAGAAACCTGAAGAAATTCTACTCTGTTTTCAACATAATAATAATAATAACAGTAATAAGAATAAGAATAAGAATAAATGTTTTTAAATAAATGAATATTAGAATGAAGTATCATGTGACTGGAGTACTGATGCTAAAATTTCTGCATTGAAATTACAGGAATAACTTACATTTTAAAATATATTCAGATACAAAACAGTTATTTTAAATAGTAAAATTATTTCAAACTTTTACTGTTTTTGGTGTACTTTGGATCCAATAAATGCAGGCTTGGTGAGCAAAAGAGTCTTTTTAAAAAAAAAAAATTAAAACTCCTACTATTCAAAAACAGAAAAGAATTACTTGGCTCTTTAGATACATTTTCTAGATTTTTTTCAAGTTTTGTGTAGGAGGATGCGTGCTATTTTGCTATGTCCCGTGCACTGCCCATTAAATTTGAATGAGAGTAGAATATATTCAAATCATAAAATTTGTAAATTTTGTTTTCCCTGTTATTATTTTGTTAACCCTCTGGGGTCTGAGGGTGTTTTGGGGCCCTTTAGAGTTTTTGACACGCCTTGACATTTGTGCATTTTTCAGTAGCTTAAAAACATATTACTGGCTAAACACAAACTGGGCTACAATAACATGCAAGCAACGTGATGTACATGTTTGTGTTTTTGAGAAAACAACGTTTATGCGTGGTTAGTGAAAAACGGAAAAAAAAAAAATAATTCAATTAAATAAAGCCATGAAACACATGAAGAAACTTTGTTGACAAGACTTTTGAGAACTGGATGTGGTAGGGTAGAGTTTTTCCTACAAAACGATGTGAAAATCAGAAGACATTATATTGATGTAAATTTACTAAAGCATGTTTTGTGATGGAAAGAGAATATGCAAGAGATTGACAATGGTCATAAACATTTAGTGATTCACACCTGAGAGAGACAAAGCCCTCCCCTAATGGCCCATCAACAACACTGTGACTGTCAGGTAAAAAACAATGTGAGAAGATTCAAAGAATGGAGTTTTAGATCATTTGTATTTTATTTAACACAGTATGATCAAAACATACATAATGAAGGTCAAGGACACATTACTGAGCACCCTGATCTACAGATATGAACAGACTTTGTGTCATTTCTGAAAACTGATTCTTTTCTGAATTCTGTTCAAGAAAGTGAAACAAGTAAATCATTCCTGATATTTAAGCGCTTGCAAAACTCATCATCAGTAGTCAAGAGACTTGTTTTGCACTAGAATATCAGTATAGTTGAACATCTGAAGTTGGTACAGCGTTCTCAGAGCAAAATAGTTTGAAGAGACAGCAGGATTCATCTTTTTAGCTGGTTTCAGATCGCTAAAAAACAAAACATCTGTGAGCATGTTCATAGACTCACGCATTTGTACTAACATAAAAAGGACATTTATATCTGAGAAACAAATTATTGTTTAGCACGTTAAACATCTATTCGCGATCAGAGTATTACCAATAAACAAGGTGTAAACATACACTCAGTATAAACACTTACAGGCTGTTTTTTATTTATTTCATTTTGCGATAAATAAATAAATAAATATACAAATATGATCTTATAGTCATAAACACAAGCATGCTTTGTATGTATTATGCAATACATGCTGTCTAAACATTCTTAGACTCTATCATTCAGTGTTACAGTGTAAACATTATTACCTTTATATCGCATCTTTTTCTAGAACATTAAAAAAAATATCCTTACGTTGTGAAACATTTAGATGTACTGAAATGAAACGTACTCCATAACGTTTCACTTGATGTAGTCAGCAATTATAGTTTGGAAAAAGTCTAACTAGTAAAATACAACTTAGTCTGTCACAGTAACACAATAACAGCGAATGCAGGTAGGTTAATAAAAGAAAGACTTACATGTAATAATATGTAATGTTATAGCTGTTGGTTCCGCCACGCGTCACATCGCGTTCTTCTTCAGATGATATAAATATAAGATTTATTCCTCTCAACAGGTCTTCTTTCAGAAAAGAACAGTAACCCAGATAAACTTGACGTAAAGTTTTGCTGCTTTGTTGACGGTGATGTGGGCGTTTATCTCCCGCGCTTCTCACGTGGCTAATTGTAATATGAAAGTGAAACTAACTTATGGGCGTCAAACTAATTAAAGATAATCAAATCCAAGGGGATAGACTGGACATCGCGTTGGTTTCATAAGGAATCCTTTACCACAGAATATTTGTTTTCAATAACACTTACTTCGTTTGAGAGTAGAAATATCAAGCTGTCTCCAGGTATATGTATAATGTCTCTGTGTGCTGTTTTCGCCGAGTATTTCATCATTTAAGTGACGCGTTTCAAAATGAAGATCAGGGAGAACAACGCGGCACACAGCACTTCCTGTCTATTTTCTTTATTTGTCAAAAGCTCACAATTTTATTATTATTATGTGTCTGTTCAAATAAAAGTAGACCCTTTACAGATTCGATTGATGCATTGATCTTATCTGTATGATCAAAACTGATGGAGCAGTTTAAGTTCTTTTTGCTGTCATCTAGAAAATATGCATGTGGCGTCGCCGGCGCCGCCTTCGACCCCTTCGACCCCTGGGGGTTAAATAAGAGATTACTCAGTGTATTGATCATTTGATAATAAAAACAATATTTTTATTTAATAAAAAAGAAGAGTTTGCCCGGTTCCCTTGAATGGTTGTAGACCCTGTCGTATTGGGGAATCCGCCCCTTTAAGAAAAGGCCATCCTTTTTAGTGACATCTGGAAAAGTTTTTTTTTTTTGGCAGTTTCAACAGCTGAGATGAGTAATTTGGTAACTTTTAAACTGACAAAATTTGCTTACTTGCTTTTCCTAAGCTTGACATGTCCACCCTGTTGGCATAAAATATGCCAGAAATGATTAGAATACAGAAGTTGAATAAATGTTTCATTGTCATATTTTGTCATGGTATGTGTGTTTTGCTTTGTGTCCACCCCGTCGTGTGCTGGTCCACCCTGTCATCTTGATATTTTAAAATAATATTTAAAATAATAATTTAATCATAATCCAGTGTGTTCAATAGCTATATACATAACATGCAAACAAAAAACTGCATCCAAAAGTAAGAAAAAATACATGTGCAAGTTGTATGAGTTTTTTTAAAAACACATGGTTTACATAAAATCTTTTATGTATTTATAATTTGAAAGCAAACAAATAACCCTGTTTAGGAAAGGGACATCATACCTTTCAGAAAGTATCACTTTTCATCATAATATTGCAATGAAAATGTATTAACAGTAATATATATGTCCATATATGGTGGACACATCTTAGGGATTATGCTTCAAATAACGGTCCATAATTATCTAAAGAAATGTGCGGGAGCTCAGGTAATATGTTTTTATAGTACTTGAGTGTCTACTATTTATGACATGACATAAACGAATGGGAAATTAAAACATTTTTTGAGTATTGTGAGGCTTGAAAGGCACTCTATGGTGATACTGACCCTTTTAATGTTTTTTAGTCTCTTCTGCTCACCAAGCCTGCATTTATTTGATCCAAAATACAGCAAAAACAGTAAAAGTCTGAAATATTTTTACTATTTGAAATAACAGTTTTTAAGCATCATTACTCCAGACACATGATCCTTCAGAAATCATTCTAAAATTCTGATTTGCTGCTCAAAAACACGTTTATTAATATTATTATTGTTGAAAACAGCTGAGTAGAAGCTTTTGACATACTAGTGCACACGAGAGTGTGCCTAAATTTGAAGAAGCACGATTATTGTTGCTTACAGTACTCTTATTCTCTAAATTACAGGAACCATGTCCTTATTGTCCGGAAAATGACAAACAGTCTGATCCAGCGGAAGACAACTTTCCTAGACCTGTGCAACCAGTGCAGCTTCCAGTCTTCCCGTGGGTCCAACGTTCCTCTCTAATCAACCCCAGAGACATCTCTGCTGCCCATATCACAAAGAGTCACCGTAAACTCCTCCTCAAGAGCACCCCGCTTGTCCAGCAGCGCAACGTTGACCCTCCTGGCCAGATCAAAGAGAACCCAGAGCGATTGACTCAAGTGCAGCAGTCCCGTCAGAGACTGATGAGGGAGGTCTGCGCCAAATACACAAGCGGATCCACCAAACAGACTATAACCCGCATGCACGTGTCCCGCATCTTTGTGGAGGACAAGCACAAACTCCTCTACTGTGAGGTGCCCAAGGCCGGCTGCTCCAACTGGAAGAGGGTGCTCATGGTGCTTCAAGGTCTGGCGTCTTCCACTGGAGAGATCCAACATGACGAGGTGCATTATGGGAATCATCTCAAGCGGCTAGACTCGTTCGATCAAAAGGGCATCATTCGTCGTCTGAAGACCTACACCAAAGTCCTCTTCCTGAGGGAACCTTTCGAAAGGCTAGTGTCTGCTTTTCGGGACAAGTTCGAGAGTCCAAACTCGTACTACCACCCAGTGTTCGGGAAACCTATCATCTCAAAATACCGCAGCAATGCGACACAATACGCCTTGCGCACAGGAGCGGGCGTGACCTTCAAGGAATTCATCCAGTATCTCTTAGATGTGCATCGGCCGGTTGGCATGGACATCCACTGGGAGCCTGTAGGACATCTTTGCAGCCCTTGTCTGCTGGACTATGATTTCATTGGGAAATTTGAGACTCTGGAGGAAGAAGCCAATTTCCTTTTGAGAAGCATCGGTGCTCCTAGCAATTTAACATTCCCTAGTTTTAAAGACAGGAACCCTAATGCAGAAAGGACATCTTTGGATATCACAAGGAGATATTTTGCACAGCTAAACGTGACGGAGAGACAAAGAGCGTATGACTTTTACTACATGGACTATCTGATGTTTAACTACTCCAAACCGTTTAAAGATTTATACTGAGGCTTTTACAGCAATCTCATGAACTTTGTTGGCCCGATGTTCACATTTTGTCCTAGTGAGGTTATTTTATTACTTTTAAATGTTGTTATTTGTTAACAAATTTCAATGTGAAGTAATAATCACACTATAGTTATCTCTGCAGGCTGGTCCTAGCATTTATCTTGTTATTTATGAAACATATTCAATTCTGTTCAGTAGAAAAATCCCTTAATGGAATAATCTGGCCAAAAATGAAAAATTAGACATAATTTACTCACTCTTTATGTAGTTCCAAACCTGTGTGAAGTCAGTAGGGTCCAAAACAACAGTGGACAAAAACAAAACACATTTTTCAGAATATCTTTTGCGTTCCACAGAACAAAGTAGGTCATACAGGTTGGGAATGACATGAGGTGAGTAAATGATGATGAATTTCAATTTTTGGGTGAACTGTCCCTTTGTTGTGTGTGATTTGTTTTCTCAGACTGCCTAAAATGGATAGACTGTATCAAGAGTGTCTAAAATTTAGCATAATGTTATTTATTAGTGTTGAAGGAAAGTCCAGCTGTGAGTATTACTTTACTTAATATAACACCACAAAACATTTTTTAACGAGACAGATCGTTGCTGGCTTTAGTGTGGTACATCTGGTAATGGTAAAATCTGATTTTTGTGAATGTATGACAAACTATTTGTCCAGTGTGTCATGTTTTAGAGCATGACCTGCTATACCCTTGCCTTACTTTCACATTTCTCATACTATGTTTTCTGTATATCAATAAATGTAAGCACAATATTTTAATGTTAGTTACGGTAGATGACATCTGTGTTATTACCTTCTTTATTGTTGTACCAAAATTCCAGTAATTTCTAGGTCTCAGTTGATGGTAGACGTGTACAGGAAACCCATCACATCCTCACATCTTTCACCCGTTGTTTAAAGGTTAGTTCCACATTTTTTGTTTGTTATCAAACATATTTTTCATCGTGGAAGTAAGCTACTTCCTGTGAATGTGCAATAATTTTGATTAGCCTCTACTGATTAGTAACTAGAAGAATAATGGTAGCACTTTACAGTAAGGTTCTATAGTTAACTACATTAGTTACCATGGACTAACAATGAACAATTAATTTCAGCATTTACTAATGCATTGTTAAAACCACAATGTGTGTTAACATTACATACAATAACATTAATGCACTGAACTAACATGAACAAACAATGTAAGACTGTATTATTATTTTTTTTAACTAACATTAACAAAGATTAATAAATAGTGTAATAAATTTGTTCATTGTTCATTCATGTTAGGCTAGTTAATACATTAAGTAATGTTAACAAATGACACCTTGTTGTAAAGTGTTACCAGAATAACAAAGTGAAGTGAATGGTAAAGCTATTTCCGTAACAAACCAAGGTGTTCATTATCATTACAATACATTTTTTTTTAAAATAATATAACCAACACCAGCTTGCAAAATCAAGCAGCACAAAACAGCTGTAAGTGGATGACACTAGAAGCCTCGCACATTCAAGATAAAAATGACCACGCCTGTTCTTGCTTTAAAAATAAAGTTGAAGTGATGTAGCCTATTATAGCAGGGAGCTCAGGAATACTTACCTCTGATTGGTCAGTTGCACCCTTGGGTGGCTTGAAGTTTCCTAATATAAAATTCCCACTTATTGTTGCCTTAAGAATGGGCGCGGCCATTTGTAAATTTTATGGGTCTGGCTTCCGGTCTCATCTGCGTCCAGATATCCACCTTTTTCTTTAACACCTATGTAAGCCTATGGGACTTCTGGTTCATTAGCTGCTATAGGGAAATAACGAGAAGAATAACAACATGCAGTAAATGGTAAAACTGTGTACTACAAACCAGTGTGCTCATAATTGAGTTAATTCGTTAAAATAATATGGTAAGACACACCAGTTTGCAATATCTCAAGCAGCAAAACGAGCTGTTTTGTTCAGTTAAATAGCTGGACACGGATGAGAAAGGAAGCTGTGCCCGCTTTTATAGGAAGAAAAATGTGGGTAGGGGGTCAGTGCATATTTGCGATAATTGGATACTGCTAGATCATATAGAGAAGGAAGCAGGAAAGGAGGCGCTATTTTGACAAACTAAAGTTAATAGGTGCTAAAGATATGTACGAGCAGTATTAATTAAGTTATTAGCCTAATATTTCACCTACCTGACTGAAAATGATAAGAACAAACACAAATATTGTCAAGATTCTTCCCCTGGAAATCCTGGTTCAGTTAGGCCAACCACAAGCACCTTGTGTTCCTCAGACAGTTTTTTGCACTCTTCGCCTTGGTTTGTTGACTATGATTATTATGATAAATCCAAAATAATATGATAACAAATACAAGCTTATAAAATAAAGCAGCATAATGAACTGTTAAAGCACTGTTGCACCACTAAAACAGCTGTAGTTGAATGACACCAGAAGCCTTGCACATTCAATATAAAAGTGGCCGTACACGCTGCCAATTACAACAGGGCAGTCAGGAATACTTACTTCCTATTGGTCAGTTGTGCCTTTCTGCGGTCTGAACATTCCTAAACATAATATTCACAATTTTTCCCTTAAGAACAAGTGTGGCCATTTGTAAATTTTATAGGTCTGGCTTCCGGTCTCATTCGTGTCCAGGGTTTGCACATGAATCACAATTTGGTCAGATACCTGGATGCGTGGCCATATTGGCGATACTCAGATGTGAACAACAGCATGGATTGCATGGTTAATGTACTACTCAATACGTTGTTTTGCTACTTTATGCTGTCTAAAACAGAAAAAAAACGTGTGGATGCTGCTAAATCATATAGAGTTCTTAGTAAGCATGAGAGAGCGCAATATTTTGACAAACTAAAGTTAATAGGTGGAATGAGCAGTATTAATTAAGATATTAGCCTAATATTTCACCTACCTGACCGGAAATTATAAGAACCAACATTCTTGCCCTGGAAATCCTGGTTCAGTTTGGCCAACCACAAATGCCTTTTGTTCCTCAGACAGTTTTTTGGACTCTTGATTTGTTGTAACTTTTGGCAGTCTATAATACTCCAAATGTATTTCTCGGTCCGACCGATTTGTACAGCCCAAAACATGACAATAATTGACCATTTTCAGTAGCAATAATCAGCAAAATATGCGAGTTTCGTTCAGTTCAGTGGCATTGTTTATATTCAGTGTCGCCATTATGGCGAATTGATGAAGCATTTTGCAAACACTCCATTTTTAGCAGTACAAAACAGCTGGTATGTATTACCATGTTGTTTTAATGTATTACTTTAATTATGAACACACTGATTTCTAGAACAAACTGTTTTACCGTTTACTGCACGTCATTCTTCTCGTTATTTCTGTATAGCGGATAATAAACCGGAAGTCTCACCCATATACCTCCGCGTTAAAGAATAAGGAGGATACCTGAAATGTCTTAACACTCGGACTCGCACTCTCGTTTCACACAAACGCAACTGGCGCCATCTTGCGCCTCAACTGTAGTGAAAATGACCTCAGAGAACGTAAGTATTAATATTACTGTAATATTGTTGCAGTGTTCGTCTTGTTGCTAGGCTGATTGTTTTGTACATTGTAATGGATTGCTTATTTCCTATCAGAGGCATCAAGACAATATGTAGATTATAAAAGGATTTCAAATGTTATATATAATGTTATTTTTCTGCTACTTTACCCCAGTATTGGAAACAAAAGCACCAACCCCCCCTCTTGCAGCAGTCAAAACTGGTGTTGATCTTTACATCTTGTCCTCCCACTCCAATAAGTCCTCTGCCGCCTGGAGCAACTGCGGCTTTTTTAGCTCCACCCCCTCGTTACCCCCTCCTTATCTCACAGGGCCTGGGGCTTTGACATCCTGTTCTCTCTCACAATCTACAGACTCAAAGGGCACATCAAATCAGCTACCATTTGTCACGTGGAAGACAGAACAAAGAAAATCCTCATTTTTCTTTCTTCAGCACCAAAATCATATTTAAAAAGGAGGGGGGTACGAGAAAAATTAGTCTCTCCGTATGATTGGGTTTCGGAATGGAAGGAGCTGGAGGCAAGAGAATAAGCTCTGAACTAACTTTTAGAAATTAAGTTATTACAAAAAGACTCTGGAAAATCTAATTACCACAAGAAGTGTAGACAAAATGCAACAGCATCAAAAATGTTGAAAGTTGTTTCAGGTGAGGTGGTGAGACGTTGCAAGTAATCGCCAGCAGATGGCGCTGTGGTTTAATGAGGGACACGTAGCATTTTCTGAAAACACTTTCAAAAGGAAATATGTAGATTTATTTATACATTTATGAATGTTGCACAGGTATTACAGCTGTCTCTCTTGGCAAAACAGCGGTTCATGCCTTCATATGTGCAATAATTCATCATACCAGGAATGCATAGGCTATACATAAAAAATAAGCGGCTACATAATTTAAATAACATCATTTAAATTTTAACACTATCATTTAAATACTATTAGTGGTTATGAATTAACAATGTTAATATGAATGTTAATAAAGTCCTACGGATCACAGAGACGAAATGACTTCGTGTGAATTGTGAAAGTTTTCTATTGATTAGCCTACCAGGACGCTTTTGTTTTTCTGTCTTCCGGCTGTTTTATTTGACTCGGTCGACTGTAAGAGCAAGGATAGTAAGTTTTACTCAGATATATAGTTTGTTGGCATGATGCACATCACTGGGATAACCATTACTCCCCTCATCTCTCTGTAAATTAAGGAAATGAAGTGCAGGCGCTGGAGGCTACATTCTAAGCTATTTAAATCTTTAAATTTACATCTTCCTCCAGCGTCAAGTAATTGAACTAACTCCGGGCTTGTTCCTTTAATTGAACAAAAATATCTTGTCTTCCTGCTGCTCGTCTGATGTGGGAAACTAATTTCAGCCAAAGGCGAGAAAAATTCGGTTGTTAAGTCCAAATAGTTTGCAACATATTCCTGTATACAAACAGATTTGCTCTGCTGTGTTTTTACTCGAGAATGTGGGCTATTATGGCGAAGGTGATAACATTAGCCCTGTGCCAAAAGATTACTGAAGGTAATTGGAAAATAAATTCTAAAATTCAAATTTGTGACAAGAAAACGCAGGGTTCTAGCATCTTTTCCCTTCGCACAACTAAAAACTGAACTGAAATGTTGCTATTTCATTATTTATTTATGGATTTCATAATTTGACCGTGGACCACAAAAAAAAAAAAGATTTATACATAACCTGAAAGCTGAATTAATAAGCTTTCTATTTGTGTATGGTTTGTTAGGGCAATATTTGGCCGAGATTCAACTATTTAAAAATCTGAAATCTGAGAGTGCAAAAAAAAAAAAAAAATCTAATTATTAAGAAAATCGCCTTTAAAAATATAAAATGCATATTACTAATCAAAAAGGTTACGGTAGAAAATTTACAACATATCTTCATGGAACATGATCTTTACTTAATATCCTAATGATTTTTGATCATTTTGACTTATACAATGTATGTTTGGCTATAGCTTCAAATACACCCGTTCTAGGCCTACTTGGTTTGTGGTCCAGGGTCACATTTGTTCTCTGTTCGTATGTTGTTTGAATTCCCAGCAAGTTTTTAGGTCATGAGGTGTTTTATAACGTTTTATTGAAATGTACAAATCACCTTATTTCATCATTTACGTTTGGTTTGTTTTCGTCGTAAACATTTGTTATATTGACGTCTGACGTTATATTGACCTTTGAATGCATCCTACCCTTTCAGACCGGTACTTATTTAGTTACATATTTTTAGCCTGTTTTATTTGGCTATGTAGTGTATAGTGCTACGTGCGATGCCTAAGTGGAACTAAAAGGAAACGTTTTGGAAATGTTGTAAACACGTTTTTCATTGGCTGCCTATAGTTTGGTCACTGGTTGGCGCCAGATGTCAAGGTACGGAGCGTTTTAAGCAGAATGGGAACACTATTACAATGGTCTAAAACTGCCAAGAATCATTTTTGTACAAATGTTTTCAGCACAATGAGCCTGTCTTCCACCTGAAAGCTGTGTGCCATCAAGGCAGACATCTCTATCTAGCCGGGCGCAAAAAATTGAAATGGCGCGTTTGGCTCGAGGCAGTTGTGTGGGCGCCTTTTGCAGAGGCACAATGCATATCGATATACGTCATTTAGTTTTCATGACCAGCAGAACATTATTAGAACGCTGAGAGAAACATATTAAACCAAATTAAGAAGATAAATTCTTTTTAAGCCCGTAAGAATGTCTAGGGAAAAAAACGTGAATAAAAAAGAAACCGGAAAAAAGCTAAATTAATATATCGCCGTTTTAAACAAAAGATTGTTTCTCTTTTGCTGGGTGAAGGTTAATCAAAGACATGCACACAGGTAACCTAGTAAACCGTTATCCTCGCTCACGCATGTATCTTTGTTCAGCCGCGGCAAGTAGATAAATAAATGACGATAAATGCGATTAAAACACATATATACGCATACTTTCCAAATGTGAATAGCAAGATCAAATGTTGTTCTTGTAACTCGCCCCAGCTCAGGCAGGGTTGAGCTAATTGTAGCCTAATCCTGCCCCGGGGCGTTTGGAGAGCCTTGAGCAAGAATTCTTGTTCAGCTGTCCTCTGTTATTCGGGCTGGAACGCTGTGCCTTCAACGCACTCTCACGCTTCAACAAAAAAGGAGCAAGAAAGAAAAAAAGCGAGGCTAAGACACGCCACGATCGATCTCATGTTTTAAAGAGGGCTGAAGATACATTTACAGCTATGTCTTCCAAGGTAAGGACGCAGCCTTGACTGACTCCCCTGTGTAGCTTTTGTGGAAAGTGTCTATAGCAAGTCTATGGTCTTGTGTTTTAAGCGAGTTTTTAAAGCCACAGCGACCTATATAGCGCTGCGTTAGATTTCGCTTGGATTCCGAACGGAATTGTCGCCGGATTCTGTACGAGGAGCTCTTGGAGTATTATTGCGAAAAAGTTCTTTCTAAAGGACGAGCAACCTTCATCTGCTAGAATCCTCCTCAGATTGCGTCGGACATCCTAAAATGTTTGAAACGGTACGGTGGATTCTGTCAAATTCTCGAATGTTTTCTCTAGCGCATCTTTGCATTCGTTCTCAGTGTGTCGTGCTTTTGCAGTTTTAGATCAGGGAGGGCTGATTTGAGTATACAATGAGAGGTCAGAGCACTACTGTATGCCCATTGCGTACAGGAAGTGCGGTACACAGAGTTGTAGGGCTATTTTACGCACTCCAGGGACCTGGCGCAGTTTTTGACATCACAAACTATTATTTCTGACTTTGATGTTTGAGCTACGCTTTGATGAGATCTCATTTTGCACTCACACTCTTAACGTTTGTTTCCGACCTAATGTGTGTATGTATATTAAATTATAAAATATAACATTTACGAACAATTTCGAGGCGGACATCACTCAAACTAATGATAACATGCACCTAGGAAATATATTAGATGTGATTCAGACCGCTTTTACGGATTCACTGTTCATGAAGTGAATTAGACAGACTGATTCTAAGTTGGAGTGATTCATCTAAAGAACCGACTCATGCGAGTCATTTGTTAGTTATGGGATGACCACACTGGTATAGTTGAATTTTAATTAAATACAACTCATAAACACTCACTGTAGATCTACTACAGATTTTTTGATATTGTGAAAAGTGGGACAGTTCTACTTAGGCCAGAAATTCTATGTGTGTATATATACACTACCAGTCAAAAGTTTTTGAACAGAAAGATTATTATGGTTTTTTAAAGAAGTCTCTTCTGCTCACCAAGCCTGCATTTATTTGATCCAGATTACAGAAAGACAATGTTGAAATATTTAGACTTTTTAAAATCTGTTTTCTATTTGAATATATTTTAAAATGTATTTTATTTCTGTGATTTCAAAGCACAGAAAAAAAAAACTCCAGTCACATGATCTTTCAGAAATCAACTGTTTTGAATATTGATAATAATAATAATAATAATAATACGTTTCTTGAACAGCAAATCAGAATATTAGAATGATTTCTGAAGGATCATGTGACACTGAAGACTGAAGTAATGATGCTCAAAATGTAGCTTTGATCACAGGAATAAATTACATTTAAAAAAATATTAAAATAGAAAGCAGTTATTTTAAATAGTAAAAATATTTCTAAATTTGACTGTTTTTGCCATACTTTGGATCAAATAAATGCAGGTTTGGTGAGCAGAAGAGACTTAGTTAAAAACATTAAAAATCTTACTGTTCAAAAACTTTTGACTGGTAGTGTTACATCTAAACCAGTGACCAATTCCATTTTTTAAGATTTAATTTTAATTCTAATGGCTAAGATACATCATCCTACACAGGGCTATGTAAGTCTCTGATGTAAATTGACACACATTGCTCCAGGCATTGTGCCTCAGGAAATGGGCTTTAACCATCTGTTTAGGCGGAATTGTTCGTTACTCCAAACAAAGGTCGATTCATGCCACAGTTGTAGCAGTTGAGCATCATGGCCCCTATGGTTTAAATGTAAAGCAACATTTAGAACATTTAGCACTAATTGAAACGTTGTGACGCAGCGTCATTTAGATTTTTATACTTGACCTTGTGGGAGTAAAAGTCTTATTTACCCTCATTTTTGGCTTCAATTCAAAATGTTGATTCATTTGCACTCAGAAACTTTTAAAGAGCCGAAAAGCTGTTGGTGAAGAGGTGTTTTGCGTCTAACACATTCGCCCAATATCTTTAATTAGGAGTTTACACTTTTTCCCTCTCTTTCCCCGGAGGTAGACACCTACAGTACTAGGATCCATCCCTCTCTCTCTCTCTCTCTTGCTCTCCTTCTCTCCCTTTCGTGCTCGCTAATAAGCATCACTCCATTTCTCCCCTCCGGTTCTATGAAAAAAGGAGGGGGGAAAAAAACGGCAGGCAAATTTTCTTAATTAGACTTGTGGTGCTAATTCTTAAGGTAAAAACGCAATTTAAGGGAAGATGTAAAAGTGATCTCCCGCGTGCTTGCAGGCCAGAATCGCACCTTAGATCTCGCAGATTGAAGGGGAGAGGGGAACCAGGAGCTGTTTATTTGATACTCTGCTGTTTGTACAGGAGGGAAGGAGCATGTCTCGGCTGTCTTTGACCCGGTCCCCAGTGTCTCCTCTGGCCGCTCAGGGAATCCCACTGCCGGCTCAGCTGACTAAATCCAACGCTCCAGTCCACATTGACGTAGGCGGCCACATGTACACCAGCAGTCTGGCCACCCTCACCAAATACCCAGACTCCAGGTAAGACGCTGACCGTTTTTGGGGTTTACTGTGACTGATGTTGACTTAAAACTGTGTCAGAGTCATGCTGAGCTGTCGTGTTAAGTTAGGTTCATCATTTTTGCCTCCGTAACAGTTATGTAATTGCATGTTTACTGTTAAAAGCTCACTTTTTTGTGATCAAAAGCCACTTGTAGAGTCACGCAATTCCTACCTGCTGCATCCATCCCGACCGTAATCTACGGATGTTTGCGGATAAAGCGAGGTAAAGGGACACCACCTGTTAGAAACTCGTTTGTGTGTGTGTGTGTGTGTGTGCAAGATGGGAAAAGAGTGTGAGAGCTTTGCCACATCTGTTCAGGTTAACAGAGAGCGTGGCTCGCTCTGATTTATTAATGGATATGGAGCGAGAGAGCAACGGGAGGGAGGGAGGAGAGGAAAATGGGGGGAGGGTGAAAAGCAGGCAGCATTTTAATTGCTTTTTGGAGGAAAAAAAAAGAGAGGCTGAGATGAAAAACTAAGATTGCCTAAAGCTATATGGTGAAATTCTAACTGGGGGAACGGCAAGACCATATGAGAAAAGGACCACCCGAGGCACAAAAGGGGGAATTGGTTTTCTTATTAAGTGTTTTGCATCGGTTTCCAGAATGAGGGAGAGAGAAAGAAAGAACGGAAGAATGAAATAGGATGAGAGAATGAAATAAGAACATTTCGCAAAGATAAAGTCGATTTATCCGAAGAGCAGAAATAGCTGCTTGATGCTTGACCCCATTCCGGCAATTAAATCAGGTTAAATAATCAACTTCGCCGTTAAACTTATTTCGAATGTAAAATGTGAAGAGAAAGCAGAATATCTTTTACAATAAGTGATCCTGGACCACAAAACCAGTCTGAAGTATCAATTAAAAACAAAGAAATGCTGAATAAATAACTAATACAGCTGTTTGAAAATCTGAGGGTTAATACTGAGAAAATTACCTTTAAAGTTGTCCAAATAAAGTTGCATATTACTAATCAAAAATTACGTTTGATATATTTACGGTAGGAAATTTACAAAGTATCTTCATGGAACATACTAATGATTTTTGCCACTAAAGAAAAAGAAAAAAGATAATTTTGACCCATACAATGTATTTTTGGCTATTTCTACAAATATACCTGTGCTACTTAAGTCACAAATGACATGAGCAAAATTATTCTTAATGTAGTGTAGTGCTTGCATAAAACTTAACATTAAACAAAATGCTTCTTAAAATTAAAAATAATCAATTTCTGTTTTTTCCCCCTCCAGAATCAGTCGCCTGTTCAACGGCACAGAACCGATTGTTTTGGACAGTCTGAAGCAGCATTATTTTATCGACAGAGATGGAGAGATATTCCGCTATATCTTGAGCTACCTGAGGACCAGCAAACTGCTTCTTCCTGACGACTTCAAGGTAAAAACCTTTCATTTAGCTCCTCTTTTAGCATCACGTCAATAGCCTTGAGCTGAAACACACAGAAAGGACCCAGACAGAACCGCACAGCGGTTTTATTTCATTTCCATGTGTTTGGAATTATCTTAAGCTTCATGTCTCAGATATTCCTGGATGCTTGGTGAATACTACAATTATCAGTTTCCAAGGTTCGTCATTTGTCTTTCCATTATTTTGAACAGATTTATCTATTTTTTTTGGGATGTGTCTTGCAAAGTTTCTGTAGTCTTTACCAAAATGGCCTCATCTTGAGGTGAAGCTTTACAAACAAACAACTGGATATTTGTTGTATGATGTTTTTCCTTAGAAACCACTTAAGCTTTTTGCTGGCAAAGATGGCAGACAGGAAGTGAGACATCTTGGCAATTCTTTGCATATTGATACAAAACTTTCCACTTTGGCATATATGCCAAAAAATATGTAGCAATATAAATTGATAGCAAAATAAAAGAAAATAAAAAATGTAATACAGTAAAATAGAATATAAAGGAAATAGTGTGAAGTACAATTTCTGATTTCAAACTTATGTGAGTTATGGTCATTTTTTTGCATATTGGTAAACTTTCCAAATTGGCCTGCGAATGCCAAGAACATTTATAGCAAAAATAAATAATAAAATAAAATAATATATCCTAAAGTCTAAGGTATAAATGTGTAAACACTTAAAAATAAATAAATATAATAAATAAATAATACATTTGGTTTAAATTTGGAAACGCTTGTAGCAAAATAAAATAAAATAACATAAAATGTTTAAATTTGAAAACACTTAGGAAAATAAACTAAACTAAACTAATAAACCCTAAAGTATAAGGTATAAATTTGGAAACACTTATAGCAATAAATAAATAATAATAATAAAATAATAAAATAAAATCTAAGGTTTAAATTCAGAAACACTTATAGCAAAAAATACAAATAAAAAATAAAATAAAATAGCATAAAATGTTTAAATTTGGAAACACTTAAGAAAAATAAACCCTAAAATATAAGGTATAAATTCAGAAACACTTATAGCAATAAATAAATAAATAAATAATAAAAATCAAATAATACAATCAAATCTAAGGTTCAAATTCAGAAACACTTATAGCAAAAAATACAAATAAAAAATCAAATCAAATCAAATCAAATAAAATGTTTAAATTTGGAAACACTTAATAAAATAAAACAAAATAATAAACCCTAAAGTATAAGGTATAAATTTGGAAACACTTATAGCAATAAATAAATAAATAAATAAAAGGTTTAAATTCAGAAGCACTTATAGCACTAAATAAATAAATAAATAAACAAAAGAATTAAAATTAAAAGTTTAAATTTGGAAACACAGCAAAATAAAATACAATCAAATAAACCCTGAAGTCAAAGGTTCAAATTTAGAAACACTTAATAAATAAAAATAATAAATAAAATGTTTAAATTTGAACACATATAGGAAAATAAAATAAAATAAAATAATAAACCCAAAAGTATAAGGTTTACATTTTGAAACATTTATAGCAAATAAAATAAAATATAAGAAAAGAAGAGAAAAGAAAAGAAAAGAAAAGAAACTAAAAGAAAAGAAAAGAAAAAAAAAAAAAAAAAAAAAAAAGATTTCTGATTTCACTGTGTCTTGGTCAGTGGGTTAGGATTAGGGTCATTCGTGAATATCGGTACAAAACTAGGTACAACACCAACCACATTTACAACTTAAATAAAATAAGGTAATAAACCCTAAAATCTATATTCACTTATTCACTTAAACACTTATATATATATATATATATATATATATATATATATATAAATAAAAATATATATAATAAAGAAATAATAAGAAATAAAACTGAATAAAAAAGACCCTGAAGTCTAAGGTAAAGTTTAAATTCTCCCTCAAAAAAGTGTGAAATGCAATTTCTGACTTCAAGCACACATAGCTGTGAGTCTTTTCTTCAGTGCCGGCAGATAAGTTGGTGAAGTATTATGGCCGCCTCAGTCAAAAATCAGATGGGTAAAGGTATTTGTGTCAATGGGATTAATTAGGGTGAGGCTAGTCATTTGCGCCTCAGGCTCGTGGCTAGCTTTCCTCCACAGCGCGAGACCGTTTGATAACAGAACATAAAATATGTAGCTGCACAGAAGCACATCATTACATCCCATTATGCTTAACTTTTCACACTTTGCCCGTCAAAACTGACCATGACCTGACCAGAGAGCGGGGAATCTCAATGACTACATTAGTTGGTCACTGTTTAGCCATACTTTTTACGCTAAAGAACCAATTAATAGATTCAGATGAAGCTGTGCATGTTGTCAGATGGAGCAGCACATCCCGTGAGAGGTGATGGGATACGTTTGGTCTCCTCCCAGATGTCTGTTACGTCTGTGAATTCATTAGACTCAACTTATTGGCTTAATTGACAACATTTTTGTTCTTCTGGAAGTGTTGAAAAGCGTGCAGCCCATCCAGCTTCATTTGTCCATATGGAAATGGCCTAAAGACTAAATTTGCTCGTCTGTGGGCCGTTGCTTTTACATTCTCTTTTCCAAAAGTGAGTCACAGAAGGAGCCCTGTTAAAACATACCCAGTCTTCGCTGCAGACCTGGGAAAGAAGCGCAGCTTGTTTTTCTTTGAATTAGCAAGAGCCCGAAGGCCTAAAGTCTCTGTATCCATGTTGTCAGCACCAGTATGGGCTAAAGAAAGGAACATAGGGAATAAAGAGGGAGAGAAAGAAGAGAGGCTGAGGGAGGGGTACGGGTAAGAAAACAACTCCTTTTCTTGTGGTAATTGTAAAAGAGCGTTGTGTCTGAGATGGTCGGTGCTATTGTTCTCCGTGGCGTAGCCTGCAGTGGAATGAGTAGTCTTACAGGGTGGGGATGAAGAGCCGGCAGGATCGAGATCACAGCTATCTCTCACGGCCACCGAGGAAATAGGCCACCAGGCGCACAACCAAAGAATGCTATCAGAGTTTCGAGCAGAAATGTGTTTGGGGTCCTCAAGACCTCAAGGCCCTTTTGATATCTCCGAAAACATTAACATTGAAGTATCAGGTTAACACTTCGTGACTTTTTCTAATCTAATGAGAGCTGGCACAATCTGAACTTGGTAGCATCCATCAAACTTTAATCTTGCATATAAAATATATTTCACATAGTTTGAAAAAACTGAAAAAAAAACTTTGCTGAAAAGTGTTTGCTTTAAAAATGTTTTTTAAATATTTGTATATATAATATATATCCCCACCCTATATTTTTTATTAAATAATATATTATGCATGTTTTGTGTTTTTTAATTTTTATTAGTAAAAATAAATATTTTTTATTTTATTTTATTGTTTAGTTTTGGTTATTTAAGTTTTAGCCAGTTAGCTAAAGTAAATTAAAATAAGAAACGTTGAATATATACACACACTACCGTTCAAAAGTTTGGGGTCAGTAAGACTTGCAAATTTTTTTTTAATGAAGTCAAGGCTGCATTTATTTGATCAAAAATACAGAAAATAAACTGTAATATTACAAAATGTTATTACAATAGAAAATAATGGTTTTTATTTTCATATACTTTAAAATATAATTTATTCCTGTGATGCAATGCTGATTTTTCCCAGGCTTAAGTGTCACGTGATCTCTCAGAAACCATTCTGATATTCTGAATTATTAGTAGAATTATTAGTTTTGGAAACAGTTGTGCCGCCAATGTTTTTTTTTTTTTTTTGAACCAGTATTTTTTTCTTTCAAGAACAACATTTATTCAAACTATAAATCTTTTCTAGCAATGTAAATCTGTTATGTCACTTTTTATTAATGTAACAATTTATTCATTTCTTTCAAACAAAAAAAGAATGAATAAACATTTACTGACCCCAAACTTTTGAACGGTAGTGTATATGAGAGAGAATTTTGGTTATTTTAGTTTTAGTCAGTTAGCTAAAGTAGATTAAAATAAGAAACATTGAATGCTATATATGTAAATATTATATAATATACTATATATATATTTTTTTTTATGGTTTTAGTTTTGACTTAAGTTAAAAATAATACATATATAGGTTGAATTCAGATAAAGTAAGATTGGCATTGATATGACTGGGAAAAATGTCCCACTTAACCTGAATTAATATATTAATTTGTATTATTTTGTTGTTTTAAAATGTATAAACATAAAGCAAGTATCAGCAGAACACGAGGGTTTAATATTTAGCTGTTTTTCTTTCAATTAACCTTGTAGTATTGGTAAATTTAAATATGTGAAAAACATGAATAGCTAACTAAAATCTGTGTTTGTGCAGTATTACACAAGTGGTAATGCAAGTAACTTTGGTTTATCATTTGTTTTCCTCAGTATATACCCATACCACCATGTTTACATGGAAAAATGGAAATATTTTCATTTTTGCAGTGATTGTAATGGCAGGACTAAGGCGCATTGCCATCTGGTTTAGTGGTGAATGAAAGGCGAGTGTAAGTGGGGTAAATGTGCTGGAGGGTAAAGGACGCCTCAGGCAGAGGCAGCAATCTGTGCTGTCCGACCAGAGAGTCTGTGAGTGAGGGGAGAGCCGGGGGGCTTAACACCCCCCACCCCCCACCTCACCCTGGTCCTGGCTAAAGATGGGTCAGATGGGCAAAATTGCTCCATGTGTTGGTCTGGGTTCATGCACAATGCTGAACGACATGTGCTTTCAAACAGTATAATCCGTCGTCATGTGGTATTGCATTTCGTTTCATTTTCTGGTATTATTAGTTCATCATGTTGTTCCTACAGGAAAATTTCAATCTAAAAATATCTTTATAGTGATGGAGCAGCAATGGAAGTAGTCATTCAGTAGTCAATTTCTTGTTTTTCCAGTTCTTTCATTTGGTGGTTTGTTTGCTTGTTCATTCATTTGGTTGAAGGGTTGTTTGCGCATTTGTTTATTTGTGTGGCTATTCGTTCGCTCACTTGGTGGTTTGTTTGCTTGTTTGTTCGTTCAGTTGATGGCTTGCTTGTTTGCTCATTCGTTCACTCACTTGGTGGCTTATTTGTTTATTTGTTCGTTTGCTCACTTGGTGGTTTGTTAGTGTGCTTGTTTGTTTGTTTATTTGTCCATTTGCTTACTTGGTGGTTTGTTAGTTTGCTCATTTGTTCACTCACTTGGTGGCTTATTTGTTTACTTGTTTGTTTTCTCACTTGGTGGTTTGTTAGTTTGCTCGCTCACTTGATGGTTTTTGTTCATTTGTTTGCTCACTTATTGGTTTGTTTGTTTGCTCATTCATTCACTTGGTTTATTTGTTTGCTCATTTGTTCATTTGGTGTTGTTTTTTCTTTGCTCATTCATTTACTTACTTGGTGGTTTGTTTATTTGTTCATTCATTCACTCACTCAGTTGTTTGCTCATTTGTTTGCTCCTTAGTGGTTTGTTTGCTCATTCATTCACTTACTTGGTGGTTTGTTTATTTGTTCATTCATTCATACATTCACTCAGTTGGTGGCTTGTTTGCTCACATGGTGGTTTGTTTATATTAATTTGCTCAGTTGGTGGTTTGTTTGCCTCGTTCCTTCACTCTCTTAGGTTTGTTTGTTTGCTTATTCGTTCACTCTGTGTTTTTTTTGCTTGTCCGTTTGCTTCCTTTGTGGTTTGTTTGCTCATTCGTTCACACAGTTGGTGGTTTGTTTTGCTCGATAATTTGCTCATTTGGTTTGTTTGCTGATTTGTTCGCTCACCTGGTGGTTTGTTTGCTGATTTGTTCTCTCACTTAGTGATTTGTTCATTTCTTTGTTGATTAATTTGCTCATTGGGTTGTTTTTCAGTCATTAATTTAATTAATTTTGTCTATTTTTGGTATGTTTGTTCACTCATTCACTCAATAGCTTGTTAATTTCCTATTTGTTAATTGAATAATGCATTTGTACATTTGTTTGTTTTCTTAGTTGTTTACCCACTTTGTTTGCTCATTCGTTCATGTTTGCATTTTTGTCTGCTTTTTCATTCTTTTACTTAATGGTTGGTCCATTTGTCTGCTCATTCAATCATTTGCTGAATGAGTTGTTTGTTTGTTTGTTTGTTTCTGTGCATACATTCACTTCCATGTGTTGTTCCTGCAGGAGTTCCAGCTGCTGTACGAGGAGGCTCGGTATTACCAGCTGACGCCCATGGTGAAAGAGCTGGAGCGCTGGAAACAAGACCGGGAGCAGCGGCGGGCGGCTCAGCCCTGCGAGTGCCTGGTGGTGCGGGTGACCCCTGACCTGGGCGAGAGGATTGCCATCAGTGGAGACAAGGCCCTCATAGAGGAGATTTTCCCAGAGACAGGGGACGTCATGTGCAATTCAGTCAACGCCGGCTGGAACCAGGACCCAACCCACGTTATTCGCTTTCCATTGAATGGCTACTGCAGGCTCAATTCTGTGCAGGTACAACACTGTCATTGAGTAATACTAAAATAGTATTTGATGATCATCACTGACTAATACAAAAGTTGGTGGTCAGTAAGAATTTTTTGAAGCTTTTGAAAGAAGTCTCTTATGCTCACCAAGGCTGCATTGCCTTATTTGATCAAAAATACAGTAAAAATAGTAATGTTATGAAATATTACAATATTAAAGTTTTTTAAATATATTTCAATTTAATTTATTCAGCATTTTTGTGTATTTGAACTCTTTCCAACAATGATTGTATGATTTTGAGATTCATCTTTTTACACTGAGGACAACTGAGGGACTCATATGCAACTATTACAGAAGATAAAATGATGCATTAAGATCCAGGGGTGAAAACTTTCGAACAGAATAAAGACGTGTACATTTTTCTTATTTTGCCTAAATATAATATTTTTTTCCTTTAGTACTGAACTCTATATACTGCCTCGATCAATTAAAAATAATCAAAAAGCTATAAAATTATTAGATTCAAATTGAAATTAAATAACATTTGAAACAAGACTGTCAATCACTTATTTTGCACATTAATGAGCTTATTATAAAGCATATGTTAAACTTTTGGACTTTGGTAGAGCTTTGGATAATTGCTTGGATATTGAGTGTGCTGTGCTGATGAAACTTACAGGCAGCTTGACTGCTGCCTGCCATCCAGAAGAGATGTGAGAGGGTGCAAGATGTAGTAGGCAGGTGTGGATGAAGGTGTGGCTCCACAGCTGCAGAGGTGCAGTTATGCCCCAATGTCATCTTCTCACATACTCCACGATTTGGCTGTTTGAAAGGTGCTAAAACAGACACACATCCTGGCGTACACACCGACACATCCACATACATACGGTACGCTTTATAATGTCCGGTACCTTCGATCCTAGAGGCGATGCTAATGTGCCGAATATGTAGTCATGAAACCGAGAGGAGAATAGAGGGAAATGATATGCATAATTTATTTTTAACTCGTCCTTAAGACAAATCTCTCCGTTTGAAAAAGTGCTCCAACATTCCTGTGCCTGAAGCGTTTTAAACACACATGCTACATTTTTAATACTGTACTTTGGTTTCTTTGAACAACCTAAACTGGTTTACGCTACTTTTTTACACATGCCTAATTGACTTACTATATAACTAATTAGCGTGTCTGATAACACATTTTTCTTTTCCACTTTTGCGCACTCAACTGACTGAATCATGCGGGTGGACTTTTTTTTAAAAGGGCGTCTTTGTCACGCATCTCGGGTGTTCGCGAAAACCCACCTATGAAATATGAGAAGATAGATCAGAGCGCAATGACAGAGGACGAGAGATATGGAAAAAGACAGAGTGAGAGAGCCAGTTTGTTGCCAAGAAATTGTAGCCGTTTACTGTAAGAAAGTTAGTAAGTGATGCAACCATCAGCACTGCGAGTGTAATGTCAAAATCATAAACCTTCAGATATCAATGCCTGAATACTTGAGTAGCTTGTGACACTCTATATGTGTTCATTCTGTCTTTAGCTGTAGATATGGATGTGTTTTATTAAAGGAGTGGATTAAATACAAATTAAACTTATATTTCATCCAGATTTCAATCTGTGGAGTACAAAAGAAGATATTTTACAGTAAAAGTCAATGGGGTCCAAAACACAGTTTTTTCATGAGGGTAGATGAGTAGATGAGGATACAAATGTGACCATGGACCACAAAACCAGTTGTAAGTAGCACAGGTATATTTGTAGCAATAGCAATACATTGTATGGTGAAAATGATAATTTTTTTTTTTTATGCTAAAAATCATTAGGATATTAAGTAAAGATCATGTTCCATAAGGACATTTCCGATCGTAAATATATAAAAACTTTTTTAAAAATTTTTCTCAATATTTATATTTTATCTGTCCTATCTTTACAAATCATACATCAATGGAAAGCTTATTTATTTAGCTTCAGATGATGTATAAAGCTCGACAAAAAAATATGACTGGTTTTGTGGTCCAGGGTCACAAATTAAATTTTTCAGGTGGACCATCCCTAAGACATTTTCAGAATCCACTGGAAAAGTTTGAAATCATACAAAAAGAACAAACTTCAAAGTCAAACGATTTGTGTATTAAAACTCGCTTCTGTAACACTGATGCAACCGAAACCTAACACGAGCCCTAATGTCGATATATGTTCTCGAAAAGATGCTTCAAAACGCAATCTCTCTTTGTGCGCGGTAGGCCCTTGAATCATCTACCGATGCCTTTCATACCTCATCTGTGCGTAAGTCGTAAGAAGTGTTCATTTCCTCTACAAGTTTCTCGGCAGCCTCAACTTCCAAAGTGAGGATAAGGGTGGACATTTTTTCTCAGGCCCTGTGCAGTTCAACTGATTCCTTCGTCTTCGTCTTCTCTCTCTTTTTTTTTTTTTTTTGCGGAGGGACTTTTATCTGGCTCTGTAGCCCCGAGCCAGAACTTTCATTTTCATGTGAAGCACACTTGAAAGAAGTGCAGGAGTAAGTGAATACTCAAGGCTGCATGTATTGAATTTCAAAAAAATCTACAAGCACTCCAACAGATAAAACATTTCGTTGGCTTTTTGCGGCGGCGGGAATGACAGCGACAGCGGCCGCCCAGAGACGGCTCTCGGTGAGGGATCTCTGACAGTAGCCGAGATTGTGTGTATTGGGTTTGTAATGAAAGCTTCAGTGTGGGCTGTCAGTGGGGGAGCCTATTCTCATTTGACTCCGCATCAAACCCCTGTAAACAGCCCAGGGGATGTCTGCTCGCTCCTTCTCATCCCGGGTGGATGGTCTGGAGTGAGAAACGTCTGAGGGTAATGCGAGCGTGAAGTTGTTGATAGCACTGTTACTGAGATTGCACATTTTAAATGCGTCTTGATGCAACTATGTGAAGTGCTGATAGAGTGGCATAAATAGGAGTTTACTTGGGGAAAAAAAAAACTCATACCGAGTTTCTCATATTCAATGGAGAACGTGAACTCAGTATGCAGACAAAAATTCCCCTGGTTTTTCTTAGGTCCTAGAGAGACTGTTGCAGGTGTTGTCTTAACGCAATCATGTGAAGTACTGATGGAGTAGCATAAATGGGAGTTTGTTTTATGGAAAGTTTATCTTAAAAGAACTAGGTCCTGGAGAAATGGTGCCAGAAAGATTTGCCATCTTGATGCAGTTATGAGGCACAAATTATTTACTTGAAAAAGTCCTACTGGGCTTCTCAACTTGAACGAAGAACTTCGCAATATACAAACAGAGAATTTTTCTTGAGTTTGCTTTGAAAAACTTCATCTTGGAACACAAATACTTCTCCCTGGTTTCTTCCAGGTCCTGTAGAGATTGTTGCAGATGGGTTCAGACCAGTGCTGTCTCAAAGAATTGATCCTAATGATTATGATTAGTTCAGACTTGAATTGAAATTTCCTTAGAATTTACTTACCCCCATGTCTTCCAAGATGTTCATGTCTTTTTTTAGTCAAAAAGACATTTTTGAGGAAAACATTCCAGTATTTTTCTCCATATAGTATGTGGACTTTAATGGGGATCAGTGGGTTGAAGGCAGTGTTCATTTTGACAGCAAATTTTAATTTAGTTTTAGTCATAGTCTTTTGACTAAAATGCCATTTAGTTTTAGTTATATTGTAGTCATCTGAATTGTTTTTAGTTTTAGTCGACTAAATATAAGTTTCACAGTAAATTTAGTCGGCTAAAATTTAATAGGTTTAGTTACAGTGCAATTTATTAAGCATTTCTCTAAAATTTCCAAACTCATTATATAGGTTTAATCATAATAAACACACAATTTAACTGCAGTGATATACAACATGCCTTAATATTAAAATGAAATAAAACCACTTCTCATAAAGAAAAGTCTTCTTTTCAATGAAATACCAATGGTTATATAGGCTAATTATGCATTTTTTAAATTGTAACTTGTTTACCATATTCTTCATTCTTTCAAACAGACATGTTTATTTCTTTAAATGAATTTAGATTAATCTTTAAGGGTTAAGTGATTCAGTCAAGAGCAGTGTGGTTTTGTGTCTTTCTTTTGTCGCTTAATTAACATCAGTGACTTGGACAGTAGCAACTAAATGTGGCTGCTATCCCTTTAAGACAATGCATGAGTGCAGTAGATGCAATGTACTGATACACTTTCTCTTTACTGTTTGTTCATTTAAGACAATCGGCTGTGTTTAAGGGAATACTCGTTAAAAAGGACAATTCAAGATAATTTTGTGTGTATTTTTAGTTCATGCAACGCAAAAGAGTGTGAGACATGCTTTCTGTGTGTATGCCTTGGTGTATACGCTCAGAAAACAAGACCGAATTGAGTTCTCTCTTGCGTCGTCAATGTTATCCATATGTCTGCACTTCTCATACTCTCACATATTGACATTTGTGAACATTTTATAAGATGTACAGCAAGTGTATTTTAGCTTGTGTTCCGTCGGTTTGTATGCATCTAACCTCCTACTACGCAACAGATTTTTCTGAATGAATCTCTTTCCATATCGTCCCTCCCTAACATTTTCGTCTCCTTTTTAATTGTTGGCGAAAATGCCAGTAGACTTTTGCCATAGTTTTTGTCATTCAAAAAGAATTTTAGTTCGTTATTGTTTCGTTTTCGTCTGTGAAAAAAGTTGCAGTAAACAGCAGTTTCATTGCAGCTTCAAAGGGCTTTACACAATCCCAGCCGAGGAAAAAGGGTCTTATCTAGCGAAATGATGTGATTTTCAAAAAACAAAAACAATTTATATTCTTTTTTAACACAAATGCTCATCTTGCACTAGCTCTATGCTGTGCATCTACGACTTCACACATTACGTTTTCGTCAGTGTACTTTGCTTCAAAAAAGGTAGGGCGAAAAACTCCATCTCATTTTCTCCTCCAACTTTAAAATTGTCTGTCATCATTGTTTTACCTTTTTTGTAAATGGTGTTTGACTTTCTTTGTATGTTTGCTTTGTAAACATTGGGTTGGTACTTCCGCCTACATCACGTGTGACCTTTTTTCTAACATGACTACACAGTGCGTACGTTCAAACGAGCATTTGTGGTTAAAAAGTATATATATATTTTTATTTTTGAAAATGACTGATTATTTTGTTAGATAAGACAGTGTAGAGCCCTTTGAAGAAAGAAAGACAGGATTTTTTTATTATGCAGTGAACTAATCCTTTATTTTATGGAAAACATCATTATAAAATAAAAAAATAAAAAAAACTCCATTGGTTTCTCTTAGGTCCTGGAGAGACAGTTGCAGGTGTCGTCTTAATGCAGTTATCTGAAGTGCTGATGGAGTAGCATAAATGGGCGTTTATTTTATGGAAATCTTAAAATCTCCCCTGGTTTTTCTTAGGTCCTGGAGAAATGGTGCCAGAAATGGTTGCCAACTTGATGCAATTATGTAAAGAGTAGCATTAATTATTTTACTCCAATAACTTAAAAAATTCTCAGATTTAACAGTTAACTTCTCAAGATACTAAAGATGTCCCTTGTTTCCACTTGGTCCTGGAGCAACAGTTAAAGAACGCTTCAACATTCAATTTGTCTTGATGAAGCTCACTATGAGTGGCAAGATAGGAGTTTACTTTTTATTTATAGAGAACTTGAGCTGAAAATACTGACAAAAATTCCTCTGGTTTCTTTTAGGTCCTAGAGACTGTTGCAAGAGGTGCTATCTTGATGCAATTATCTGAAGTGCTGATATGAGTACCATAAATATAAGTTTACTTTATTTTATGGAACGCTTTATCGCAAAGTACTAAAAAACTCCCCTGGTTTCATCTAGGTCCTGCAAATGGGTTCAGTCTTACAAGGTCTTGATTCATTTGTTACCCTGGACCACAAAACCAGGCTTAAGTAGCACGGGAATATTTGTAGCAATAGCCAACAATACATTGTGAAGTTAAAATTATTGATTTTTCTTGAAGATATTTTGTAAATTTCCTAATATGCATTGCTAAGAATTTAATTTTGACAACTTTAAAGTCATTTTTTGTCAATATTTCTTTGAATATTAATTTTTTTTTTTTAGATTTTCAAATAGTTCTATCTCGGTCAAATATTGCCCTATCCTAACAAACCATACATCAATGGAAAGCCTATTTATTCAACTTTCGCCTTATGGCTGGTTTTGTGGTCCAGGGTCACATTTATGTAAAGTCCTGACATGGTTCCATAAATAGGAGTTTAGTTCATTTATTTTATGGAAAACTAATCTCAAAATACTATAAAACTCCACTGGTTTTGAGACTTTTTCTAAGGGTTCAGAATTGCATGTGTCTTGATTCAACTATATCAATTGCTCATAGAGCAGCATAAATGTTAAAAACTCATACTTATCCCTGGTTTCTTCTTGGTTCTGTGTAGACTGTTAAGGGTTTGTTATGGTGGTGTCTTGTCACAATTAGGTGAAGTACTGATAAACTACTATAAACCGAAAACTTATACTGAGGTTCTTGTATCATGTAGAAAACTTATCAAAATACTAAAAAATGCCCCTGGTTTCTCTTAGGTCCTGGAGAGACAGTTGGTGTGCTAATTCAACTATACAAAAAGTACTGAGTTCAGGGATCGTACAGATATTGTAAAACGATATTCCTGGACTATCAAGGACTTTTAACGCACAATTTTTTATTTTCATTTTCAGGGACAGGGAATCATAGATCTCACTTGTGTCTTCTATTTCAAATTGTAAAAAGAAAGAAAGAAAGAAAGAATACAGTAAATACAATAAAGTATTACAAAGTATACTACATTTTTACTATAGTAAAACCATGGTTAATTTAGTTTTTAGATTTGTATTTGTGTATACTTTCTTTTTTCTTTTATAATGGTTTCATGTTTTCTACTGTTTAGGAAAAAAGAAATCAAGAAAGCAAAAGATTCACAGAATCGCTTGAAAATGCTGATATAAAACAAATGATTTGCAAACCTGCATCGAAGTCCCGATCTAAATCAAATGATTCGTAGTCCATGCTACGAAGATCCGATCTAAAGCAAAAGATTTGCGAACCCTCTCCGAAGTTTGGTTTAAATCAAATGATTCGCAATCCATGCCCTTAAGTCCTGATGAATAATGATTCACAAACAATTTTCAGGTCAGGACTCAAAGTGCATGAATCATTTGACTTTGATTGAAACTTTGTGTATCGCGAATCATTTGATTTAAATCGGGACTTCAAATTGTGTATCGCGAATCATTTGATTTTAATAATTCAGTTCACGAAATGATTCACGAATCCACTCCGGTCTAAATCAAATGATTTGCGATACACTAAGTTCCAATCTAAATCAAATGATTCACGAAACACAGCGCTTCGAAACGCAATGATATTACAGATTTTTTGAAAAGCTCTGTTTCAACCATTGCTACGAACTTTTTAAAATTGTTACAAGAGATGTTGAAATTTGAAAATGAATAGCTCTTTTAATTTGATCTGGTTTTTGCTAGTGACTCGCTTGAAATGAATGATCAAAGTCACGAGTTTGAATAAATCGGAGCGGTTCCAGTGTAAATGAATTGATTTGGTTCATCTGTTCCTTTTTTTTGCATCTTAAGCCATGTTTACACCACACTGTCAGCACTACTACTTGTTTAGCTCGATTGTTTTCTGACATTAACTGAAACTTCAGGAATATTGCCATTTTCAAAGGTTTTCCAGGCCTTAAATTTCAAAAAGAACTTTAAGCACCTTGTACGAACCCTGCGAGTTGCTCATAATTTAAAAATATATTAAGCCTAGTGGGCAGTGCTTCGACATACAGTGCTGTTGTGCTTCGGGCGTCGCGAGTTCGAGTCCTGGCTCGCAGACCTTTCCCGATCCCATCCCCTCTCTCTCTCCCACTTCACTTCCTGTCAGATCTGATCTATCCTATCTAATTAAAGGCAAAAATGCCAAAAATGAATCTTTAAAAAAAAAAAAATGTCCCTGGTTTCTCTTAGGTCCTGGAGAGACTGCTGGCTTACTAATTCAACTATACGAAGTCATGTTTTTCATATATCACAAAAAGATACTAAACATGTCTCTGGTTTCTCCTAGGTTCTGGAGAGACTGTTCCAGAAAGGCTTCAGCATGGTGGCGTCTTGCGGCGGGGGCGTGGACTCCTCCCAGTTCAGCGAATACATCCTGAGTCGGGAAGACAGACGGTGTCAGACCAGCCACACGCCCATCAGGATAAAACAGGAGCCTCTGGACTAGCCGGCTCTTGCGCCAACCACGAACACCTCAGTCTGCTTTCAAAAGAGAAAAGAAAAAAAAACGCCAGCGGACAAATAGAAGACTTAATTTGCAAGAAGAGTTACTTCAACTCTTCGGACTCCAAGAGGACTGAAATCTTAGTAAATGTACGAGTAATTTCATCAACGACCCCAAAATGTGTTTCAAAATACGCTTCAGAAACCCAAGGATGGCGTTTCAAGCTACTGACCTCTAGTTGAACTTTTTTGGTCAAGTCCTGATCTGTATTTCCACAGTACAGATCCATAACATAACATAACATTCGGCGTCGTATGTGCGTAAAAGAGAGCAACTCTAAAAGGAAGTTGCGTTCGTGGCGAGCGCACCTTCCGGCTAGAACACTTTCAAATGATGCAGCGGTCTGATCTCCAAGCTCCCGGGCAAAATTAACCACAAAATACAAAGTCTGTCCTCTGATCCATTTTTAATCTAGATATCTAATGTTCTCATTTTCCAGTCTCATCTATGTAAATCAGTTCTTTTATGACCTACAGGTTTATTGCTGTTGTCTCGCTACATGAAGGATACGAGAGCAGTTCTCAGAAGTCATTTGCTTGTAAGTGCGGTCTGGAGTTGGCCACATAGACGCTTTGACTTCAGGCTACGTGGCGCTAAAGCGGACGGTCTGGTAATGCATTCGGCGCTGGGCAGAGAGGCTTTTTGTTCGAGCACGTCTAAAGGGAAACCTGGATTCATGTGGATGGCACCGCTTTTTTTCGGTTGCCCGTTCTCTTCAAAACTAGCCGCTTTATTTGTAACTGCTTTGAGTAAACGGTTCAAAAGTCTTTTGTAGATACAGTGCCCTGTGTGTCCAAAACAACATCTTGTTTGATGAAGAATGAGATTAGTCAGATAGTTAATGAATGCGGCACTTTCAGGGGCCGAGAAGAGGGGAATTACTGTGCCCCTTAAGGCCTGGAGACGGAGGGGCTACGGGTCAGACTTCTCTCCAGGAGTTAAGGTCACTTTCCCACAATCCCTTTTACTCACTCTCCCTTAGCAAAACAGCGCAATCAGAGCCACTCGGAGAGAGATTGAGGGGGAATAAACTTGAAAGGTTAACTTGGTGGCTGGTAAACAGACTGAATTGCATAATTGAATAAGTTCTCTGCCTCGCAATTTCACGGCGTTGTCTTAACTGGCCAGCGTTTTTTTTTTTTTTATTTGTTTTGTACATAAAGGCTCACGGATGCTCCCCTGAATCTCGCTGCTCTGCAACTGCCGTTTGGTTTTGGGTTTCAAGGACAATAACATTAAAGAGACGATTATCAGAGAAGCCGCGTCGGACGTTACGTAAATTTTAATTTAAAAACTGCTCTAATGGATGTTGTGTCAAGATGTAAATTGCAGTACGGTCCAAATGTATATTATTTAAATAAAACATTTTTTTTGTAATGGATTATTATTGATATGAAACATAGTGGTATGTCAGGCATGTGTTTATTTGAATTGTCACATTCTTTTTGTAATCGGTGTTGATAAACGAACTTTTAATAAATTGTTGGAGTTCTTTCCCTATTTTAAACCACTGGCAGCATGTGAATGTGTCAGAAGAACTTTGTGATACAACTGGGCGGGTTATCGGAATAGAAAAATGTATTGCGACAACGATTTTATCAGTTGGTTGTTGATTGGATGAGGGTAGATCTGAATGTCAACTTGCCGTCTGTTGTGAGAAAGGGACTAAAGGAAACATGCCATGGAATTTGGCAAATTTGGATTAAATCAAAAGTAGGTCAGTACACTTAATACATCAAAACGCAATATAGACTAGTGTCTGTAAATATTAAGCCAGAAAAATACCATTTAAATATGAATCCTGCATGTTCTGCGTATCTGTGTGAATGAATGGCGCAGACGTACGGTTTTAGTTCACATAGAACTATTGTACATGAACACAAACATCTCTAAAACTGCTCACCATGAGCATTTTACCATTTCTTTTGAGAAAAAGCTATTATCATTAAATACAAACAGAAACTTAAAGGTCTTCAGAGCAACCTGTCAAATAAGAGTTTGGATTAACTTGAAGAAACTGTAACAGAAATATACTTAATACACAACACAGTGTTTCTGAAATTAATTTCTGATTTCAGTTTTTTTTTTTTAAGTCTCATTTATTTGATCCAAAGTACAGCAAAAATATTTTTATGATTTAAAATAACTCTTTTCTATTTAAATGCATTTCAAAAAGTAACTTATTCCTGTCATCAAAACTCATTTTCAGGATCATTATTCATTGTTTCCTTCAGAAATCATTGAAATATGCCGATTTGCGGTTTAAAAAACATTTATTTTATTTTAATAACACACACATACATAAATTGATCGAAAGTGATGATAAAGACATTTATAATGTTACAAAAGATTTCTATTTCACATAAATTCTGTTCTGAACTTCCGATTCATCAAAGAAACCTGAACAAATTCTAAGCTGTTTTCAACATAATAATAAATGTTTTTTGGGGGGCAGCAAATCAGATTATTAGAATTAGATTTGGATAAAACTCGATTTCTGAAGGATCATGTGACTGGAGTAATGATGCTAAAAATTCAACTTTGAAATCACAGGAATAAATTACATTTTAAAACATTCAAATAGAAAACATAGTAAAAATGTTTTCTGATGTACTTTGAATCAAATAAATGCAGGCTTGGTGAGTAGAAAAGACTTCATTAAAAACATTAAAAATCTTGCTCTTTAAAAACTTTTGACTGGTAGTGTAAATATATAAAATCTATTTAGAGATGCTTTTGATTATTAAAATCTAAAGAAATCATTAAAATGAAAACAGAATTTGGTAAACATTAAACAGATGTTGAGAACTTATTTATAGGGCCTTACAAATGTAATTTGTTAAACTTGCATTAAAATGCTGTTATTTTTTGTAAAAGTTTCATGATTTTAATTAATTAGAAATGCTTTTTGATTCATATTTTTAATGTAACCATTAGAGCCTAGAACAATAAAAACAACATTGATGAGAGTGCAAAAAAATCAATAGGGCCCTAAACATAACATTAAAAATGACATTTTTGAACACAAAACATGCAGGTATAAATAGTTCACTACATAATCAATGACAGGGTTAATTTTCTGAACAGAATAAAAGTAGGGCAGGATTTGAGGTTTTATATCACAAACGGACTGAATCATGAAATGTGGGCGTTAATACCAGAATAGAGCCTCACCTGATTGAGTTACCAGTCAACTGTGGAAAAAAGAAAATGTATTCACATTTATTCATTCCTTTACTAGCTGGTTATGTTAACCACATCAAATTACTGCAAAAATATTAGGCAAATTTAAACAAAAATGTACAAAAATTTTAGGATGTAAAGACAAATTATAATTAAAGAGTTAATCCCAATCTTACACTTCTAATTCATGACTGTTGTTTTGGTCTCTTCACGTCCGCGTTTCTCACTTCTGAGCAGCGCATACACAATGCCAACATCCTATGTCATCCACCCAGAGATGCTTCTGTATCTCATTTGCCATGTGAGGCACTTTTTATTATGGGGATATGTGCTTTATTGGACTTGTTTTGGACTGATGAAAAGAAAAGCTGCCAACTGCATTATACAGCTTAAAGGAGCCAGAACATTTTTTTTATATAACTCCAACTGCATTCGTCTGAAAGAGGGAAGTCATATATACTTAGGATGCCTTGAGGGTGAGCAAATTTTCATTTTTGGGTGAACTAACCCTTTAACCAATGGCCTAAATGGCTTAAATTGGTGCAAAAAGACAAGTTACTGAATTTTTAAGAAAGATTACGCTTTTTTCCTCCATGTACAATAAGTAGTTCAGTCAAGGAAATAATTTTGATTCAGTTCATGTAAAACGACATCAAAGAAAGTCTTGGCAGAAGTATAATTAGGAACTTTATTCTTTTACAAAAGTACAAATTTAATAGAGATGAGCACTTTTTTCCAAACCAACCAAACATTCAAAAATTGTTAAATTTAGCAAAAATAGAAATTCTAATAGATATGTTTTTTAGACAAAAGACAATCCCTTGATCAACAATACTGTTTGTCCAAACGCCAGCACAAACAATATGAATTAAAACCAATCTGAGAGATGGAAAAAAAGACTTTGCCTCAGATCTCAAAGGAATCATTGCACACGTCATGAACGCTGATCGTCTTCCAACATACATCTGTACAACACCAAAATGCAAATGTCCAACACGTCATTTCCTCTCCTACTGCATGTCATAAAGAGCAGTATACAAATATTCAGTATTTCAGACATAAAATAATGCCCAATGACGGATACTAAATTGAAAGTGAACTTGAATTTCAAACACAAAATACATGATCCAAAATGCGACATTAGTATTTTAAAATCATTACTGCAGTCTGTCAAAGCCACCTCATATTCTGAACGTAAAAATGGTCATTTCTGCACAAATAAGTTACGAGAGATCCTGCTCTAGAATCGTTGGTGAAGCGATGCATATTAGTATTAGCATATTAGATAATTCCATGCCGTGGATTTGATTAAAAACAATGGTGCCCCAGGTGGGCCACGTAAGGCACCATTTCACAGTATACTTAACACAGACACTAGTGAAACCGTACACACCCATAACCCCGCACTGTGTGTGCGAGACAAACCTGTCACTGAATTTCAAAAGACCATCCAATAGGATGAAAGACAGTCAGTGTTTTACAACACAGAGTTTCTTCATTTTGCATAAATCAGTAACCAAAAAAACATCCACACGGATCCTCGGAGACTTAAAGATGCGCTACTTATAAGTTACTAAAAAATACTCCCGACTCGTTAGACCTCTAAAACCAGGAACTTTGCATTCACATTTCCAGTGTCTCTATTGCAAATGAGGCTTTCGGTTAAAAACAAGTCCAGCCGCTATTTAATATAAAACGAATCTCGATCTCTATCCTGAAACGTAAAAGCAGTCCGAGTTCAAGTTAATGAATAAAAAGATCAACATTGCTCAAAAACGATGGCTCATTAATCCAAAACAAAGGGAAGTAAAACCATAAAAGGGAGGAAAAAAAAAAAATTTAATTCTCGCATGGTGTCCACAGCCGCCTTCTGATGGGCTTTTCCAGAACCTTCTCATCTCCAGAACGCTTACGTTTGGAAGATTTACAGCAACAAGGAGTTCATGCCACACAGGGGAGTCTGAAGGCACAGACTGGAGATGAATGCGGAGAAGGAGAGGAAGACTTGAGCGTTTTACTGAGTCAAGCAGGTGGAGTACCGTTAGCGTGGATGAGCTCCATCCATCTCGCTGGATCAGTGCTACTTCAGAAGGGCCTTGTAGAGCAGCATGGACCTGGCTGTGGTTCGCTCCTGCTCCAAGCAGAAGATCAAGTCCCTGAGGTTGACCCGGGTGATGCGCTGACGGGTCTGCCGGACTGAGGATGCGGAGGATGAGGTAGAACCGGTCGCCGATCCGGAGGAGCCCGCGGGAAACTGAAAGGGAATGGGGAAAGAATTCATTAGGCCATTGTCATGGTTCACTTATTTTTGACATGACAGGTTGATAAATGTTTGTCAAGGCTGTGATTGATGATAAACAGTTGTTACATTTAACAGGCTGTCAAATCACACTTGTATTTTAGTTTATTTATATTATTTTTACATTGTATTCAACCATAAACAGTGTACACAGTTTATTGGATAAGGTCAGATAAATAAAACACCTTTTTATTTTCAAAGACTATATTAAAATAGTTTTTCAGTAAACCTAAAAAACTTGACTTGAAATAGTAAAAAGAAATTAAATTAATGAATAAATACATTTTCAAACACTGTATTAGGGCAGATCTATTAGGTTAAAACAGAAAAACAAAAATAAATGAAATTTTATAGTTTTCTCCATATTTTATTTTTTGTATCCTCAGATTCCAGATTTTCAAATAGTTGCATCTCGGCCAAATATTGTCCTATCCTAATAAACCATTAATCAATGAAAAGCTTATTTATTCAGCTTTCAGATAATGTATAAATCACAATTTCGAAAAATTTACACCTATGTCTGGTTTTGTGGTCCATATATTCTCAATGACTGGATTAAATGATTTTGCGCACAACTTTAAAAAGTGACTTTTTAAAATCTCTTTTTTTGGTAATATTACTCTCAAAGACTGGATTAGGTCACATTATTTTGTGTTTGACTTCGAATAGCAAAAAGAAATGTCATTAAATAAATAAATAAATAAACAACCTATTCTCAAAGACTGTATCAGGACACACTTAGGTAAAAATTATAACCCAAAATTGAAGCAGCAAAGAACTAAGCAGCCTCTGTGCTACCTAAATCTGAAATAAACCAGCCCAGCCTTGCTTTGATTCCATAATGCGAGCATTTTTTGCAATAAAGACCTAGTCGTCGTCAAAGATCCTTTGGTTTTGTGCTTTTGTGTGTTTGTCAGCACACCTGCACAACATGTGATCATTCTGTTCTCCGCTGGAGGCTAGAGAACCACACCTCACGCCCCGGGCAGCAGACTTTTGATCTCAACTACAGTATCTCAAAGCACTTCATCTTCAGACTCCACACACAAATGAGAGTGCAAAAGACTGGGATCAAGGCAAAACTCTTATGAAAAACAATAAAGACCATTAAAATAAGATCTACGCTTGTATATTACAAATCAAGACAATGAAACGGAGGGCTCACAACCAGCCGTTGCCACATTAAGATTATTTACACGGTCCACCTCGAGGGAAAAGACCTTCCATCTCATTTACAGGAGGAGGGAGGAAGATGGCATGTGTATCGTATTCATCAGCCGTACAGGGGGTCTGTAGCGTGACATCAGTCGGCTGGAATGAGGTTAGGGTCTCCAGCCTTCACTGAATATTAAGTATACGTGAGAAGGTGTAAGACGGCCTCTGGGCACAAAACACACACCACACCCTACAGAAACAACCTGCAGCTTTGTGGGATCTATATCACCCTCATACATGCTCTTACACACCCTGAATGATTTTGACTCTCACACACACCCAGGGCTGGCAAAGCTCACGACATGTTTACGCGGGCAGGTCGGTGCGCGGTCTTGTACGTTGATAATGTTAGGTCATTATTCGAAAATTGTCAGGAGCACTTTAAGGGAAGGATAAACTGCAAAACTGAAATCGGAGATTAATGCCAAAATTTTCACTCATGACCACACCCAGAAGAGACTGTTCCAGGAAGTTCAGTACAAGCGATCAAGCGATAGCGAGCCTCTGGTTACATATTGCATTCAGTTAAGTAAACATGAAATCAATGCCGAGCACTGGATGCCGCATGACAAAAACATAAGCTAGCGATTTCACATGCGATGAGAGTCCACAAATCAACAAACAAGTTCTTAAAAAACACACCGCTGCCAGTGGTGGACAAAGTACGCAAATCAAGTACTTGAGTAAAAGTACAGATATGTATAATAAAATATTACTCCAGTAAAAGTAATCCTTTTTCAAAGGTTTTTGCTACTACTTTTTCGCTACAAATAATATGAAGTCTTAAGTTTCATAACATTTAAATTTATATAGTCGCCACAGGCGACCTCAGCAAAAACTTCACAAAATTAATAATTTTGTCGCAAAAGCGACCGTTTTAGTCGCAGACTGGAGCCCTGATTTAGCACCAGCAAGCTTGTTAGCTAGACAGTTAGCATTAGCTAACAATATTTTCAATATGGTTATAAATAAACATTCCTATCTGTCTACTCGGCTAGTTAATCCAAAATATATATATATCATACTGTTGATAAACAAAATAAAGCAGACGTCACAGAGCTAAATGCGTAGCAATTTAATAAAACTGATAATGTTACAGCAGCAGAGAAATATGAACATGCATGAGTTATTTTATTTAATCTGGGTTGTTGTGTTTAGTTTTTTGGCCTAAAACAGATGTGTCTGCATTTACAGCAGATTTACATCATAAACAACTGACAGTTTTGACCTAAATATGATTTTCAGTTACAATAATTGCTCCTTAAATTCAACATTAGTACCTTACACTTCATGAGTAATTTACAGTTTCTTTTGAGGAAAAACTATCATCATATTAAATACAAACAGAAACTTAAAGATTTATCAGCAACCAGTTGGAATAAAAGTTTGGTTTAACTTGAAGAAAGTGTGACAAATGTATTGCTTAATGTAATAATAGAAATACTACTACTAATAAAAATTACTAATTTATTTTTTTTTTTTAAGAATTAAGATAATTAATTTTTAAAGAATATTTACTATAAAAACTATTTTCTAGAATTTACATTGTGTGCATAATAATTCATATTCTGGTCATATTTTTTTCCAAGAACATTTTACCAATTCTATACCACATTTATATTTGTATTTACTCATTTATACGTGATATATAATTGTCCATGAAGGCTTGAAGTAAAAAACTCCTTATATTCAGGTGTGCATAATTATTTGGCACATTTACTTCTACAGATGAAATGAGTCAAAAAAAAAAAAAAAAAAGATTTAACATTTAAAAACAGTTAAAATGTCAATGAAAACGGTGCAATACTAATGCAGTAATAGAATGTGCAAAGTTAGGGCATGACAATTGGACAGCAAAATGCTTGTTGGGATGACATGGTGAGAAAAAAAACTGGTGGTGAAGATAACTGCAAAAGAATTAAGAATTAAGGTGAAGAATTAGGTGTGAAGCCATCAGGAACCATTTAGTCTCCAGTGCCACCATTTTCCAGAACTGCAACCTACCTGGAGTCACCAGAAGTGCAATGTGTCAGGTTCTCTGAGAGTTTGCTTAGGTAAAGAATCCTAAAAAAAAAATGACCCAGTAAGTCTTGGGAGTTCATTTTAGTCCATCTCTGCAAGACAGACTTTTCAGGATGGGAAGTCCCAAAATTTACTGCCAGATTCTGAAGGATAAATTCTTGAAAGAGTGCTACAAGAGGATGTGGTGCTTTTCCTTCAAGAATGACTCAACTTATCGGTCTATAAAGCCTATTAAAAAAACTAACTTTTTACATGATGGTTACACCATGACACATTAGGAGTCATTAAACTAAAACTACAATGAATACAGAGTACATTACTAAAGAACCTGCAACCAGCTTTAAAAACTATATTTTTTGTGGGCACTATTATTGACCCATAATAAAATATGAACAACAAATGCAAAATATGTCAAATATGCAAAACAGACAATATCAGCAAAAGAATTCATTTTTAAAAATAAAAATCCAATATGTAACCACCTAAACTCTAGCCTTTAGTAAGAGACAGTTCTACTTGCTCAACTCGACATTGCAGTACAGGAAGACTGCGCTTCACAGTTAGCATGTGTGGGTGAACACGCTCAGGGCATTTTGCCACTATCCTAGTGGTGCGTTAGAGATGGAGCTTGTTAAGCCTGCATAAATGTGTAAAGATATGGATGAATATATTACAGATGTGAGCATTAACGTGCCCCAGGCACTGAGAGAAATGTATTTTTTTAAACCACATTAGCCGTGGAGTGGAATGTGTAGGGTGCGCAAGCTATCTTTTCGAGTGTCATTAGGGTTAAAGTGTGTTGCAAACCCTTGAGTTGTGTTTGTGCGTTTCCAAGTGTGTAGGACAGCAAACACCTCCAGAGGAACGGACTCCAAACCCTGAAGAGATGAGGCAGCTTACACTTGTAGCTTTCTGAAAACCATGAATCGAGCATGAAACGTATCCTTCAACCAGACGTAAAGGTCTTAAAATTTTCAAAACAAGCACAAGTCCTTGCTACTCCAAAGCTATCCTAGAATTGAGAAGCCCTTCAACTCAAAGTGACCAAACCACCACAGAGAAAACCCTCTCCAGACAAAATGGAGAGGGAAAAAAAACCTTATTACTCCACCTTATTCCTCCAAACGACTGTGAGCACTTTTGGCCTCTAAAGGTTAGAGAGTGCCTGAGGGTGCTGTGTGTCTCCAGCGTTTGGGGAAATGACTCGCCTTGCCTCTGCACGAACACAGCCCAGTCTCTGCAGAACTGCCGCCCGGGGCTACGCAACCCTGCTCTACTTCACTTTAACCCTATACTAGCCAGCTTTTTGATGGCGGCCTTTTACTTTGATCCAGGACCATCTAACCTTGTGCAATTACAAAACTATGAGGCACATGGCTGGGTTTCAAAACAGGCCGCTTTAACCACATGGTTCATGGTTCCTCAAAGAAGATCCAGAGTTGTGGTCACATTTAAAAATAAGGATTCTTGATGGTTCACTGAAGAACCTTTAACACCCATGGAACCTTTACATTCCACAAATGACTCTCTATAGTGGATAAAGGTTCTTTGGATAATTAAAATAGGCTTTACCCAAAAGAAAGGATTGGTTCAATTTCCTTGTAATTTTCTCACCCTATGTCATCCAAAATGTTCATGTCTTTCTTTCTTCAGTTTAAAAGAAATTAGGGGTTTTGAAAAAACCATTCCAGGATTTTTCTCCATATAGTGGACTTCAAGGGTGGCCAACAGGTTGAAGGTCCAAATTTTAATTTCAATGCAGCTTCAAAGAGCTCTACACAATCCCGTTAAAAAAAAAAAAAAGAAAAAGAAAAAAGTTGTATACTTTAAAACTTCTTTTTGACTGAAGAAAGAAAGACATGAACATCTTGGATGACATGGGGGTTAGTAAATTATCAGGATTTTTTTTTAACTGGAAGTGAACCAATTCTTCAAGAAATGTTTACTAAAAGATTCTTTGGGGAACCCAAAATGGTTCATCTGTGCTATTGCTGCAAAAACTGTAAAATGATGCTACGAAACCTGAAGAGTATAAGGCTGTGGTCATTTTTCCAGCCCATTTACGGCCCAACTCCAGTTTGTGGTTCGGGTATGTATTAACCGTGGATTAAATCTGTAAACTAGTTGACACTACACATAATTAAAAAGTCTTGCTTTGGGGAAGGGGATTTTCTAATTAGAGAAATAGCGGCAAAGCTGCAGTTCCTTTGCCTCCAGTAAAGTTGAGGAGCTGAGGGGCAGAGCTGGGATAAAATCCAGGCCTGCGGCCCCAACCAAAACACAAGCATGTGAGGCTTTGCGGTGTTCCTTCATTACCTCACCACATAATTAACTACAGACACAACAAAATCTAGCATAATGTATGCATGCTAGGTCCAACTGATGAAGATACTACCACAAAGCCTCAATCAACGCTGAACCCAAAATGCCAACGAATACTTTTCAGATGGGTTGTTTTTCCTCAACCTTCAGGAAAAGAATCAAATTGATAGCTTCAACCAATGATGAATCTAAAATGCAAAAAATAGATTCGCTGAAGATAACTGATATTCTAGATGGTTGTGATGACCTTTCTTGAAAGTTCTGAGAGGTTTTTACCAAGTTGAGACACAAATTTCACAATTTGATTTGATTCTGATTGACAAACTTGCGATTCAATTTGATATTGATTACTTTGGATTTATATCGGGTTCAATAAATGCCAAAGTTTCTCAAGGAAAACAAAAAACCTCAACTAATGCTGTAAAATACACATGATAGTCAGTTGGAACTACAGTACTATAATATTAAAGGTAAAAATATAAAGATTTGTATACAAATGCTTAAATTACTCAAGTTTTCTATAATAAGAAAGTTACAGTTACATATTTATATTTCTACTCCAGTTCGTATTCTGAAACAAACATTTAAATAAAACTAGACGGATTTATTCAAATAAATTAAACATTGAAGAACAGAAAAAAAATAATAAATATGGTGCATATTGCTCCTCTCAAAAGTGCATTTTTCTAGCTGAATAACGAGTTTATGGTCATTGAATGCACTTTTTACTAAGGTAAATGTGACATTGTTCACAAGTTGTTATTTTGATGTCTTTCCAGACTTAAAACAACAATTAAGCAATCACATGAGACAGGATGCGGATTTCAGTAAGTTGTACTTTTTCTTTTAACATAGCTTAGGACGTTCATTCATGTTCATTTCATGCTGAAACTGAAATTAAAGTGGAGGAGATAATCAGTTTGAAGTGAGGCACTACAGTGATGTCACATCAAACAGTGCCAAAACGGCATTCATTGTTTGAATACTATAATAAAATGGACAGAATTTGAAATCTGAGACTTCGTTTCATATCAAAGGCAACAAAGCCATGTTCTGTTCATTACCTAAAAACAGACTAGACTAATCGTTTCTTGGGATTTAAGCAGCAATATTGTTTCGTAAAATTGAGAAATGTATTTTTTTTAGTTACTATGGTGTTTCTAAGGTATTTGTGGTGGTAGCTTGCCACGTTATCAATTAAAAGAACACAACTCAAGTCTCTAGTCCCTAAATGAGATTTTCATTTCTCCAACCTGCTATAATCACTGCTAACAACCATCAAATATACAATGAGCACAAATTCAGAACAAATCAGCCTCAGAAACCACTAGGAAAATCTTGAAAGCGATGCAAAAGTGCAGCATATATGCCAAATGCTTGGGTCAGAGGATGTCAGAAGATGCCACATACTGTGATTCATCCGGGCTGTGGGAGGTCTCCTCCAGACCTCTCCAACTGTTTTTTTTTCAGGATTAAGCATAATTTTAAGTGTCTAATTTGACAACCTGGCAATGTAGGTCTGCCGAATTTGTGTGGTAAATATCCACGCTGCAGATTCACAACTATTCTGCACACGTTTTAGAAACAGCATATCCCTTTCTTGCCCTCTTTCTCTCTCTCAGCACAAAGAACCGGGACGCTTCAGGCAGCACTTGCGGGAGAACCAACATTCTGCCTACATCTGCCTGCAATTCAAACAGCTCTCCCACATTGTGTTGCCTGTATAAAAAAAACAGCACTTGTCAACAGCTTACATGGCTACAAGGTACACATTAAGCTCGAGGGCGATGCTATACAAACACACGAAGCAGCTCAACAAAGATTGTACCACGATGGTCTTTAAAACACTCTCTTGGTTTGGCATACAAAAAAACGTTCCATTAAAGCAGATGGGATGGAGATGTCTGCAGTAGTACAGAATTTGTCTTTTATAACTCTCATGGAATGGGTTTAAAGAATTAGTTCACTTCCAGAATAAAATTTTCCTGATAATTTACTCACCCCCATGTCATCTAAGATGTTCATGTCTTTCTTTCTTCAGTCAAAAAGAAGTTACGTTTTTGAGGAAAACGTTGCAGGATTTTTCTCTGTGTAGTGGACTTTAATGGGAGCTAATGGGTTGAAGGTCTAAACTGCAGTTTCAATGCAGCTTCAAAGGGCTCTACACGACCCCAGCCAAGGAATAAGGGTCTTATCTAGTGAAATGATCTGTCATTTCCTAAAAAATAAATAAATAATGCATATGCTTTTTTTTTTTTACACCACAAATGCTCATCTTGCACTAGCTCAACGTCACGCATTACGTAGTCATGTTGGAAAGGTCATGCGTGACGTAGGCAGAAGTGCCAACCCAGTGTTTACAAAGTAAACATGCAAAGAAAGTAGAATGCCCTGTACAACAACGATGTTGGACGATTTTGAAGTAGGAGGAGAAAACGAGATAAAGAACCAACCACACATGACCTTTTTAACTTGCTTGTAACGCGTGAAGTCGTAGACACACATCGCAGATACAAGAGCATTTGTGGTTAAAAAGTATGTATTTTTATTTTTATTTTTGAAACTGACAGATCATTTCATTAGATAAGAGCCTTATTTCTCATCTGGGATTGTGTAGAGCCCTTCAAAGCTGCACTGAAACTGCAATTCACCTTCAACTCACTAATCTTCATTGAAGTCCACAACATGGAGTCAAATCCAGGAATGTTTTTCCTCAAATGCCTTATTTTTTTTTTAAATGAACAAAGACAGACATGAATTTTTATTCTGTAATGGACCTAATCCTTTCAAATACATAAAGTTGTTGTTACATTACGAATAGCAAAAGCATGCCATCTGTGTTTCAATCCAGAATAAACAAAATGTATAAACGGCAATAGTATGAGCTGTAATGGTAGCTGAACAGCTTGAGGGAATCAGGAGGGTAAGCCGAGATGGTGCCAATACCCCTCTGGCTTCTACATACACAGAGGGTCATTGCGGTAATATGAAACAGATTATTTACACAACCAACCAGAGGTCTCTGGGAGTGGGGGGAAAAGTAAAACGTAAATGTATTCACAAAAAAAAAGTAAACGCAGGAAATCCAAGACCACAATGTATATAACCATTGAGAAGCACAGCTGTTTTTACTCTGTAAGCTAGCAACAGATAGATCTGCACTCTTTTACCTTAAATGGAATTCAATACAATATAAATATATATAGCTTATGAAGAAATTTACAACCATAATGACCAAAAAAAAAAAAAACCATTCAACACTCACAATGCACACTAATTGTGCTACATAGTGTACAACCTTGATGTAAACACTGGAAAGTCCCAGAGTAAAAGTAAAATAATAATCATATGATGTACATAAACTAGACGCACAGCCATTTTGTTTTTATCTTTATAGTATCAACTAACGAACGCCATTGAATCCTTTATAAGACCAAGGGCTTTGCATATCTGGTTAATAAACTCTAGAAAGATTTACATTTGAGTTTTAGATGCTAACGCTTAAAACACAGATAGAGATCAGCCTGTGTGACTTATGAGAGGTTGTAACTTGTTCCAACTGATGAAATGGAGTGCGAATAAACTAAACGCAAGGAAGGACACGGAGAAACGGGAAGGAAAGAGAGAGAACGAGAGAGAGAGATAGAGAGAAAGGAGAGAAGTGGTAGAGTACGACTTGAATTTAATATTTCATGATTGCCTGAAGGACTTTTCACAGATCAATGTGACTCTGTACCCAAGCCAGTGTCAGCCAAAGAGCGTCAGGAGAAAGCAAGAGAGCGAAAGAGAGAGAGAGAAAGAGAAAACAGTTGAAAGTATGAGATGTATAGAGTAAAAGACAAAGAAAAGAGTTAAAGAAGGACAAGCATAAAAAATTAAACGAGAGCAAAAAAGTGACAGTGAAAGAAATATTCGGCTCATCGGTTCAGGAGACTGTTAGTCTTCTAAACACCAGTGTGTGTTTGCTCCATGAGAGATACACCCTCCACTGCCTTCGTACCCGTGGGCTTCGCCACAGGCACACATTACCTCCGTTAATGGGTTTCCATTTGAGCAGCAGAAAGGAAGCCAATAACCTATCCACACTAATGGATTAGTCTACATGTAGGCAACCTCTGCAGCTAATCTTGGACCAACTGTTTTCTTTCTTCACCAAACAAACAGAAGAAACAAAGGATGTCTCCATATGTGGGAACGAAAGTGAAATTATTGAAAGAACAGAGGTAGAAACTCTTGCGTCACCCAAAAGAGCCTCCTTGTTCTGATCACTCATGCCAACTTTCACAAAACTCTCACAGTTGGAGGGAACTTGGTAAGTGTTGTCCTTCCACGGCCATCGTGAACCAATAAACTTACCATTTTAATTAGCGAAGATTAACAAGGGAGGTAATTAATTTCTGAGATGGGCATCTTAAAAGCGCCAAAGGCTTGACTTTGTTGACGGAGCCGAATGCTTTTCCATTGATGTGGGCAAAATAGAGGGGCATCATTATAAGCTACGAAAAGCATGCACTTGCATTCTAAAAGAGTCGATGGCTGGAAAACATTCCTCTTCGAGGGCTATTGTGATGTTATTATTGAAACTAAATGTAGAGCACCTTATCCACCTCACCAAACACCCTCCACAAAATTTTAGATGCTACAGGTACATAAAGACAAAAGGGTGCTAGGCTGAGAGCATCTACACAAACTAGCTGATCACAGTCCAGTAGGGATGTAACGATATTATCAATATTGTCGACTGCGATAGCAAAACTCTCTCGATATTATCGTGGTCACATGACAATATGAAAAAAGTCTTTGGGTAAAAAAGCGCAGTTTTTAAAATGTGTGACCATGGACCACAAAACCAGTCATAAGGGTCCATTTTAAATTGAGATATTCGTCCTTGAAATATAATGTCCTAACTACTTGAAAATATAGAATCTGAGGGTTCAAAAAAAGTTTAAATAGAGAAAATCGCCTTTAAAGTTGTATAAATAAAGCTCTTAGCAAAGCATATTACTGATCAAAAATTACATTTTGATATATTTGCGGTAGGAAATTTACAAAATATCTTCATGGAACATGACCTTTATTTAATATCTTAATGATTTTTGGCATAAAAGATTCACAAAAATAATTTTTTAAAGTGAAATATTTTCATTTATTTTACAGTGCAATTGTTTTACAATATATGGCTATTAATGTCATAGGAATAACAATAATATAAAGTTATTTCTATTATTATATTCTAATTTCTTTGGCTTTCTAAAACACCAGTGTAAATGTAATTTAGACAATATACCACAAATAAAAAAAAAAAGACGGGTTGAGTCCCCTTTAAAGTTTAGGTACAAGTCAATTTATTGATTTTTTTGTGTCAAGAACATGGGTTGGAACTCTTAATTTTTAACTCTCAAAGTGCATTAGATAAAACAATTTAACTTGTACCAAAGTTAGTTTAAAAACTTTAAACTTTAAAGTCTTCAAATTTTTTTTTTAAATATTGCAATAAATATTGTATCGTGGACTTCATATCCAGATATTATCGTATCGTAAGATTTTGATATTGTTACATCCCTACAATCCAGTAGTATACTTGAAGCCACTGTGTTACAGAAAAATTAAACTGAAACATATGATAGGGCTGCTATTTGGTAACTGCAAAAGGGCAACAGAAGATGCTAAACTGAAGCAAGAACTCACAAACCCCCAGAGCAATGGGTAAAAAAGAAACATGCTCTGACAAGGCGTGTTTCTTCTCTTCTCCTACATCCAGACAGGTATACAGTTAGATGTTACGTTTGAAGCCAAGATAAGGTCAAATGCATTTATAGTCTGACCGAGTCGCCAATCTGAGCATCATCGAACATCGTGAAGTTCTCAAGCACACAGTAGGAATAGCAAATTCCATCTATTTCATCCTTCAAGGCGCTTTTCCTCATGGAGAATGATGCAATATTCCACTCCTCACACTTCAAGAGTTTTATAAGAGTATTCCAAGAAGAACTGAAAATGTTCTGGAGGCCCTGCTCTTCATTTGATCATAGCTATACATACTGCAAGGGATTTTCCATTTTGTCAACTCCCTGTACAAACTACAGTAAGTCCATCGAGTGTTACACACTGCTTGTATCTTGTTCATCGACTTCAAAGCTTTCTATTATGTGTTGTGGGTCATTACATTTATTTACCGGATCTACAAGGAAATATTTAATGGCTATAAAATCAGTATTAATTGCATGAAACAATGAGAATATCAATGCAAAATGTGTCTTCAATAATAATAAAAGGACAGTAATTCTAACATACACTACCAGTCAAAAGTTTTTTAATTGAGTCTCTTCTGCTCAACAAGCCTGCATTTATTTGATTCAAAGTGCAGCAAAAACATTAATATTGTAAACTATTTTTACCATTTAAAATAACTTTTCTATTTGAATATATTTTAAAAAGTAATGCTGATTTTCCGTTCAAGAATCATTTTTTAGTAGTATTATTATCATCAATATTTAAAACAGTTGAGTAAATTTCTTCAGGTTTCTTTGAGGAATAGAAAGATCCAAAGATCAGCATTTATTTGAAATAAAAAGCTTTTGTGACATTATACACTATACCATATACCATTCAAAAGCTTGCAGTCAGTCAAGGCTTGCAGTCAGTCAAAAGTGAATACTTTTATTTAGCAAGGACGCTTTAAATTGATCAAAAGTGATGATTTATAATGTTACAAAAGATTTCCATTTCAAATAAATGCTGTTCTTCTGAACTTTCCATTCATCAAAGAAACCAACGTTAGAATGATTTCTGAAGGATCATGTGACTGGAGGAATGATGCTAAAAAATTCAGCTTTGAAATCACAGGAATAATGTATATTTTAAAATATTAAAAATATGTTTTTGCTGTACTTTGGATTAAATAAATGCAGGCTTGGTGAGTAGAAGAGACTTCTTTAAAAAAAAAAAAAAAACACTAAAAATGTTACTGTCTTTTGACAGGTAGTGTATTATCAGTTGAACTGTACCCAAGACCGTAAATAGCCCTGCAATTTAAAATCCTTTTCAGTCTGACACTAGGATTTATCTGGGTCGAACAAATAAACCCAATTTGACCTCCCTTAATATATTTGATGAAAAAATGCCCGTCAAAGCAGGAGTTGATCAATACAAAATTAAGAAAAACAGAACACATCATCACTCTTACAAAGCCCTAACCACTAACAAAGACCTTCCTCTTCTTGCAATAGTAGCCTGAGGTCAGAAAGAGGCAATTTTTGGCATTACGTTATTCCACGCAACCCCTACAAACTGATAACAGAATCTTCATGCTCCTTCTTATCATGTCAAAACACATGCAGATAACCCACAGATAGCACACACAAGACTCATCACATCACCGCGCATGAAAAAAAACACTGGAGCTCCAATCAACCGGCAAAATCTGCCACAGGAAACAAGAGAATCTGTGTGAATTTTATATTAATGATATAACTTTACACGACGGTAACAAACCGCAGAGATAAAGCACAATGTGTAGGCCAAGGTGAAGGCGTGTAGGAACTGTAAATGGGAGCCTAATGGGAACCTGAGGAACAGACATCTCAACGAGAAAAGCAATAAGACATTTATTAGATTTATGTTAATAAATTTACATTCTGACAAATTACTTATCCGAACAGAACAAGAGCACAAAAACGATCTGAGAACAAACACTTGCAGTGCATAATAACTTAAATTTCAGTCTTTTCCCTGACAAAAAAAAGCTATTGTATGGGGCTCAGGACATTATGCAATTAGGGATGCAAAGAAATGAAAATTCTATTACTATTTTGTCCAAAAATAGTATCAAAAAGCATCAAAAAAGGAACAGTTCACCCAAAAAATTAAATTAAGATATTTTTGATAAAATCCAAAATCTTTCTGACCATCCATAAACAACAATGCTACTGATACGTTCAAGGCCCAGAAAAGTAGTGAGGACAATGTTAAAATAGTCCAAGTGACATCAGTGGCACAACTATAATGTTATAAAGTTATAAGAATACCTTTTGTGCGCAAAGAAAACAAAAATAATGACTTCATTCAACAATTAATTTTTTTCAGTCTTCAGTTTTTTTTGAGTCAATCTTTAAAGCGTGTTCACAAAACTACAATGACGCATGCGTGTGCAATCCTCTGCTTGTAAACAAGGCGTTATTTTTGTTTTTGTTATTATTTAATGACGTCCTTGCTATCTTTTTGGGCCTTGAAAATTGTAGTTCTGTAGTTGCACTGCTGTCTATGAAGGGTCAGAATTTGAGGGTGAACAGAATTATTTTGGGGTGAACTATCCCTTTAAACACTACATTTTAAACACTAAACAATAAACACTACTTTTTATATATATATATATATATATATATATATATATATATATATATATATATATATATATATATATATTTTTTTTTTTTTTTTTTTTTTTTTTTGATTTGCTAAAGTATTGCAACATAAAGCTGAGCAAAATGGAGTAAAACAATGAATTATTCACTAGATCACTTCAAAAATAGACCAGGAGAAACTTCATCTCCTGACAGCTTTTTGTTGTGCGTTAGATGATGGCAAACATAACCTAAATGTAAAAATGAGGATAATGAGAATAAACAAATAACCGACAATATCAATCAATACCATTCATTCAATCTCAAAAAAAAAAAAGAAGTGATCTATTGTGCATCCCTATTTGAAATTTGTCTTTGTGGTCCAGAAAAGGTTTAGTAAAGGTGAGTAAATGGTAACAGGATGTTAATTTTTGGGGTGAATGGTCCCTTTAACAATCCATACTTAATAAGAGCACGCTCTCAGTACAATGACTGGTAATGTTTAAAACTCCATGCCACTGCTGCAAAAAGCTAAGCTTTGGTAGTGCTCATTACTGGCTACACATTTCAATCTGCCTTTGGTATTCCATGTCTGCCCCCACGTCCCCCTCCCTCCCCCCATTCAGTCTCTGCCCTCTGGCCGATCTGGCAGAGGGGGAGATTTTAATTGTGGCTATAGAACTCTGCACGGTTCTTTGCCTGTGAGCGAGCCCTCACTTCAGTGAGTGAGAGCTTGCTTTAGTGATATTGGGTCCAGTCCATCCCTTCAGGCTGCTTTTAATGGCCCTCTCCTCTCTTTCATAGCCGGGACTGAGATTGTTTTCCATGTGATGCCTGTTAATTCTGCTGCAGGGAAGGGCAACCGTATATCTATCCTCCTTTTTTGAGAGAGATACATTTCTTCTTGCTTTCCGTCTCAATTTTTTTCCTTCTAACACTACTTGATTTTCTCTACTTGACCTGAAAGTTAAAGCCATTTACGGAATGCAAAGGTGCTTGTGGTTTGGTCGGCATCAACAACCACTATAATGACACACAACATAAAACTGTTAATACTGTTAAAACTGTTAAAGTCGTACGCTGGTTCACGAGAGAGTGGCGTTCTTGAGGATGACGTAGACGTAGCGTAAGCTCCGGTGAAAATATGCTAGTCTCGCGAAAACCAAGTTTTGTTTACAGCAAAGGAAACCCATGTTAAAGGGTTAGTTCAACCAAAAATGAAAATTAGCCATTATTTATTCACCCTCAAGGCATCCTAGGTGTATATGACTTCTTTCTTTTATTTTCAGAAGTGACGAACACTGACGCACAGTGGAGAGATCAAAACAAAACAACGGTCACGAATTAGAAATACAAAATGAGGATTTGTAAAGAAAAATGTCGCAGGATTTCGATATAAGCCAAGAGCAGACTAGTTTTCCTTAGCTAAAGTCAGGAAACTTTTTGTTTTTGCTTCTGTGTACAACTGTTAGCACAAGCTAGATTAAAGTAATTAAGTTTTAAATATTAAGATTTTTTTATTTAAAACAAAAACGCATCAGTACCATGTGAGGCACTTTTTATTATGGATGGATGTGCTTTATTGGACGACTTTTGGACTGATGAAGAGAAACACCCGCCCATCGCAGAACAATTTTTAATATAATTCCGACTACATTCATCTGAAAGAAGGAAGCCTTATACACCTAGAATACCTTGAGGGTGAGTAAATAATGGGCTAATTTAAATTTTTGTGTGAACTAACCCTTAAAGAAGTGAATTGACCCTTCGAAAACAGCTTGATTGACAGGCAATCTGACCAATCATAACGCAGAATCTGCTATTTTGTCCGACACACAAATCAGACAGGAGAGTAGATCAACTTTGGTTGTGTATTGATGTCTTTCCACAGTTGAAATAAAATCCATTCTGATGTTCATGTTTTTTTGTGCTTCAAACAAAGAAGAAAAGACAATCAGTTCACATGTTGACTGATCCAAGGCAATATAGTCAACTGTCATGACACATTAAACAACCACAAAATGGTATTTATTGTTTGAATTTCTTAAAATATGACAACATTTTAAAGCTTAGTCCTTGTTACATACCCAAATAACCTGTCGGCGTGTTGTCAGTTTCCTCTTTGCTCCGCAATGTATTTTTCACAGCATGAGAACGGCATTGTTTGTAATTGGAGTACTTTTTATGATGGATTTATGCACTTTTTTGGGCTTAAAAATCTCAATACCCATTCATAAAGCTTGGTAGAGCCAGGAGATTTTTTTAAATATAACTCTATGATCGTATTTGTCTGAAAGAAGAAAGTCATATACACCTAGGATGGATTGAGGATGAGTAAATCATGGGGTAATTTACATTTTTGGGTGAACTATCCCTTTAAGTTGTGGTCTGCCACTTCAAATACTCTTTAAACCTTAACGCTCACAAAGTCAACATGTTACAGGCCAGAGGAGTCTCATGTTCGTTGGTGTCAAGAATCGTACCGATCTTCAAGAACTGTAATAGTAATAACACAAGAAGTGCACCAGACACAATCTGAAAACATCTTCTCTTCCTCTTTTTCCACATGGATTGTTTCTCAATCCGTCGTCCTCTCCATCCCCCTGGCCTCAGGACTGGGATGAACATGTTAATATGGGCTGCCCATGTTAGGACAGCTCAACTCTGAACCCTCATGTGTGATCTGCCCGCAGGCTCAGTCTGGTATGCAGGCCCACAGGAACTCAGCGGCCTTTATTACAGCGTGCCCTACAACTCGCCCTTCAGAAACGTCCTCATCACCTGCCCTTGTGACTAATCTACCCTCGAGCACTCCTGCAGGGCTGCCCTCTGGCCTAAACGCTTCATCAACCCAAAGACAGACGGAATAGCAATCAAAACAGCAAACCGCCTCGAGGGCGTCGAGGCCAGACAAAGGGCGAGCAGAAAACGGCACCCTTTCTTCAACCGCTGCAAACAAGAACTTGAGCATTTTATCTCGACGAATGACACCGCAGGAAGCTTTTATTTAGAAGCGAACAGGGAGCAAGGACGAGGTATTCTGCTGTCAGGACGCGGGGGTGGGGGAAGAATGAGTGGAGCCATTATGACATGGCAGCCTCCTGCTTCGGGCCATGCTGCCCTTCAGGCACATTGCTGTGGAGATGAAATCTCTGACTGGACCCTTCAGAGCAGGCCCAGCCATGGAGCCCCGGGCGAGGACCGACCCCTTTAGAAAAGTCATATTCACTTTGCTCCACATCGAGGGGGTGTGTGCGAGTTTCTGCGCATGTGTTGGGAGGGGGGCACCGCCGAAGGCAACGTTGAGTTGGATGTGAAAGAAATGATGGACTGAAAATGAAGAGCGAAGATGTCTCTGCCAACATTTTGGATGTGTCAGATGCAAATGCTTTTACCTGCAATGCTAAAAAGTCATCTGAGAAAGCATCAGGTTTGCTAATCTGTTTTGGTTTATGTTTTCTGTGGGTGGATGAAGGTAATCCATAGTGAAAGAGGTCGGCAGAGCATTCATAGAGCAGAAATAATGCTTTTATTTGGTTATTTATGCTCTCCATAAAGGGACATTTAGTGCCCTCCACAGCAGCAGATTGCTGTAATGCAAGTAAAGAGAAGATCTAAGCCATGTGGCGGGTCATTAGAACACAGCCCCTACTGTTAATGTTGATAGTGGTAATGATCGTTTATGTGCAATATCATCTGACACATCTCTTATTGATAATATGCCATAGGCAGCAGCATGTGAAGTCACAGTATTTACATAGAACTAAAATGACACTTGCTTGACTTACTAAATTAGCACAAATAAGCTTTGCCCAAGCAAAAAATGTAGAAAGCATGTGACTGGTTGGAGAATTTGTTATGGCCATACATTTGAATCTCATTAGTGCAAGTCAGGATTGCTGTTATTGTCGGAAACACATTGCCAAATTCATTTTTGTTAAAAAAAAAAGGAAAAGAAAAAAAAGCAAAATTTCAGAACTAGACTGCTCATAAATCCTGACAAGAAAGATCCATCAATTAGGAACTTGCAGAAAACAAATCAGGACAAATTAGAAAACAAAAATCAGGACCACTCCCATGAAGCACTGTAAATGACGCAACTAAATCGGTTTTCTTACACCATTTCATAAACTTATTAGGGGTCATAAAATGTTGAAATATTTTTGAAACAAGTCTTTTGCTCTCACCAAGGCGGCATTCATTTTTTTTGAAAAATACAGTAAAAAAGTAATATTGTGAAATGTTACATAATATAAAATGCTGAATTGATGGTCAAGGAAATATTTTTATCAATATTGCTGCTTATTTTCCGGAAACTGATTATTTTTTAGGATTAATTGATGAATAGAAGTTTATCTAAAACAGAAATCTTTTGCAACATTAAAAAATTATTTTCTGTTACGTTACTTTTTTTAGTAACACTTTAAGTTTAGGAACAAATTCCTATTATAACAAAGTAATAGCAGCCAAATAACCTAAAAACCTGGCTGTTGTGATGTCTGTTAATCAAAGAACAAAAGAAAGAGAGGAAATTAATAACTTTTGTAGCTTTAAGGATTCACCTATATTTAATTTAGTACTTAGTGTTTGATAACTTAATTTGAAATATTGAAAAGAGCTAAGGCTCATATAACCATAAGTTTTAAGATATATATAACATGCTTTTGAAGTTTTTCTTGCCTCAATGGTTTACATTATCTTAACCTGCAAAGCAATTCAACATTATATGAAATAAAATATTTGGGCAACAGATATTTACAAATGTTTTATGTTCTGTGAAACATTGAGGTACCATTGTTGCATTGTTGTAACATTGTGCACGTGTAAACATCATGGCAATGTACACAAAGTACCTCACATGGGAAACACCTAATGAAATGCGTAAATGCACTTAACTAATGTAAATCAAGCAAGCTAGCATGCATAGGCCACAAAGTGTTGGCGAAATAACACATTAGCGGACTGGAGGGAATAATATGGATTATTTTTCCAAAAAACTTCTTGCAAAAAATAAATCCAAGCACTTTCAAGGACCTGCATCTATGTATGCTTATTTTCAAAAACTTTCCAGTGCCTTGAAAATTTTTTTTTTAGATTCACTAACTTTCAAGGATTTTAAGGACATGTGGGAACCCTGTGTAATGTTGAATGGCTATAGTCAATGGTTAAATATTAGGAAAAAAGAATTTCCTAGATACATCAGTCATATTGGTATCAGTGACCTTCAGTCATGAAAAAAGTTAAATACAAAAAAAAACAAAAAAAACGCATTTATGTTGTTTGTACATTAATTTGAAGACTTAATGTGAAATTATTGCAATATAAAAGTACTTAAAACTTTGTTAGGCGGGATTAATTGTTGTTAATTTCAGAAAAAAGATTGTACTATTATCTATATATTATAGATTGTATAGAGATTAAATATATATATATATATATATATATATATCGTATTTATATAGTTATTGTGGTGCTTTGTAATTCATTCTCACTGAATTACAACTCTTGGACAGTCTTTTTTCCATTTCATGTTTCTATTTTTTGTTTGCAATGAGCTGGTTAATTTGCTTTATAGCTTTAAACTCTTTATCTCTTTATTAAAGAATGATGAAGAAAAAGAAAATTACTAAAGCAGCCAAAGCCACTAAAAAACTGGGCAGCCATTGTCACACTGTTTCACACTTAGCAAAAGCAAATCTTAAAATCTTGCCAATGATAACGCCAAATGTATATCCTTAAGATTTGCTTTTGTAGTCAATTTTTTGAATATTTACTTGATTTAAAGACTTTGTGAAGAAAACATCTTACACTTTAGGAGCTGACATGCTTGAATCTACTTGGCTTTGGCCCACATGAACCTTGGTACAGAGGTCCATATAAATAAGGGCTCGAGGGTCTTACCTCTGCACCTGCTGAGGCCCCAGGAGAGTCGAGCTTGCGTTTCTTGCGGGGTCCGATGGCGGCAAGGGCTGTGAGGTTGGCATCCCGCTGTCTCATCTGGGCGAGTTCCTGCTGCTGCATCTGAATGGCAAGAACATTCAGTCAATATTATTTGCATGAACACTGTATCAAAGCCATTCACGCGCAACAGACAATTTATACATTGTGTAGGTCTGTGAATAACAAGTTCCCAAATAAGCATTACTGTGTATCACATTCCCTTATTTGAATTATCATTTTCAAATATTTGTATGCTGTGCATTTTACATTCATTCCAAACTGCCCTGAAGAGCTCTATAGAGCAAATGAAGCTCCGAACATCATGCAGAGCTTCAATGCAGCAAATAACTCAGAGCTTTCGCCGTATCTGGGTGCTTAATTCAATTTCTTTCCACGAGGGAACGAGGGAGAAAGTGAGTGAGTGTTTGAGAATGAGAGAGCGAGCGATTTTCAAAAAGCACAGCCCGCAGGTAAAGTCATCTCACCCTAGCAGGCAGTGACAGAGCCAGCCACGCCGGGAGGGGTGGATGAGGAGGGGGGCTGCGCGTCCTCTGTTCCCCCGCTCGGAGTGAGCGCTGCCGGGCACAGAATGCAGAGAGAGTCCTCACCTCTCCTCACCCTGACACTCACACCACTGTGGCCATGAACTCGCAAAAAAACACTAGCAGCAAGAACGGCTTTGTGTGTCATCGACGGCCCCATTAGAAAGTGCGTTCACCCAGCCGCAGTGGCCGCTGGAGTTATGAAGTGAAGCAGGGGAAATGTGGGAACAAAACATTAGAGGTGGGATACAGGACAGATGACGTTTCGAAAAGAGACTCCCAACAAGGAGTACCTGGAAAGAGTTTTATTTTGCTTTGACGATCTAAAGTATTAGGTCAAACTATATAAATAACTACACATATACTGTACTCGCCGTCTCTGAGCCCACTGAATTTTAACAGATCTACTAAAGCACGCAGTGGTTTTGGTGGGGGGTAACTGAGAATAAAAGTCACATGAGAGGAAGCAATTCCTCCATTGCGATATGATTGGATAAAACTGGTTATGTTCGGCTGTGATTGGCTCATGCGATAATTCCCGCCTCTTGTGTTCGTGTGTTCACGAATCAGTCTGAATGAACAATATAATGGCGTTAATGGAAAGACTAATTTTAAAAAGCAAGTAAACTACTCACACACTTGGATTTAAAAAAAAAAAAAAAAAAAAAAACTTTTTTACATCAGAATAAGACTTGAAATGAAAACTTGATCTGTGGGAGTTTCACCTAATCAGTAATCACCTTTATAGTAAATCTCTGTGTCTGTGAACAATATTTATCGACCTTTGATGAGTGATGATCCAAAGAGTTAAAAAATGTTTAAAGTTAACTATTAAAAAGAACTACATTGAGTTATTATTTTGAAATAAATGTAAAATGCTTAAAAAAAACTTAATGAGATTCATATGTGGCTTTAATAAACAGAATATTGATTACATTGTTAAATGTACAAATATAAAATAGATTTTTTTTGTAAGTGTAAGTAATGTTTATTTAACCCAAAACAATTTGACTGGGACATGAATTTAATTTATTTATATTTAATATTTCTAAAAAATAAATTGCACTATATTATATAATATACACATAAAAGTATATTTAAAAATATAAACACATGATACCATTATGTATATATGTTACACCAATTTATTTTAATACAATTATAGTTGAAGTCAAAATGTTACGTACATCTTGCAGAATCTTATTTTACCAAAATAGGAGGGATCATAAAAAAATGTATATTTTTATTTAGTACTGACATGAATAAGATATTTCACATAAAAATACATTTACATATAGTCCACAAGAGAAAATAATAGTTGTATAATGTATAAAAATGACGACGTTCTTCCCTGTTTCTTAATACTGTGTTGTTACCTGAATGATTCACAGCTGTGTTTTTTTGTTTAGTGGTATTTGTTCATGAGTCCCTTGTTTGTCCTGAACAGTTAAACTGCCTAATCCTTCAGCTCCCACAAATTCTTTGGGTTTTTAACATTTTTGTGTATTTAAAACCTTTCTAACAACGACTGTATGATTTTGAGATCATCTATTCACACTTAAGACAACTAGAAGAAAAAAACAATGCATTAAGAACCAGAGTAAACTTTTGAACAGAATGAGGATGTGTACAAGTACTTCTTAATCTCTTAATGCATTGTTTTTCCTCCTGAAGCATCAGTGTTTGAACCTTCTGTAATAGTTGCATTTGAGTCCCTCAGTTGTCCTCAGTGTGAAAAGATGGAAAGGGTTCAAATAAACAAATGCTGAAGAACCTAAGAATTTGTGGGATCTGAGGGATTTTTCTGAACTAACAACTATCACTAAACAAAAACAAACAAACAACCAACCAAACAAAAAAAAAAAACGATGTGAATCATTCAGGTAACAAAACAGTATTAAGAATCAAGTGTATGTAAACTTATGAACAAGGTAATTTTTATAAATTCAACTATTATTCTCTCTTGTGGACTATATGTAAACATCTTTTATGTGAAATATCTTATTAAGTTCAGCACTAAATAAAATCCCTCTTATTTTGGTAAAATAATTAACATTTTGCAGATTTTGTTTTGATTGATAAAGGGGTAAGACGAATGTAGCACACCGTTTTCCTTTTGCAGGAATAACACAAATCAGTCGCAGAGTAAAACATTTTTATTGTGTATGTAGATTACTTTTAATTGACTGAATTTGTCACTTGTGCTGCTAGAAACAATTTGTCCAAATAATTGCGCCCCCTCCCCTCCTTTCACAAATACAAACTAAATAACATAATGAAGAGGGAGAAATTGACAAACCGCTAATTCAAGGCAACGTTTACATGCTAATTAAGTCAGGGTTATGCTAATCGGAAGGGAAGTCGTGCACATTGCATGCACACGCATGGATGCCCCGGAGAGAGCGAGCTGACACGCAAACACACCCAGCGCCACCGCTGCATGTCAGTGATCTGGTGCACTGAACTTTCACCTGACCCTGACAGCTACGGTGAATGCGCTCAAGGGCACACAAAAGACGGACGGCGGGGTGTGAGTGAATCTATTTGAAGTAATGCGAGGTAAGGAGGCCCTGCGTGGACAATGCAGCGACTTGCAGTGTTTAACGGAAGGTTCTAGAAGGACAGGGACTGTTTGGTGTCGTGGCTGATCTTCTCTCGCCGCCTGCAGCTAGAGCACTGACTTGCGTTCATATTCGATTATTTGATGAGGAGTGAAAGGGGAACCTAGTTACGCCATCTGTAATCCAGAGCTCTGTAGCTCCACATAATCACTGTTTAATGACTGACCTCAATCACAAAACCTGCTGCTCAACTTTAACACGGTCGCTCACCACTGGGAATACTGATTGGAGAATTTCACTTGCTTTCTTAAAATCAGGCGTACAGCACTATGGCTGTGTTTAGAATGGAATAGTACTACTTACTGCACAGTATATACTGTAAACCACCTGTTTCTTACAATATGTGAAACAGTGTTCAATGATAGCTTTACATTCCTGTCACACACCCACTCATAGTGTTAATTTTGTCAGCCATTTTTAATTTAGTCTTAGTCTGGTGTCAAATGTACTTTTTAGCTTTCGTATTTAATTAACATTTTCCTGTTTTTAAGTTTCAACTAAAGAAACCTGCACTGACTGATCTTAAAATATATCTGTGCCTTTGTTTTGTCTCAAGATGCATACCAGTCATGTTTTTTTCCAGGGGAAGTTTATAAAAACTACTTACATTTCCTAAATGAACTATTGCCTAATCTTGGCTGAACCTAAGCCCTGTCTGTAAAACCATGCCTAAATGTGAGCATTTTAGTCTAGTTTTAGTAAGTGAAAACAACATTTTCGTCATGCTGTATAAAGGATAAACTATAAAATACACACATATACATATATATATATACACACACAAATTTTAAATCGCAATGATTGTTGTCATTTGAGGAATGTATTATTTTTACATTTCAGGTATTGCACTTTCACCTATAAGCATAAACCAAAAGTATATGAACACTGTTTACTGTTTACTACACATTAATAAATAAAGACGTAGATATTATAGGCTATTTCAAGTAGAAATTAATGTCAAAGACATAGGTATGCACTCTTTCTGTCTACATTATGAAAACTAGTAAAAACAAACCAAAAAGATATAATAACAGTAAAATTCCTAATAGAAATTCCAATAATTCCACATTGCTATAATGTTTCTCTATTAAAACAGCCCCAGTTGAGTAAGTGTATTTATTCAGCATCCATAATCGCAAACAATATAGTCAAAATCTCATGGCAGAACGAGGACTGGCTGGATGACACTTATTTAAGCTGAACATCTCACATGGAGATTGCTAAACTCCAGCTTGCTTGTTTGTCAGTGTTTTCAGATCATTGTCGGCTCTTCCGTAATGAGAAGTGAGCCCATGGTTGCCAGATTGCAAAATTAAGCAAAACCCTGGGTATAAAAATGCATCATTTTAACAGAGAAGCTCTGATTTGGGATTTGAACTCTTGAACTACAAACATGAATGCTCGTGTAGTAGAGGTACAGCAGTCCACAATAATAATCAATGATAATCAATGAACTTTGCTGCCATACCATGGGTACAGCAGGCGCATTGATATTACGCAGCACCTGAAAATAGTTCCCAGCTATTTTACTATTAGCTTAGTGGCTTAGCGATGCACTTAGCCAGTCCTGTTGGAAGTTACCTAGCTGCAGTCTATCTGCTTTCAGGTGCTGCGTAATATCATTGCACCTGCTGCACCCATGGTACAGCAGCAAAGTTCCTTAATTATTATGCCACATTGAGAGTATTGTTCCTATACATATCAGCCTAGAAAATCACAACTTTTCATTTTCTGGTGGTCTTAGTACACAATGTAACTATAGAAGAGTCAAGTTTTAATTAGGAAAAATATTGAAAGTCTTTGGTCATTTTTTGAGAGAGATGCTAACGGTCTAATCAGACTTAATGATTTATGCTAAGCTATGCTTAAAGTGCTACCGCCAGACCCGGAGTTCGGTTGAATGGATTCAAAAACGGTAAAACTCTAGGGGAGTTGGAAAACGAGCCCTTTTTTTTTTTTTTTTTAAAGTGGAGTGTTCCTTTAACAAAATTAGTGCTACATTTTTTAAATGAAAGCTAAAGTTTTTTGTCTGCATGAATACTGTGCTAATTTAGGGTGGGACTATTTGTTTAGATGGCAGACAGAGAGAGTGTTTCAGTACTGAATTATTTCAGTCATAACAAATGACACACTTGACCTTTAAAATGCATTTTTTAAAACCCACTTTCACTTATAAATGTCTTAAATCCTTCTAGTATATCAATATCAAGAGTCAAGTTTACAAAAAAAAAATTGTTTTAGCAAAAACAGTAATATTGTGAAATATTTCAATTTAAAAGAGCTATTTTGTCTATTTAATTTTTTTTAAATGTAATTAATTCCTGTGATGCAAAGCTGAATTTGAGCATCATTACTCCATTTTCAGCATCACATGATCCTTCAGAAATCATTCTAATATAATGATTTGTTGCTCAAGAAACATTAACAGTGTTAAAATTAATATATTGTGGAAATATTATGTATGTCTTTGCACTGACCGGAAATGTTCGAACAAAAATGTGATTATATAAAAGATTTTTTTTTTTAATCTTTTTGTATACTGCTGTATTACTTTGAGGTAATGTTGATGTGGACTTGCTCAAACGGCTGAGTTTAAAAAGTACTTGTTTTGTGGAAATGCCATTTTCTCTCAATTGCCTACCTGTCTACTGGTGAGACAGAGAGACAGGAGGCGGCGAAGAAAGAAATGCTTGTAGTCTATAATCATTTACAAAAGGTCAGGCGCAAGTGAGAAAGGCAGAGACAGTGAGCCTGCCAGCGCTGCTCTCCATCTCTATTGATCCTTATCTGCAGTCCAGCCCACCAGAATGACTCGCCTGAGAGAAACACCTTAATAACCGCACAGGTTGATGCCGAGTGTAGCGGTTCAATTAGGGGTGCTGGATCAACTCAAGGACGTGAGAAAACACGAACACGATTCTTGATCCTAATTCTAGCGCGATTCAGGGAGTCTTTGATATGCTGAATATCAACTGCAGAGCTCTGAGTGGCAGTTTTGAGCTCTGGGGGGCTCGGAGGATCTATCACCTTCCAGAACTCCTTATTAACAAGGTGAAGCACGAGGCGTAAACCCTTGATAATGAGCCAATGTAACAATCCAAGAAAACAAGACAGCAGAGCAAGTTTCCAAAAACTGTTTTCACATCCCACAAGCATCGGAATATGTATACAACACGCACAGTTATGAAAATCTTGGGCGCTAAATGAAGATGTTTTGATTGGTTAAAAATATGATGTAAAATCAAAGCTGAGAAAAACACTCACAAGTGTATTTAACACTTTAACACTAAAATACATTATATTTAATATAAACATTGCTTAAAACTGTAAAGCTATAACTACAAAAAAAAAACAAAGCTGTAAATTAAGCCAAAAAACAACTAAAATAAACATACATTTTATTTAAGCAATACTTGTAATTATTATATTATATATTTCTTTATTTTCTATTTTAATGCAAATTAAGCAGCAAAAAAATGAAAACCTGTGATCAAAGAATCCTGAAAAAAAATATCACAGGTTCCAAGAAATATTTGGAATAAATATATAAATATTTGGAATAATAAATCATCATATTAGAATTATTTCAGAAGGATCATGTGACACTTAAGAATGGAGTAATAGCTGAGGAAAATTCAGCATCGCAACACAGGAATAAATTATATTTTTAAGTATATTAAAATAGAAACCATTACTTTAAATTGTAATAAAATTTTGTAAGATAACCTTTTTTTCTGTTTTTTTTCCAAGTCTTACTTTTCAATGCAAATTAAAGCACCAAAAAATACATAATGGTATTTTTAAAATATATATAGAGGACATGTCCTTCTGACATGTCCAGCTTCAGTGAAGGGAGGAGGCAGCTGTCTAGGCTTTAAGACAGGCCTTCAACAAAGAAGAGGAGCTGCCATTTTGCTTTGAGGTGAAACGTGTAAATAAATATATAGAAGTGTGCTGTTCAGCGTTTCTCTTTACTAGTCTAGTTAGCTATACTGTGATCTGAAAAAAGGAGATGCAGCAAGACCAAAGAAGCTTCAAGAAGTGCTTCTCTTTTTCTCCATAACGATATGCCCTCAGGTAAGAAAAACAACAGAGTGCTGAAACAAACAATATATCCACAGCAACAGAGAGACAATGGGCTCTGCGGCTCTAGATTTGAATAAAACATGCTCCGAATGATCGCCGGGGTTCAGAAAAGATCCTCTTTGACGGATGAGATCTAACAGTGGTTGTCAATACAAACAGAGACATATGGTGACATTGCGACATATGGTGTGTAAACTGCTTATTTACAGAACGGAGGGAAAATGACAACAGTGGCATGTGTTTTTTTTTCTAAAAATGGGCCAATTTCCGTATCCAAAACTGTAAGTTACTGCTTGGCATTCAACAGAAATTACAGCCTGAAAGCTGTTTGCTGTGCTAATGAAGACTTTGCCTAACTAATCCAAGTTCAAACAGGTCACTTCTAAAGAAAAACGAATCCAAATGTATATGCAAAATCCAAAATCTTTTAGGCTTCACAAACACTATTATTTGACTTAAAGGGACAGTACACCCAAAAATGAAAAAATGACCTTCATGTCATTCCAAACCCATAAAATCTTCGTTCATTTTCGGGACTGCTGTCTATGCAGGGTCAGGAAGCTCTCAGGATTTCATCAAAAATATCTTAATTTGTGTTCTGAAGATGAATGAAAGTCTTACAGGTTTGGAACGACATGAGGGTGAGTAATTAACGACAGAATTCTCATTTTTGGGTGAACTATCCCTTTAAAACTTGGAATATAGCACACACATGAATCATTTTTTGATACTTGTAGTGCTTTGGGATCTTGTAGAAAGATTGACAGCACCAGTCCCCAATTCTTCCTGAACAGAAATATATTCAAAATACCTGCTTTTTCTTCTACAAAATGAAGTAATTTTGCTTTCATTGGCATTAAACCTGATGAAAAATCCCTGGTGCTCAGATATGTCATGCCCCCCACAAGCCAAAGATTAGCCCATATTAGACTCAGGGCGGTGTGACATCTGAGCAAAATGATGACTCCCCCCCGCCATGCGGTAATAAACTTGTTAGGAAACGTATGAGACCATTTGTCTCAATGTCAGACTAAATGATGTCAAAGTCATAGCAATGGCATAATCATGAAAAATGTATGTCGAGCACTTTTATTAGTACTGTTAAATAGTCTTCCATAAAGCTCACCTCTTTAGCTTTCTGTTTAAGCCGGGCCTGTTCGGGATCCTCCTGCCTTGAGCGACTCTGCAAGCAAAGAGAAACATTACAACTAAAATACACCAGTTTAAATTAGATCCTGGATTTAGATGAATGAAATAAGAGCTGAAATATCTGTTCAGAAAACAATCAAAGAGTAAAACAAAGAAAATCCTGTTATTATTTACTCTTATGTCGTTCTAAGCTGATTTGATGATATTTTTTGCTGTGAAACTGTAAATATTCTTCGCATCTGTGTTCCACAAAAAAAAATAGCAGCATAAAACTGTGAAACAATACTATTACTACTAAATAACGACAAGAAATATTATCCTTTAATAACCTGACATTGACCTAAACTTTTGCTCTTCATTAGGAAAACAGAAATGCTTGCAAACAATTCTACCATGGTGACAAACAAAATGTAAATGGGTCAAGTCTATTCCCAAACAGTATTTATATGAGAGCGGCAACAGAAAACATAAGAACAATTATCTTCTGGCTGACATCTCAATTAGCCGACTGCATTAATTAGAATAGGGACGGCGCTGCACTGGGAGTCACTTTGGAGCGGGACATCATCAGCGTCGTCATCAGCTTTTGTCGTTTAAGTCAACTAATTACCTCTGCTTTCATGTTGCCATGTTCTTTTCCTGTGGGGAATTGTCACACCCCCACCGTATCTTAAGGAGCGAAACTTCAAGGGAGTGCAATGCATGCTGGGAAGTTGCTACTAGCCGTTTGTAGCTGCATTGGAATCTATATGCAGTCTCAAGTGCCACAGTCACAAATGTAATAGTTAGGAACTGATATGTGAGTAATATGTAATTTAATTCCTGAACAGATCTATATTGGATTTAATTTGTTTTTGTTAACCTAAATCCTAGTAAAAAGATTGAATGTTCTGATTACAAGTATAGAACATACATATTTTCAACCTCAATAAATGAGTACACGAAGACAAATATAATCCACAGAACTTCACTTCATGAGGATTTTACAGTTTCTTTTGAGAAAAACCATCATCATATCATATACAAGCAGAAACTTAAAGGTCTTAACAGCAACTCTTCAAAATAAATGTCTGGTTTAACTTGAAGAAACTGTGACAAAATATAATGTTTTAATAATAATCATTATTTTAAAGGAATATTTACCAGAAAAATGTAAATACACAGTATTTTGGGGAAAAAGGAGAAATAAATCAAATTATAAAATTCATTCTTTATAAAAAATAAATGAGAGATTCTTTTAAATATTAAAATTTAGTGAAACCATTAAAATGGAATCCAAAAAATAAAATGGATTTCATAGAGCCCTTCAAGTATCGTCTCACAAAATTACGTGTACATTAAGTACTGACCGATATTACAGATTATTAAAAATGTTTTTACTTTGAGAAATGATTTTAATGTGACCGTATCGACCAATTTTGTATATTAAATTGCTCATGCTTGGCCCTCCTAAAGTTAATATATTCATTTCTAACAATTGTATTTGTAACTTTTGTTGCAACGCCCTTTTTTGGATGCACTTTTAGCATCCAAAAAAATTTATTCATTTACGAAATATTATAGAATTAATCTGACAATTACCAGTTATTATATAATTAATAATTTTGATATTGAATAGTATGTCCTCAGCAGACCAAGAGAGATGGGATCTGACTGGTTAACGTAAAGTTGGGAACAAACCATTTCTAAAAGAATGCTCTGAGTTCAATCACACATATGTAATTCTGCTGATTACCACAGAAAATTATTTTCCCCCCAGAAATGGCCTTTTTATTATCAGCTATCATCATCATTATTTTTTTTTTTTATATATTTTTTTTTAAATCTGTATTGATTGATATTGGATATTTAAATATTCATGTAAATTTCCTTTATGTTAACATGTTACCTTTCCATCATCTGATTCGGACTTAAAGTTAATAAAAAAAAACCTAAATTAACAAATCTTAAACTCAATATAAATTTTTCATATTGTTATTTTTTTCATATGTTCTGATGCCTATATTTACTGGTAGCATCTAAAATGGCTGACTTTAATTATATTTATTAATTTAGAATTTATTTATTTAGAAGTGTAGAATTTTTTTACTCATACGTGCAGAATTTTGTTTTAAATAACGTATTCATATTTATTAAAAATTATGTAAATAGTACAGAATTTTACTATCATCCATTTATCAGTTATATAACTTGAAAATAATTACCAGCTTATTGGTGTCAGCCAGAATTTTAATAATGGTGCTTACATCTAAAATATACACATTTAGCGTAAAAAAACACCCACAAGTCCACCCCTGCCAACTTGGCTTAACTTGTTTAAAACTCAGAGAATTCCTTCTAAACCTCATGTCTACCCATATAGCAGTTTTTTTTAAAGCCACGTAGTCTTTATTAATTTCTAAGCAGTATTCACTAGATTGGTGCCAAAAAGGTAGTGACGCCTTAAAGTTCATCTATTACATATAACATGATTCCCCCCCACCCCCCCAAGAAACTCAGTGAGTGAGATAGTGTCACTTCCTTAGAAAGAAAGCAACTTCAAGGCAAATTTAAAACATCCTCAGACTCATTCCCTTTCCCCTGATGTACTCCAGTCCAGGCAACAGTACAATCAAATCAACTCGAGACTGGATAAATCCCTCTGGCTTTGCCATTACTGCAATTTGCTACAGTATGAAGCAGACCAAGTGCAATCTTGTGTCTTAATAACACTGCCTTTTCTCTCCGAGGCTTAAAAGCACAACCGGTTTCTTTTAAACAGTGGCCAACACGTGCGGGAAAAGCCAGCGTTCACTGGCGAGGCGCTGATGGGCAGACTGGCGCCAACGGCCACTCCCGCATCACTCAAACCTACTTTTGCGGCTTTCATTAGAAGCTCCCGTTCTTCGTCATCTTTCCTCTGCTTCTCAATCTTCTCCAGCTGCTCAAAGAACTTCAGCTGGGTCCGCACATCCGACGCCTGCTCGTACAGCTCCTCATCCTGGGGAAAGAGAAAACAAAACTCCTCATCAACAAGTTCATCACCTTTACGCTGTTACAACAGTGAACTAAGTTTTCCCAAGCTTGCCTAAAGTTTCACTCTTTTCCCTTTTGTGCGTAAATGAAAGTGAAGTTAGTAGGTCACCCAGAGCTAATGGGATAATTGTGCATTTCGCAGTGTTTCTGCAAGGCAACCCCCGACTCTTTTCCTGCTATGGTTGTTCTAGCGTTGCAGGTAAAAGAGCTGCGTGAGGCGCAGCGGAGGACCAAAGCTGAGCGACACGCACGCACACACACACACACACACACAGGAACCCACACATTTTCATGCACTTCTGAGGCTATAGCCTATTAGCAGCGGGAACGGCACTGCTCCGCTCCTCTCATCTCTTCTCGCGCGCTTTCTTTTGCGCTGAGGCTGCGCCTCACTCGCAGGGCCAACTTTTCCCGTCTCCATTCAAGTTTGGCTTGTTTTTCGCTGATGTCAACAGGCTGACTTCATATAGCCGTGCCAGTTACTCGTTTTGAACAGTTTGTTTCAAAATCAGAATGGGACAAATCGCAACATGACACTGGATCCAAAATGAAAGTCTAGCTTTTTCCCCCTCAATGCATTACTTTCAGTCTTCTATGACAAGGTTAACAAAACTAGGAACATTTATGACATGATAATTAAATAATCAAATAAAATCTGTATTATGATCAATGCAAATTTGGTTTCTAAATGATTTTTGGATTGACATATCTTATATCTTTAGTTTCCACAAAAATATTAAGCAGCATCAAATCACCATATTACAAAGCTTTCTGAAAGATCACTGAAATCTGGAGTAATGGCTGCTGGACATTTTGCTTTGTCATTAAATGAATTACAATAAAATAGATTATCATGGTGGTACTTAGAGTCAAATATTTTCTGAGGTGGTACTTGGTACAAAAAGTTTGAGAACCACTGAAATAGATGCTTTAATCAAAAAAAATATTAACTGATTTTTGCTTTGGAAGATAACTGATGTATTTGAAAACTGTTGAAACTGTTGTTGTTGTTTTTTATTTAACTGATCTATTTAAAAATACGTTTTTATCCAATGCGACTTACAAATGAGGACAACGGAAGCAATCCAAATCAACAAAAGAGCAATGCTCTGACAAGTCGCAGATTAGCTTAGTGTAGTATATGTAGCAAGTTTTTTTTATTATATAGTAAATAAAAAGAAAACAGAATAGAAAAAAGAGCAAGCTAGTTTTTTTTTGACAAAAAAAAGCTTTTTTTTTTTAGAAAAAAAAAAAGATAGAAAATTAGAAAAGATAGATGACAAAAAAAATATAAAAAAAAGAAAAGATAGAAAGACAGAAAAGATAGATGAAAAATAATAGAGTAGAGAATTAAAATATAGAATTTAAATATATTGACAGATTTTTGCTTTGAAAAACATAGCTGATGTATTTGAAGAAAAACATTGACATTTTTGCTTGGAAAAATTTAACTGATCTATTTGGACAAAAAATATTGATTGATTTTTGCTTGGGAAGATATAACTGATCTATTTAAATATATATATATATATATATATATATATATTGATCTTTGCTTTGGAAAGTATAACTGATGTATTTGAAAAAAAAAAAACATTTCATTTGGAAAATGCAACTGATCCATTTAAAAAAACAAACAAACAGATTTTTGCTTTGGAAGATGTAACTGATCTTTTAAAAAATACTGATCGATTTTTGCTTTGGAAGATATAACTGATGTATTTGAAAAAAAATATTGACTTTTGCTTTGGAAAATGCAACCAAACTATTTGAAAAAAAAAAAAAAAAAAAAGACTGATTTTTGCTTTAGAAGTCATAACTGAACTACTTAAAAATATTGATTGATTTTTGCTTTAAAAAGTATAACTGATGTATTTGAAGAAAAAAAACTGATTTTTGCTTCTGAAAAATGTGACTGATCTATTCGAACAAAAGTGATTGACTGATTTTTGCTCTGGAAGATATAACTGATCCATTTAAAAAATATTGATCGAATTTTACTTGGGACATGTAAATGGAATTTTATACAGACTTTATACAGACATCTATAATTTTTATAGTTTTTCATATATATGAAGTTATAATAATTCTGTAATTCCATAATTCCAAGTAATTTCATCAACACCAAAGTACATCTTTAATCATGTTAGAATAACTGATACACATATACATATATATATATATATATATATATATATATATATATATATATATATATATATATATATTTTTTTTTTTTTTTTTTTTTTTTTGCTTGAGAGATATAATTGGAATTCTAAGTAGTAAGTACAATATCAACAAAATCATCTGCTGCACAGCAAAAGTCTTACCCTTACTAGTCTTACTAGTATAGTCTACTCTTACTAATGTATCTTCCACGATCAATACTCAGGTTAGGGTCAACATTAACAGTACATTTTCAGCATGAAGGACGTATAATGAGAAATGTTCAGTGGGAAAAGTCAGTTTGCGGTTTCTCTTTGAAGTTCTGGAGCGAGTGACTCAGGTATTGGTTCTTACTTTGCAGGAGTCGGCGCGGTGTTGCGCAACGGCCGAGACTTTCTCCAGCATGGAGCGCAGCCTGGACTGAGTGGCGTGAGAAATGAGAGTGACCGTCTCCATTGACACCTCCGTCACGCCGAACTTCTTGGCTGAAACGACACAAAGTTTGGTGTTAAACTCACTCGGAAAGGTAGAGTGGGGAAAGTGAAGAAAAGTGATTCTTCGAGCCTGGAGCGCCAAACCAATTAAAAGACAAGTATTATTGTTTTGCTTCTCAAACCTGCCTCATGATATGACCTAATTTAACTGGTAAACACTTCACTGCCACACTTTGCATCTGTCACACCCACACACTCACTTCCCATCACTCTCTCCACATTATATCCAGCAGGTGGCGCAACACACCTCCTCCCCGTTCCCTCCTCCAGCCATCAAGCTCAAATCGTGTCACACACACGCGCACAGAACTCCCCCGGAGGAAGATTTACATTTTTAACACACTCCACCCCCCTGGCGACAGCATAACAACCACAGCCGGGCTCCATGTAATAGCACATATCCGCAGGCACTCATTGGTATGCACTGTGTGCTAAATCAAGCGTACGGGGGGAGAAAGAGTTTGCTTAAATACAATAATGGAGGGCGCTTTTTTGGGATGAGAGGGATCCAAAGACCTGCCTCATGTCTCCTGTTTCTTCGTGCTCTTCAAGACATCTTCAAACTGATTTATGTGAAGGTTAACTAACTAATTATTAATGAGACGCTGGCGCAGTTTGCAGATGCATGTATAGCATTTGGGGTGTCTGGTTATGATTCTGGAACCTATTTTGTGTTGATATAATAGGGAATAATTCACCCAAAAAAGAGAATCCTGTCATTAATTACTCACCCTCAAGTCATTCCAAACCTGTAAGACCTTCGTTCATGTTCAGAACACAAATTAAGATATTTTTAATGACATTAAAAGAGTTCCTGACCCTGCATAGACAGCAAAACAACTAACTAGAAATGTAGTCAGGACATCATTAAAATAGTCTATGTGACATCTGTGGTTCAACCTTAATTTTATAAAGCTAGGAGAATACTTTTTGTGCCCTAACAATGACGCATCTCTGAAACGCTGAAAATTCTATTTGCTTGCATGTAGCATTTACAGGTATGTAGATTCGAAAGCATCTAGTCCTTGAAATGTGCATTGTTTGTTTAGGCAGGGACATTCAGAGTGCATGGAAGTGACCTTGTCAGGGAGGAGGCCTGAGGCAACCTCACATTTCAGCACACAGCAAACTAACAGAGAGCCATCAGAAGACGGCCTATAAAGTATTCATACGCAGCCCGAGGAGGCTTCAAGCTCGGACACAGGACATTCATTAGCCTGACTTAGCAAGTGAGTGACCAGTGGAAGTGCACTAGAAAGTACCCTAGTCTTAGGCGGAGATCAAGCAAAGAGGACTGGAACACCACTGTATCACTTAATATCTGCTTTTTAAAGGGCCAGTTCAGCTGAAAATGAAAATTACCCCATGATTTACTTACTCTCAAGCCATCCTTGGACTTTTGCATATGACTTCTTTCAGACGTATACAATCGGAGTTATATTAAACAATATCCTGGCTCTTCCAAACTTTATAATGGCAGTGAATGGGCGTTGAGACTTTGAATCCCAAAAAAGTGCATCCATCCATTATAACAAGTACTCCACACGGCTCCGGGGGGGGTGGGGGGAGGTTAATAAAGGCCATCTGAAGAGAATTGATGCCTTTGTGTAAGAAAAATATCTATTTAGAACTTTAGAACTCGCAATCTCTAGCTTCCGCTAACTGTCGTACGCATGTTCATGAGAGAGGGGCGTTCCAGCGGATCACTTAGGATGTAGGTGAAGCGTAAGCTCTGGTGAGAATATGCAAGTCTCGCAGGAACCAGGATGTTTACAGCAAAAATGTCCTCTTGGCTTATATCGAAATCCTCTGACATTTGTTTTTTTTATAAATCCTTGTTTTGTACTTCTAATTCATGACCGGTGTTTTGTTTTGCTCTCTCCACGGTGCTTCTGCGTTCGTCACCGCCTTCGCCTACAGTCTACGTCATCTGCTGGAACGTCACTTTCTCATGAACATGCGTACGACAGTTAGTGGAAGCTGGAGATTACGGATTATAAAGTATTAAATATGGATATTTTTCTTACACAAACACATTGATTCACTTCAGAAGGCCTTTATTAACCCCTGGAGCCATCTGAAGTACTTTATATGATGGATGCGCTTTATTTTGTTCTCAACACTGCCATTATAAAGCTTGGAAGAGCCAGGACACTTTTAATATAACTCCTGACTGCATTCGTCTCATCTGAAATAAGAAAGTCATATATGTGTAAATAAAGGGGTAATTTTCATATTTGGGTGAAGTATCCTGTAAAGTCTATGGTAGGTCTCACGATTTATAGAAATAAAAATACTATTAAATACTATAATAGAAAATACCATAAAATATACATTTATACATCATCTGAAAGCTAAATAAAAAGAACTTAGGAAAGGACAATATTTGGCTGATATACACAGATTTGGAAAAAAATTCTACATATCAAAGCAAAGCAAGTTAATATATTTACTTATTATTAAAAAAAAAAAACTCATGGAATATGATCTTTACTTAATATCCTAATGATTTTTGGCATGAAAGAAAAATCAATAATTTTGACTATTGCTACATACAGGTCCTTCTCAAAAAATTAGCATATTGTGATAAAGTTCATTATTTTCTGTAATGTACTGATAAACATTAGACTTTCATATATTTTAGATTCATTACACACAACTCGAAGTAGTTCAAGCCTTTTATTGTTTTAATATTGATGATTTTGGCATACAGCTCATGAAAACCCAAAATTCCCATCTCAAAAAATTAGCATATCATGAAAAGGTTCTCTAAACGAGCTATTAACCTAATCATCTGAATCAACTAATTAACTCTAAACACCTGCAAAAGATTCCTGAGGCTTTTAAAAACTCCCAGCCTGGTTCATTACTCAAAACCGCAATCATGGGTAAGACTGCCGACCTGACTGCTGTCCAGAAGGCCATCATTGACACCCTCAAGCAAGAGGTCTGTGGGAAGGAAAAAGTGTGGCAGAAAACGCTGCACAACGAGAAGAGGTGACCGGACCCTGAGGAAGATTGTGGAGAAGGACCGATTCCAGACCTTGGGGGACCTGCGGAAGCAGTGGACTGAGTCTGGAGTAGAAACATCCAGAGCCACCGTGTACAGGCGTGTGCAGGAAATGGGCTACAGGTGCCGCATTCCCCAGGTCAAGCCACTTTTGAACCAGAAACGGCGGCAGAAGCGCCTGACCTGGGCTACAGAGAAGCAGCACTGGACTGTTGCTCAGTGGTCCAAAGTACTTTTTTCGGATGAAAGCAAATTTTGCATGTCATTCGGAAATCAAGGTGCCAGAGTCTGGAGGAAGACTGGGGAGAGGGAAATGCCAAAATGCCTGAAGTCCAGTGTCACATACCCACAGTCAGTGATGGTCTGGGGTGCCATGTCAGCTGCTGGTGTTGGTCCACTGTGTTTTATCAAGGGCAGGGTCAATGCAGCTAGCTATCAGGAGATTTTGGAGCACTTCATGCTTCCATCTGCTGAAAAGCTTTATGGTGATGAAGATTTCATTTTTCAGCACGACCTGGCACCTGCTCACAGTGCCAAAACCACTGGTAAATGGTTTATTGACCATGGTATTACTGTGCTCAATTGGCCTGCCAACTCTCCTGACCTGAACCCCATAGAGAATCTGTGGGATATTGTGAAGAGAAAGTTGAGAGACGCAAGACCCAACACTCTGGATGAGCTTAAGGCCGCTATCAAAGCATCCTGGGCCTCCATAACACCTCAGCAGTGCCACAGGCTGATTGCCTCCATGCCACGCCGCATTGAAGCAGTCATTTCTGCAAAAGGATTCCCGACCAAGTATTGAGTGCATAACTCTACATAAGTATTTGAAGGTTGACTTTTTTTGTATTAAAAACACTTTTCTTTTATTGGTCGGATGAAATATGCTAATTTTTTGAGATAGGAATTTTGGGTTTTCATGAGCTGTATGCCAAAATCATCAATATTAAAACAATAAAAGGCTTGAACTACTTCGAGTTGTGTGTAATGAATCTAAAATATATGAAAGTCTAATGTTTATCAGTACATTACAGAAAATAATGAACTTTATCACAATATGCTAATTTTTTGAGAAGGACCTGTATATACCTGTGCTACTTAAGACTGGTTTTGTGGTCCCGGGTCACATATTAATAATAACATCGCTAATACAGAATACAATTTACATTAAGAAACATGAGTCTAGCCCAAATATATACAGAGCTTCTTTATGACTGATTAGGTTTTAGGCTACTGATCTGATTTCGAAATCATGTAGTATAAAGTATTAGTATTCGGATCCCTTGTATAGTTTATTCATATGCCTGATTGTAAATCTGTTCAGAAATATCATCCATAGATCCATTTACTCTCTGTGTGGCGTTTAAATCAAGCAGCCAAATCATAAAGCTTAGAAAAGAGTGACACATCTTTCCTGTCTCATCGGGCCAGCTTTCATCAGCTTTTTGTTTAAATCCATTCATAATCCCACACCCATTTAAAGATCCGCCCTCAAACAACGTCAGTCAACACTGATACAGTAATTAGACAGAATATTAACTGCCCACACAGTGGCGGTACAGCCTAAACCTCTTTATGACTGTAAACCTGCCAGGAGAAACTGATCCTGACAAGCACATTGCCAGACTGCCGATGAGAGTATTGCAGTGGCGGGTTATTGCGTACCGGTCTCCAGGAGACGTTTGTGGAGCAGGCTGGCAGGAAGGAAGGCCTCGTCCTTACAGGAACGGATCTGGGTGCCCACCAGCTCCGAACCTGTGGCCAAAATACGGGCGTTCTCCTCATTTAGGTTCACACCAGCCATGGACGCCACGTCATTGATGTCGTCATCATCCCTGCAGACACGAACGGAGGAGATACAAGAGTTTTACCATGCAGAAAACAGGTATATTATGCTGGATATATATAAAAATACTTATATATATATATATATATATAAGTATTTTTATATATATATATACACACACACACACACACACACACACACACACACACACAGTACTGTAAATACTGTATTTTATATTTTCTTTTTTAATAACACAAATATTATTTTTTGTTTAAGTCTAAGTGAGAAGCTGCCAGTGTTGATTAAACAAACGCGTACTGGAGAAGAACTCATTTAAAATCTTTAAAAATGATTCATTTTTCTTCTCCATATTAATAAATAGTCATAAACATGACTTCATTCCATCACACCCCATTCTCACATTCTCAAATTCTGTCATGCCCCCATGCCATGAAGCCACAAACAATTCTAGAGAAACGCTGCCTCCTACTGGACTCTTGGAAAACCTACCTGAAAGTCCCACCCCCAGGGTCATTCAGTTTCTGTTTCTGATTGGCCGAGACTTGAACAGCCACACCCATGGGGCTTCTCACTTGCAAGGGTGTCCCAACAGCACCTGCAATAAAACTTGTAATTATACTGGGGAACGTCCATTGGACTCTTGCATGAGAAAAGGAACACTTAAGCCTCAATAACTTTCCTTTAGTGGGTTTAAAATGGACTCTAAGCTCATTAAGTCTCTCAAAAGCTTACCTTGAGCACGAACCGTCTGTGTAATCACCACCGGCATACGTGTCGGAGTAGCCTGAACCCCAGGCCTCTTAACAGCCTGAGGAGAACAAAACCACAGAGGATATGAAAACTCAAACTTATTTTTCACTGCTGAAGTTTAAATCAGAGATGCTAATGTGGTAATCTAATAACATGAGCTTTAGAAAACTTAATGGCCAATAAACAGATGCACTTAAATAATCTTCACAATGTTATTTTAGTGGCAAAAGCACTGTAAATATATTATGAACATTCAAATAAAAATATGTAAATATGTACAGTTGAAGTCAAAAGTTTACATACACCTTGCAGAATTTTTTACCCAAAATAAGAGGGATCATACAAAACAAATGTTATTTTTTTATTTAGTACTGACCTGAATAAGATTTCATAATCCACAAAAGAAAATAATAGTTACATTTATTAAAAATTATGCCGTTCCAAAGTTTACATACACTTGATTCTTAATACTGTGTGGTTACCTGAATGATCCACAGCTGTTTTTTTTTTATTCAGTGATAGTTGTTTATCAGTCCCTTGTTTGTCCTGAACAGTTTAACTGCCTGCTGTTCTTTAGAAAAATCCTTCAGGTCCCACAATTTTTATTTTTATTTTTTTAGCATTTTTGTGTATTTGAGCTCTTTTTCAACAACTGTATGATTTTGAAAACCCTCTTTTCACACTGAGGACAACTGAGGCACTCATATGCAAATATTATAGGTTTAAACGCTCACTGATGCTTTAGAAAAAAAAATGATGCATTAAGAATTTAAAGAGCAAGGTAAATTTAACTTATTTTTTCTTCTAGGGAACATATAAGAACCTTCTGTAATAGTGACATATGAGTCTCTCAGTTGTCCTCAGTGTGAAAAGATGGATCTCAAAATCATAGTCATTGTCAGAAAGGGTTCAAACACACAAAAATGCTGAAAAACCAAAGAAATTGTGTGACCTGAAGGATTTTTCTGAAGAACAGTGGGTAGACAAACAAGGGACTCATGAACAACTATCACAAAAAAATAAATAAAAACACTCATCAGCTAACAACACAGTATTAAGAATCAAGTGTATGTAAACTTTTGACCAGGGTCATTTTTATAAATTCAACTATTTTCTCTTGTGGACTATATATAAACACCTTTTATGTGAAAAATTGAATACAGCTCAGTAGTAAATACAAAATAACATGCATTTTGTATGATCCCTCTTATATTGGTAAAATAATTAACATTTTGCAGATTCTGCAAGGTGTACGTAAACTTTTGACTTCAACCATATATTTTCATACATTGAACAGGGCTCTAGACAAAAATGGTTGCATTTGTGACAGTTTTTTGAGAATGAGTGTAAAATTTGACGTGGTCACATTTGTGCGATTGCATGGTCTGTGCTGCTCAAAAGCATCTGCTCCAAAACTGCGGAACGGTTCAGCAGGAGTCAGAATTCATTTATATGAAGAGTGGAGCGTTCAGTGAGAGCGTTATGGGTGTAGAGCCTGGTTTATACTCTCTGCGTCAGCACAAGTGTGAAGGTGTGCGCAGTTCGTGGCAAAAATGAAATGTATACTGAGGAAACTATGGTGGACGGAGTATTAGGTTTTCAAGCTAAAGTAAAGTAAAATAGCACTTTTTAAACCTGACAAGGTGAATATGTTGGTATTCTTGTGGAAAAATAAACATGCAAGCACCGTCACCAAAAGCCAGTTCAATACTTTTCTTTTTGTTCTCATTTTGAACAGTTATCTTGTCATTTACCTAACTTTATGTTATGGCGGCTTTCTTTTATCTGATTCCTCAGTGTTTGCTAAAAGTTCTGTAATTTATTAGTCGGTATATAATACAGCATGTGGTGTATGCCATGCTTCATCTTATTAATTTTTGTTAATAAACATTATGTAAGCTAGTTGCCATTGTACCCGGTTTTATTGTTGTTGTGCTTTTAATTAAGAATACCAATGAATCCATCTTTTGTTTTAGTCTTAAAAAGTGAAAGGTGTATAAATATAAAAAAAACCAACATTATCTTTTCTTGTAAAATGTGACAAGGTCGCAAATTCAAAAGTAAAAAGTGAAAGTGCCCAAAGCCCGACTTATAGCAAAGGAGGAACTCCCGTTCATAAAATTCAAAATTAATACTACTGATGAAAAAGAACGGGTTGAGGGTTAACCACTTTCGTTACCATATAACTATAAACTATGACAAAAGTTCCCCAGCATGCACTGAATAATGTTGTAGCAAATTAAAGTGACCAAATTATGTGTTCCTGCGAACAACTGAGAAAGTTAGTCGCAAATGAGCGACCAGTGGGAAGGAGTCGTCGAGAGCCCTGTTGAATGTTCAATATATTGACCAACCCTACAAAAGACCATAGGAAAGCAAGAGCACCATGGTGGTAGTGGAAGCCAGGGTAGCAGCCGGTCGGATGGTAGATACGGTGGTGGGCAGTGTGCTCGGTGCTGGAGCTTTAATGGTGTTCACTGTCAGTGGGGTGGATGTAGTAGAGGTCTGAGACAGCTGAGTTAAAGACTGCTGGGAGTTCAGAAGAGTCAGACGCAGAGCAGGCAGGCTTTTCTGTACAAAGAGAAGGAGAAACAAATTTCAGGTTTAGAAAAACACAAAAGCAAAATTGTGTGCCTTAAAATAACAGCCCATCATTTACTCACCCTCATGTAGTTCAAAACCAGTATAACTTTATTTCTTCTGCTGAACACAAATGATATTTTAAAGAATGTTGATAAGCAAACAGTCTCTATTGACTTTCATTGCATTTTTTTGTATACACAGTGGAAGTCAATGGGAACTGAAAGAAATTTGGTTGCTAATGCCAACATTGCTCAAAATATTGTTTTGTGTTTTAAAAAAAGAGAAAGTGTGACAATTTTGAAATTTCATAAGAGTGAGCAAATGATGACAGAATTTTCATTTTGAGTGAGCTATCCCTAAATCTTCTAAAAGTGATTAATTTTTCTTCACCATATTAATAAATAGTCATAAACATGACTTCATTCCATTCTCAAATTCTGTCATGCCCCAATTCCATGAAGCAACAAACAATTCTAGGAACAATAACCGCAACTGCTTCGTTGAGTCTTACCTTCAAAAAAGGAATCAGGTACGGTTGAGGAGAGGACTTCAATTCCGTCTGCAGGCGATTTGTAAACTCCTCAGGCTCAATTTTTGCGTCCTTTGCAGAGTATAGAAGGCAAAATGCACATCAATTATCGCAAATACAATTAAACCTGCTTTCTGGAAAGATTTACTCCGGTTCTACAAGTACTAGAAGTTTCAATAACCAGTTCAACTGTAAGAATTAAAATTTTATAGATTTTCAATAATTTACTTCCAGAATAAAAAATTCTGATAATTTACCATCTCCATGTCATCCAAGATGTTCATCTTTCTTTCTTCGGTCAAAAAGAAATTAAGGATTGAGGAATTAAGGAAAACTGTCCAGGATTTTTTTTTCCCATATAGTGGACTTCAATGGGCTAAACGTCCAAATTGCAGTTTCAATGCAGTTTTAAAGGGCTCTACATGTGAAATATTCCTTAAAACAAATAAAAATATATAATAAAATATATATTATATAAATAAAAACTTTAACCACAAATGTTCATCTTGCACTAGCTCTCACGTTGGAAAGGTCACCCTTGGTTAGTTCAAAAAGGTAGGGTAAGATAACAAAAAAAAAAAAACCTTCAAAATCATCCAACATCGTTGTTTTCCCTTTTTTTGTAAAGCGCATTTGACCTTCTTTACGCGTTCTCTTTGTAAACACAGTTGGTGCTTCCGTCTACGTCACGTGTGTTCTTTCCAACGGGACTACGTAATTTGTGAAGTCGATGTTAAAAAGTATATACTTTTTTTTTTTTTTGAAAATGACAGATCTTTTCACTTAGATAAGACCCTTATTCCTCAGCTGGGATCTTTTAATGCAGCTTCAAAAGGCTCTACAAGTCTAAGATATGGAGAAAAATCGTGCAATGTTTTCTTCAAAAACCATAACTTCTTTTTGACTGAAGAAAAAAAAGACATGAACATCTTAGATAACATCAGTAAATTATTAACATTTTCATTCAGGAAGTGAATTCTTTAACGAAAACAGTTCAGAACTCTAAAATAATAATCGCCCTATTGAGCAAGCATTTTTGATCAATAAACCTTTATGTAGTATATCTTTTCATGTTTTAAAAACTTGACTATTCAGGACTGGATGATGTATTACACATTGTTGTGAATTCTGCAGACATAAAAATCAGTATGAAGTTACAGGTGGCTAGAGATTTTCAATAATTTATACAGTTTTTTTTCTACTAATAACTTTTTACAAAGCTATGAAGTTGCATTTAACACATTGGAAATCAGTGGCATAAATTGAGTTATAGCAAATTTTTTGCAGAAAACATTGTTGAATAAAAGAAAAAATATATATCTAGTAAAAATACTGGCAGGGCAAATAAAAATCTAAATTATGCCAAATTGACACTGCAAAGGTGGCACAGAAGTGCTTCTGCATGGCATTTAATGCTGCTCAGAGGTGGCAATAACTGTATTTACACAGCAATTACAACTGTTTACTTTGATAGGCAATTTAGTCTAGCTTTTATTACCGCATTGTCTTTATATGTATTTTGAGCAGGGACAGAGCAGCCTTAATGTGGCTGTCTAAGCCAGCAGAAAAAAACAATGCTTTGTTTTTTTTTTTTTCTCAGTCCTGCAGTTGCTGATATCTACAGTTTAGCATGTGAACATCACAGGAAATACAAGCATTAAAAATGTCACAGTGAACTACTACATCAAATTTCACTGACAATAAAACAATAATGAAGTGTCTCAATTAAAACATTGCTTCTAGTGATGCAGATATAAAACACACCTTTAAAACACTAAAAAGCTAAGACTTACCAGCAGATCCTGCACTAGTGCCTTCACATTCCGAGATGTTTCCGGTGAGGGGGAATTATGGGATGCCAGTTTGATGAGTGTTGCTAAGAAGTTCTTGCACTTCTTTACATTCTCTTGCATTTCCTAAAATGTAAAAAACCCAGTATTTTATAACAAACAATGACTTAGAATCCAAGTCCGCCAATTGTAAGTCACATTAAAAATGAAAACAGTTCAACACTACCTGAGAGAGGACAGGGGATCTGTTAGCTGGGGCAGCAGCAGTGGTGGTGATGGGACTCTGAGGGGTCACAGACGGCTTGAGGACTGTCTGCGGTGCAGGCTGCACACGGGCCCCTGCTGTAATGACTGTGGTGGTGGGCTTCTGAGCCGAGGTAATTGTTACCACTGCTGTCTTTTGCTAAAAAAGTAAAAGCCAAGCTAAGTTAGGAACTGTTTCAAGTGTTTTGTGCACCAAGACAAGAAGTAGTATTTAAGACTTTTGTTCATTCAGGACACAAATTAAAATATTTTTGATGAAAAGCTTTCTGACCCTGCATAGACAGACACGTAGCTAACGCGTTTCAGGCCCGGAATGGTAGTAAGGATATTGTTAAAATAGTATTCTCGTAGCTTCATAACATTACAGTTGAACCACTGATATCACATTGACTATTTTAACTATGTCCTTACTACCTTTCTGGGCCATGTCAGGGAACATGTCAGTTCAGGGTCAGAAAGCTCTTGGAGTTCATCAAAAAGACGAACAAAGGTCTTACAGGTTTGGAACGACATCAATTCATGACTTTATTTACTTTAAGGAACACTTCACCCAAAAATGAAAATTGCCATGATTCACCCACATTTACGTCATTCCAAACCCATGTCATTGTTTTCAGCAAAACATACAAAACAATAATTGTCACATAGCATCTTCACATAGATATTTTTAGTCAATGGAAGTTCTTAGTCCCCACAGCTTGTTAAACTTTAAAAAGGACAAAAAAAAAAAAAGCATTTTAAGAAAGCAGGAAGTACTTGACTTGATGGTTAATGGTTTGTTAGGGTAACCAATTTTCACATTGATGTATGGTTTGTTAGGATATGACAATATCATGATAATTTTTTTCATATCAGTCAATATCGATAATTATCATGATGAATGTCAATTTCTTTAAAGTGTAAAGTCAGTTTTTGCTCCAAAGTGAAAATTATAGAAACCAGACTATTAATTTTCCTTAACAAAAAACATATATATTATCTTAGTTTCTGCATGTTGTAATAGTTTTTGTTTCAAATCAAGAAACAGGTTAGGGTTGTCTGATAATATTTATATCACTTTTAAAATGAATCTCACTTTTTTGTCTTAGAAATGCACATTTGATAGTAGCTTGAGTTAGGATGCAGAGGTACATTTTTGTTCATTATCAAAATCAGTAATATCTGTAAAAATTGTAGCAACCTCAAAGTTTGATATGGTTAAATTTATTCTGACCAAGTTTGTGTTTATTAAGCAGTGGTCTTCCATAGTAGCATACATTTAAATCATGATAAATGCAGTTAAAACCACACATATAGTTCCTCAATACCATAGTAAAATATAACTATATGGTTTTAATGTAGCTTATTTGTATGAAAACTGTAGTCTAAAAGCATTCAATGTAACACACATGTTATAGCTTAAATCACAAATACATACTATAATTATGTACCATTACTCCTATAATAAAATTCAATGTGAATATCCCACATTTCTGCCACAACACCATGGTGCAGTGAGTGTTACTACAGTAACTCTATAGTAAATGATGGTGACGTGTAGAAAAGCCTTCTCACTGTCTCATTGCAAATTGCTTTAAAGTAGTTTCAATCACAGTGTAATTTGTGTTCATGGCTGAATTCTTATTGATCCAAGCAAATAAATGTTTTGTGTGGCGCGATTCAAATGAGTCGCGCTGTTTCATTCCGCTTTTAGCGCATAAACATTATATCGAACATTTATTGAACTCTTCATATCGTTTTATCGAGGAAAATTATATTGCGATAATTACTGTTATTGAATTTTCGCCCAGCCCTACTTGATTTAAGCGCTAGTTACCAAATGTGAGGACATTTAATAGTCTTGTGTGATTAAAGGAAGTGATTCAAACAAGATGTCATGATATTTGGTTACGAGCCACTCAGGAAATAACAATGTTTGTTGTTACAGTGATGCAATCTGCACCACATTTGATTTGAAAGTAAAATCAGGTTTAGATAATCTGCAAATAAATCACCTACATTTAAGCTTTTCACCACAGAAAGCTACCATATGGTTTCAGAACACGACAAAGGTCATATGGACTACTTTATTTGGGAACAACACATGAGAACCACTTCATTTTATTTGTGACCCTGTCCCGGGACCACAAATCCAGTCATAAGTATCAGTTTTTCTAAATTGAAATGTATACATCATCTGAAAGCTAAATATACAAGCTTTCCATTGATGTATGGTTTGTTAGAATATGACAATATTTGCCCGATACACAACTATTTGAAAATCTGAAATCTAAGGGTGCAAAAAAAGAAAAAAAATCGAAATGTTGAAGTTGTCCAAATGAAGTTCTTAGAAATGCATATTACTAATCAAAAATTAAGTTGATACATTTACAGTAGGAAATTTACAAAATATCTTCATGAAACAAAAATAAGTTTGACCCATACAAATGTATTTTGGCTATTGCTACAAATAGAACCGTGTTACAGGATTAGTTCACTTTCAGAACAAGAATTTACAGATAATGTACTCACCCCCTTGTCATCCAAGATGTTCATGTCTTTCTTTCTTCAGTCGTAAAGAGATTGTGTTTTTTGAGGAAACATTTCAGGATTTCTCTCCATATAATGGATATGAATGGTGCCCCAAAGTTTGAACTTCCAAAATACAGTATAAATTCAGCTTTAAAGGGCTCTAAACAATCCCAGCCAATGAAGAAGGGTCCTACCTTGCGAAACGATCGGTTATTTTCGAAACACATTGACCATTTATAAACTGTAAATGCTCATCTTGCCTCGTCTCTGAGATGCATATGCGTAGTTTGTGTGATCCGGGTCAACTTTTTCAACTTCAAAATCGTTTTACCTTTTTTCCAACACTGTTTTACCTTTCTTTTTGTAAAGGTTTTTTTCTTTGTATATTCACTTTGTAAACATTGGGCTGGTATTTATGCAGTAATGTAGGACGATTTTGAAGTTGGGGAGGAAAACAAGATGGGAGTTTTTTGGCCATACCCTATTGTATTGTATTGACCTGGATCACAGAGAATACGCATGTGCATCGCAGAGACAAGACGAGATGAGCATTTGTGGTTAAAAAGTATATAAATTGTCAATGTGTTTCGAAAATAATTGATCGTTTCGCTAGATAAGACCCTTCTTCATCAGCTGGGACTGTTTAGAGCCCTTTGAAGCTGGATTTAAACTGTATTTTGGAAGTTCAAACTTTGGGTCACCATTCATATCCATTATATGGAGAGAAATCCTGAAATGTTTCCTCAAAAAACACAATCTCTTTACGACTGAAGAAAGAAAGACATGAACATCTTGGATGACAAGGGGGTGAGTACATTATCTGTAAATTCTTGTTGTGAAAGTGAACTAATCCTGTAACACGGTTCTGTTTGTAGCAATAGCCAAAATACATTTGTATGGGTCAAACTTATTTTTGTTTCATGAAGATATTTTGTAAATTCCTACTGTAAATGTAGTGTTCTGAAAGTGCTAATCCTTTAACTTAAGACTGGTTTTGTGGTCCAGAATAACATTTGTGGAATACAAAAGCGGCTGTTATGCAGAGAGAAAGTCTCAACTAGGTGTGGGCGATATACCAGTAGATATTTGTCAACTGGCAGAGATTTTGACTACTGCCTCTATCGCGGTTACACGCTCACATGACTTTGCTGTGCTACATGGTCATGAAATTGTATCGTCTGCACACATTTTTTTAACATTGCAGCTTAAAAACAAATGATTGAAAACAACAGTTGTTGAAAAGCAATCAGCAGCAAAAGAGAACTCATTTCGCTGTATCCACACACTAAACATGCACGTTAAGATGGTGCCCATAGAGACACTTCATAAGCCTTGAATGGTTAAATACACACTTGTATGTGTCAAAATGCCCATCTTTGTAGGTATCCTAGTAAAGACAGTAATTTAGGTCTTAGGTCTTAGAAAGAAACCACATGTGTAACAGCATAGTGGATCCACGCAGCTCTTAAAGTGACAGTCTAATATTCCTGCTGTTTGTCATTCATGTTGATCAAGCAACAAATGAGAGAAAATCTCTCACTGCTCTTGACTAAATTACTTTTGAAACTTTAATAAGAAGAAATATATATTTAATTTACACAGTGAAGAATATGCAGTGTTTTTATACATTTGATTACTTTATACAATGTATGCAGCATTTCTTATTTATTTGTTCTACTGTTGTTTTTTTGTCCTATTGCTTGTAATTAGTTTCTTATTCATTTTTTATTATTCATTGTTTACTTGTCATCAGTGAGCTTGAGCATGAGCTTTTTAAATTTTTATTTAAGCTAGTGTTTTTTGTGATATGTCTTTACCATGCAATAAAACAACTTATATTGTGAGTGACTCAGATCGCTCACCCCTAGTCTGAATCACCTTTCAGTTTCATTGTGTGGGGAAAGATGCAATGAAAGTGGCAACAGAGATTCTTTGTTTAGGTCCCTCTTTATAGTTATTATCATTATGGCTATTATTCACTGCTAAAACATCATCATCATAACAAGAGTTTAAAATGCTTTCAGATGACCTGTCTTGCTCATACCTGGGCAACAGGTGTGGTGACTCTGAAAGCCGTTCCAGCAGTGGGTGTAGCAGGTCTCGGTGACAGGGTGCCTTTATTTTGGTTCTGAGCTTTGGCCTGGGCCAGGACCTGCTGAGGAACCAGCGCCAGCTGACCGGCCTCCGTGCGTACCAGCACCATACCTTAAGAAGGACACAGACAAAAACTTATAAACAAATCATTAAAGGAGCAAATAAAAAGTGAAAAAGTAATAACAAAACTTCACTTATTACAGTCACATCATTCCAAACCTGTATGACTTACAGTGGTATTTTCATCAGCTAAAAATGGTTTGAAGTCAGTTATTTTTACCTTTTGCTGTAGTGTGTCAGTAAGAAAAGTCAGTTTACATTTTCAAACATTCATTTTGCAATTAATTGTAATAACGCAGTGAGATTTTTGTTTGCACAAGGAGTCTGACAACAGCCAGTGCTCCACACAGGGATCTGATCTCATCATCATCCAATCTGTCTGGAATGACACAACGAAACAGAACAAACTGAGAAAGACTAAATATGGAAATAAATGTGGCAAAGTCTCCAAGATGCACCTAGGGCAAAAGCTGCTTTGAAAGCAAAGGATGGTCATACTAAATGTTGATTTCATTTAGTTAATAGACGTTAATTGATCATGACATTGTTTTTGACAGCATCTGCATTTTACAGCATTTTTACACAAGTGCCTAAAACTTTTAACAGTACTGTAGCTTTGCAGGTAGGTTTCTTGAAGCATCTTGGAGACATTCCTCAATTTGTTCTGTTTCTTCGTGTCATTCTAGACAGACTGGATGATGATGAGATCAAATCTCTGCGTGGAGCACTGGCTGTTAGTAATCCCACTGGATTACTACAATAAATGGCAAAATGAATGTTTGGAAATGTAAACTAGTATGTCCTATTGACACACTACAGCAAAAGATAGAAATAACTGACTTAAAACCATTTTAGCTGGTGAAAATAATAGTGTTCTAATCATTTTGGCCACCATTGTACTTTCTGTGGAAGTTAAAAGATATTCTGAAAAATTTGCAGCCACATCGGCAGACTTTTGCGGACCAAAAATGTCTACTATGTCAATAACTTAGTGATTTATGAAGCACAGCTCAAACCAATGAGTATTTTGTTGGTCAACGCAACCAACTTTTGCAAAAATGTTTGCCACCCCAGCTGAGAGGATTCCTTTTGAAATGACCAGATTTTGGCTGTAAAATGTATAAAACAATGATAAATGTGACCACACAATGAATGTCAGTGGGGCCCAGTGTTATTTTGTTTTGGACCCCATTTACTTCAATTATATGCACAAAAGTTCTGAAAAAGAAACAAAGTTATTCAAGTTTAGAACAATATTAGGGTGAGTAAATGATGACAGAAATTCCATTCCAATATCGCCTTTTTTGCAGCTGGTCCCCTTATCGCTTCCCAAGATTTTACCTGGAGGTATGGTGAATCCCGGCGGCAACTGAATGGTAGTTTGTTGCTGCGGCCTGACGATCAGCTGAGTCGTAGGAGCCCCCGGACGCTGTGGGGCCGCCGCAGTCGGCGTGCCCTGAATGGGCGTACCGGGTCTCAACAGGGTCGTAGCCTGTCCTACGAGAGCAGTCGTTGCTGGCTTTGCAAGGGCAGAGGGCGTGCTTGCCACAGGAAGTGAGGTCACCACCGGACTGGACGACACTATAATCTGAGTGGGCGTGCTGGGGTGCAACCCAACGGGAGCCCCAGGGAGCTGGTTCGGGACGATGGCTTTAATCTGGTTTTGAGGGTCAGACTTGGGCTCTGTGTTTGTGAACGCCACGGAGGTGGGCACAAGACCGGCGCCCTGCACGGGCAATCCTGAGACTTTGGGGTCACCTCCGTTGTGTACGACACTTGTGATGGTGTTAGGAGGCCTGTGCAGTGCAATGGTGGGGTTTGCTTGACTATCTAGTGACACATTCGCGTGTGGCAGTGTGCTGTTTGGCTGAGCGGACACAAAAGCAGTATTTGTACTAGTAGGAGCAGACATGTTGCTTTTACTATTACCTACACCTGGACCAATGTCAATACCGTTTACAGAAGCAGGAGCAGAAGCGATAACAGAAGAGTTTAACGTGCCACTGCTTCCGTTCACAGTCTGTATTCTGGCGGGAACCGTCCGGACAGCAGACGCAATGTGATTTGTATTGGGGTGAGAGTCTGTTGGTGCTGCGTCACTTGAACAAGTTGATGGGTTTGATGAATGATATTGCACCCGGTTCGCGGCTGTAACCAAATTTGCAGAGGTACTAGGCAGGTTCGAGGTGGACGGGACGGCGCTGGACGCCGGTATCCTGTCCGGACCGTTTTCTTGAGAGTTTCCCTCCTGGTTTCGCTCTGGCTGCCGCTGCTGCTGCTGCTGCTCCAGTGTTGTTCCTACTTGGGCGGGCAGTAATTTCCCCAAGTGTGGATTTAGCGCGTTTGAGGGTCTCCTGATGTCGCCTTGAGGACCGGCTGCCTTGTTTTGTCCACCCAACTGCGATTCTAACGAGCCTACGAGGTCACTGACGGCTTTTTCATCCACTTCGGAGTAGAGCATATCTTCCAGTGAATCGGGGACACCCGCCATCTTTGAGAGACGCTTGAGAAATGCGCACGGCGCGTGCGTTGTTTTGCTGCTGAGGCATTGTGGGAAACGTAATGACATCATGGGCAAGAGTTGCAGCTGTTGTCATAAGCCTGTCATAACTGGAATCAAATTGGGAAACTTAATATAACTTAATAATAATAAACAAAATAATAATTAACATATAATTTTAAGAAGTAAATATAAATAAGTAAATATATATTGAACTGAAAAATAATAATACAAATATATATATATTCAAAATATATACTTCATATATTGAAGTGAAAAATATTAACCAAATATATTGAAATAATAAAATATATTAAAAAGATAATTTTAAATGTTACAATTTTGGGATGATATTTGTAATATTTAAATAATTAAAATATAATGTTAATAAGTAAATATATATATTGAAGTGAAAAATATATAAAAAAAAAAAATTAAAATATTAAAATATATATATTTAAATACATATATAAAATTACAATTTTGGGATGTATTTGTCATATTTAAATATTTATATAATTAAAATATAATGTTAATAAGTAAATATATATTAAAGTGAAAAATATTATATATTACTGTATTTATTTATTTATAAACCTTCAAACAGCAAACAAACAAGAAAAGAAAACATAAAACAAGAAAAAGAAAACATAAGCCTGAGGCCTTGCCTACTTTTAACTGAAACAGACTCACTTGTTAAATGTTTTTATTATACAAAAAATAAATAAATAAATAAAAAATAAGAAAATCATTATTTTCTTTTTCTCATTTATATATTAGAAACTACACACATTTATATACTATTTTTATAGGTAAAATAGGATCTGCATAAAATATGTTATGGACATTTGTTGACTTGTGAAGTCTTAGAGAGGCTTGTAGAGTTTGTGTCAAATACTGATGAAATAATAAGATAAAATAAGTAATTTAAACAGTAGATACCGAATATTTATGTGATTTGTGTTTACTAGTAAAAAACGGTATTGTCTTTATTTTTAATGCCATTTGTTATACATGTAATTTTGAGGGTCGATATTAAGGTGTGTGCATTTTAATATCGTAAAATTACGGATATTCAAACTGTTTATGGTGGCCATAGTGGAAAAACGACAGGTTTGTCTTGAACTTGTGTAAATAATATCAGATGTACACGTTTAGTTTGGACAGCTTTGATTAGCTCTATGTAATACGATATCTACCGTCACACAGATTAGACTCTGCGTAAATACAACGCAACAGTGATTTTTCTGGTGTCTGGTACATGTGCAAGATCACGTGGTACAGAGCTAGACCAATAGAGTTGCGAGTCGTGTTGTACGGCCCAAATATTAAAAACACCAGTATCGGTTTTGATCATTTTTAACGGTGCTGTCAACGAGAGTGAGTACACGCGATAAAATATGGTGAAATAGACGTCTTATTATTAATTGTTTACATTAATGTGGCATGTTTTAATAATGCGAATATGTCTAAATAAATGTTGTTGATAATTCTATAGATTTAATTGAAAATCAGACATGTTCATGTTAGCAAGCTGGCTAACCGAGTTCATCAGACTTATGAAAGTTGGTTTCGAAAGGCGTGTTGCTGAGGGGTTTCTACCGTCCCATGCTTAATAAATGAAACAATATAAAGAAAATGTTGTAAACTACATTCTTTCGCCAAAGAAATCGCAAACATGTACAGAATATTGTTCACTGGCAAACGCAGCATACTAAATATAATAATATAATACAGAAATACAGAACAGTTATAGTCTATTTAATGCAATGTTATTAAATAAGTAAATACTTCATTGTCGTTTTATAATTTGGAACAATGTTGTTTAAAGCAGAAAAAAATACTACTAACCAAGGGGGCGTGGTGCATTATGTAAAAACAGCAGGTTGAAAATACTTTACATAATTACCACTGTACAAATAAGAATACATACACAGATTCCTTCTAATGTCATGACAATGTTATCAAGACGTGTGAATCATATCTGTGTATGAATTTAGTGTTCAACTGACAAAATCCTGTTTTCTTTTCCATCCTCTTATCAAACAGTCAGAAGCATGGCCACGGCACACTCAACGCTGATGTTCGCAGTGTGCATCTTGATGATAACAGAACTCATACTGGCCAGAAAGGACTACTATGACATCCTCGGTGTGCCAAAAGATGCTTCTGAACGTCAGATCAAAAAAGCTTTTCACAAGCTTGCCATGAAATATCACCCAGACAAGAACAAGAGCCCTGATGCAGAAGCCAAATTTCGAGAGATTGCGGAAGGTGGGTTATATACAGTAGTACCTGTCAAAAGTTTGTAATTATATAAGAATTAAGATTTTTTTTCTTGTTTTTGAAAGAAGTCACTAATGCTCACCATGGCTGGATTTATTTGATAAAAAACTGTAATATTGTGAAATATTATTACAATGTTAAATAATTGTGTTTTATATATATATATATATATGTATGTGTGTGTGTGTGTGTGTGTGTGTGTGTGTATTTTCAGCATCATTACTCAGTGTTGAAAACTTTTTCTGCTTAATATTTTTGTGGAAACCATGCTACTTTTTGTCAGGATTCTTTGAATCAAAATTCAAAGAAAAGTATTTACACTACCAGTCAAAGGTTCTTGAACAGTACGATTTTTAATGTTTTTTAAAGAAGTCTCTTCTGCTCACCAATTTTAAAATATTTCACGAACTGCTTTCTATTTGAATATATTTTAAAATGTCATTTATTCCTGTGATTTCATCTTTGCTGCAGTTACATCATCCTTGAGAAATCATTTTACTATTCTAATTTGATGCTCAAAAAATATTTATTGGGTACTTCCGTGCAAAGGTAAACTTTTTATAGTGAAAAAAGTTTTTACCAAAGGTTTTTACTATACTGGTGGCACAGATGTCAACATTTGGGGTGAGGTCTCTCTTTTCAGTTTTTTTATTTTTAATGCATGATTTTCCATAGTTTGGTAAGTGCTATTTTCAGGCTTGTCACATCCATAACAGTACATATTCCCCATTAATAGACAAAAAAAGTAACAATTATATGTTCTGTGAAGAGATGGTTCATTATATTGGTAACACATACATTCTCTAAGCATTTATATGTCACATCCATAACACTGGATTTGCCCTATTAATATTATTATGTTGAAAACAACTGAGTAGAATTTTTTTCAGGTTTCTTTGATGAATAGAAAGTTCAGAAGAACAGCATTTATCTGAAATAGAAATCTTTTGTAACAATATAAATGTCTTTATCATTGCTTTTGATTAATTTATTTAAAGTATTAATTTCTATAAAAAAAAAACACTGAAATTTAAATACTGACTCTAAGATATTGAATGGTATAGTGTACAAAGTTACAAAAGCTTTTTATTTCAGATGATCTTTGGATCTTTCTATCCATTAAACAACTGAAAGAAGAAACTTTTAAATATTAATAATAATAATAATAAAAAATGTTTCTTGAACAGCAAATCAGCATATTGGAATGGTTTCTGAAGGATCATGTGACACTGAAGATTGGAATAATGATGCTAAAAATTTAGCTTTGATCACAGGAATAAATTACTTTTCAAATTATATTCAAATAGAAAGCAGTTATTTTAAATAATAAAAATATTTTACAATATTACTGCTTTTGCTGTATTTTGGATCAAATAAATGCAGGTTTGTTGAGCAGAAGGGAATTTATTAAAAACATTAAAACTCCTACTGTTCAAAAACTTTTGACTGGTAGTGTATTTTATTTGTAATATGTAAGTAACTGTATTTTTGTTCAAATAAATGCAACCTAAAATGTTATTAATCCAGACATTTTTTATTTAAAGCAAGATTCCTCAAATTGTTCACTCTGTCATACATAATTTTATATTCATCCTGCAGCATATGAAACCCTATCGGATGAGAAAAGAAGGCGAGAGTATGATCAATCAGGATACAGTACATTCAGCAATGAAGACATGAACGGAGGAGGAGGAGGAGGAGCGCAGCGTTTTCATCATTCCTTTGATTTCAACTTTGACGACATGTTCAGAGACTTCGACATCTATAACCAAAACAGACACGCTCGCCCAAAACGCCACTTTGACGAGCACTTCAGGGTCCACCAGCAAGCGCACAACCGCCATAAGAGACACTTCCAGGGTACCGGAGTCTTTGAGGACATGTTTGAAGACATGGAGAAGATGTTTACATTTGACCGACACATAAAAAGGACAGATAGCAGGTTTCAGGGCACAGCCAAACAGCACTGCAGAACGGTGACCCAGCGAAGAGGAAACATGGTCACCACGTACACAGACTGCACCTCCTCCTGAACATAAGAGTCGGATCATCATTTTTATTTTTATGCCTGATTTAGATGGAGTTATTAATTTGCTGCTGTGACAAGTGAGGTTTGATTTTACATGTGACTGATCTGTTATTTATAACAATAATGGGTGCATTTGGAGTTTCCATTGGCTTGATGGAGATTTATAATTGACACTATGTTGAATAGTGGCCTCTTAAAGGAACAGTTCACCCCAAAATGAAACCCTCACCCTGTCCATCCAAAATGTAGAAGAGTTTGTTTCACCGGAACCAATCTGAAGAACTTTAGCATCTTGCTCACCAACCCACTGAATGGGTGCCGTCAGAATGAGAGTTCAAACAGCTGATTAAAAACATCGCAATAATTCACAAGTAATCCACACCACTCCAGTCCATCAATTATCGCTTTATAGAGTGACAAGCTGTGTGTTTGTAAGAAACAAATCCATCAACAATGTGTTTTAACTTTAAACTGTTACCAAAATATAAGCCCTTAATCCATAATAGCGCTAAAAGTCCATCCTCTGTTGTCCTCTCATGTTCAAAATCCACCAACATATTTGTTTAAAACTGTTTTTGCTGGTAAACCTGTGCATATCTCTCTCCTGATTCAGACTAGATTCACTTTTTCAGTTTTGAAGTAAAAAAAACGCCTCACTGATGGATTAGTTTATTACAAACATGCAGTTTTCACTTCACAAGACATTAGTTGTTGGACTTATTGTGATGTATTTATCAGCTTTTGAACTTTAATACTGACGGCACCCATTCCCTGCAGAAATGTAAAATGGGTGAACTATTCCTTTAATAGCCTCAGTGTTTAGTTCTAGGTTAGTCCGCCTACGTCCCAATGTGCATACTATCCATCCTAAATGTGACCCTGGACCACAAAACCAGTCTTAAGTCGCTGGGGTGTATTTGTGGCAATAGCCAAAAATACATTGTATGGGTCAAAATGATTGATTTTTCTTTTATGCCAAAAATCATTAGGATAATAAGTAAAGATCATGTTCCATGAAGATATTTTGTAAATTTCCCACCGTAAATATATCAACTTAATTTTTGATTAGTAATAAGCATTGCTAAGAACTTAATTTGGACAGTTTTAAAGGCAATTTTCTCAATATTTTGATTTTTTTGCACCCTCAGATCCCAGATTTTCAAATAGTTGTATCTTAGCCATTGTCATATACATTAACGGAAAGCTTATTTATTCAATTTTCAGATGATGTATAAATCTCAATTTCTAAAAATTGACACTTATGACTGGTTTTGTGGTCCAGGGCCACAAATTCTATGTGATATTTATTCTATTTTAATTCTATTTAGGGCAGATATTATGCACATTGGGATGCAGGGTCTGTTTTCTTCCCTGCAGCACTAACTTTAAAAAACTACATTTGATGACCCTCTAATATTAGTGTGCATTTATGTTTAAATTGCACTTTCTTGATCATATGAAACAAGTTATGCGCACAAAAATTCATTTTCATGCCTGGTTAGCTACTAAGATTCCCTCTTACACTGAAACGTGATTTGATTAAAGCATCAGACAGATCATTTAGCTCTTCCATTATCGTCTCTACTTATCCGAGGTTGTTTATTTTGTGTTGGTGCTGAACGCTCTTTGGGATTCACATCTTCATGAACAGGTCTTTTATTTTTATGTGAAGCTAAACAAATGTTTGCTGCATTGCTGTGAATTATATAGTTGATTATATTGAGGTTGATTCTTTCAGATTCACACTTATTAGATAGAGAGGTGCCTTTCCCACTCGTCGTGGTAGATTGAGTTTAATGTAATCCAATTGGAGCACTTTTATGACCTTCTGTGTATTATAGTTTGCATGGCTGAGAGAAAGTAGGTCTCAGTTTTTGTCATGAACACCGGTCACCCGGTTGGGTTTGTAAACAGCTTTTGTTTTAGGAAAGTACAAGTCTGACATTGTTCTCTAAGCCAAAGTGTATTTTGGCTGAACCTTTTGTATGTTTGTAACAACATAAGAGTTGATGACTTGTTTTTATATGGCAGTGTTACCCCCTAAAAAAACTAAAAGGACAAGGGGAATGTACCAACTTAGCATTTGCCTGACAATGTTTTTGTTTTTTTTCGTAAATACGATGTATAGCCCAGCTGTGTTCTTGTATGACTTCACCTGTGACCTGTTTTGTTGAATAATCCTGTGTGCAATATTTAAAGGCAGCTCTCATGTTGTTTTAACTGTTACCCGCTGACATAGATGTTATGAAATGAGTCTCGGTAGACTCATCTGGCACTTTCTTTATTGTAATCCTATGGATGAAAAGTAAATCTGAAATAGGCTATTTGAACCCAGATGTATGTATACTTGGGTTAACAATAAATAGTGTTGAAAACTATTTGTTTGATGGTCTTTTTCTTTAAGATTTTAATCCTAATCCTAATATTAATGATATGGGAGCCGTTTTAGTACTCAGTCGACTTGAATTTATATAACGTGGACTGTAATATATAATCAAAAGTTTAAAATATAGAATATAAGAATATTAATGTTTTTAAAGATTATTAATATTTAAAACTGTTGAGTAATTTTTTTCTGGATTCTTTCATGAATATAAAGATCCAAAGACCAGCATTTATCTGAAATAAAAAGCTTTTGTAACATTTCTTGGCACTATGTTGGATAGTGGCCTCTTAAAGAAACAGTTCACCGTAAAATAAAACCCTCACCCTCAGTCCATCCAAGATGAAGAAGAGCTTGTTTCTTTACCAGAACAGATTTGGAGAGATTTAGCATTACCTGCTTACCAATGGATCCTCTGCAGTAAATGGGTGCTGTCAGAATGAGAGTTCAAACAGCTAATAAAAAACATCCTTCAGAAATCATTTTAATATGCTGATTTGCTGTCAAGAAACATTTTTGAAATAAAAAGCTTATATTATATTATATTATATATATAATCCTCTGCAGTAATATAATTTACAAAAGATTTCTATTTCAGATAAATGCTGTTCTGAACTTCTGAACTTTCTATTCATCAAAGAAACCTGAAAAAAATTCTACTCAGCTGTTTTCAACATAATAATAATAATGTTTTTTAGCAGCAAATCGGAATATTAAAGGAATAAATTATCAAAATATATCACATGGATAAATTACATTTTAAAATATATTCAAATAGAAAACAGTTATTTTAAAAAGTAAAATATTTCACTTTTTTTTTTTGCTGTACTTTGAATCAAAGAAATGCAAGCTTGGTAAGCAGAAGAGACTTCTTCAAAAAACATTCAACATCTTCACATACTGAAATGTTTTGTACACGCGCTAAATTAGAGAAAAGTATATAGATAGATAATTTAAGGTGTATTATTTGTTTGCTTTTTTGTTTAAATCTTTTTAAATCTTCTATATATTCTTAATAACACCACATGGCTACATGTGTCATAATTTACGTAATATTGGCACTTTTAACTTCTTCAGCAATCTTCAGCGCTGCTACCTCACCCAAAACATGTTTTCCTGCAGCTCCAAAATATTTTTGTTGCGCCCCATAGTTACGGTTGCCTTGGCGCATTCACTCGGAACAATGCTTGGAAATGTAGTTTAATTCCAGAAAATGCAAAAGTGGGTCAACAGCTGTTGTCTCGTCTAAAACTACACGTCCCACAATGCACCGGTGCGCAGTTTTTCCGCGGCCGGGTTGGTTCATGATTCCAGTGTGAGGGACATTGGATGACTTTGTGCCGTGTTTAGCCGGGGTATTCGCCTTAGCTCATTCATTTTGACAGGGGAAGAGATCGTCAACGCGATGGAGGCTCTTATTCCTGTCATTAACAAACTCCAGGATGTTTTTAACACAGTCGGGGCGGATATTATCCAACTGCCTCAGATTGCAGTGGTGGGAACGCAGGTAACTTAATGTTTTAGTTGCGGTTTCCATTCAGATTGAAACAGATCTATGGCGAGGTCTCAAAACCTAGTGAGGTATCTAGCTAGACAGCATTTTTGGGCGACAAAGTTCGAATGGTATCTAGGGTTGGAGTGCGCCTTGAAGCCCCCTAGCTAGGCGGTTCACTTGTTTTGGAACATAGCCTATTATTAGTTACATTATTTATTTATTGTTGCGACATTTTTATGTAAATACAGCAAGGTCAACGACAAATAAACGCATGTCATTTTCAAAATATCGAGCATTAACATAATAAAATCTACATCTGTAGCGAGCGCGCTTTCAAATAATGTTATCAGCGCTATCAAGCTAACTAGCCTGCTAACGCAAGTCCTCGCTGGTTTCCTCATTCCAATTTGCAATAATTATCTCCTCAGGCATATTATGTGAATATTTTTACTGTTAAGAACGTGTTTATGTTTTAACAGCATGAGCAATATCATAAAGTGAATTTTAGGGTTATGTTGAGCTAAGTACTGTTGCTAACACATGAAGAGATGAGCCATGGTCGGTCTGAACTTGACAGTTCAGGCAGCATGTTTGGACTGGACAGCTGCAGGATTCACTGTACATGAAGGACAAATTAGGTAGAGCTGATCTAAGGTGAAAAGGATTGTGGATGTTTTCCATCTTGACATTACACAATATATCTGCATCTTCTCATTATGGAAGTATTGCATACTTGATAGTGTTGTAATATAGACTTTTAATAGAAGTAAACCAGAGACCGGCTCATGAAGTAGAGGAGTTTCCTACCATAGAGTATAAGACACACACACACACACACACACACACACACACACACACACTTAAGGTATAATAAGTTTAAAGAGTCTTAAAGCAAGGACTTTCACTGACTGCTTAAGAGGATATGGCTGTCTGGGTGCCCAAGAAAGTCTTGTTAACCCTGCAAAGCCTGACATATGAAATAAAATATAAATAAAGTTTGCATAAGTGTTTCATTTTTTTCCATATAGTGAGAACTGAGCAAAATATGCAATTTGATACAGAAAAATAAAAACAGTCCTAATGGTAATTTTTTTTTTTTTTTTAATTAGGATATATACATCATCTGAAAGCTGATAAATAAGTTTTCCATTGATGTATGGTTTGTGAGGATAGGACAATATTTGGCTGAGATACAACTATTTGAAAATCTGTAGTCTAAGGGTGCAAAAAAATCTAAATATTATGAAAATCGCCTTTAAAGTTGTCCAAATGAAGTTCTTAGTAATGCATATTACTTATCAAAATATAAGTTTTTATATATTTTATGGTAGGAAATTTACAAAATATCTTCATGGAATATGATACTTAATATCCCAATGATTTTTGGCACAAAAGAAAAATCTATAATTTTGACCCATACAATGGCTTTTGCTACAAATATACCTCTGCTACTCATGACTGGTTTTGTGGTTCAGGGCCACATATAGCTAAAAATGGGATTAAATAATGATGGTTTGTAATGAAATAATTTCAAACATTATGACAGACTCACTTGTCACTCTATATCTCCCAATAAGATGATATTTAAATGATTGGTAGTTTTTTTTTATTGTGGGGCAAACATATAATGCAAAGCAGTACAATGATGATTGAAAGATGTACAAATAAATATTTCTCAAGTTTTCTCAAGTAATTATGTATGGATGATGATGTATATAAGTTAGGTGTAAGTTGGATGATGAGGTAACATAAGTTGCTTCAGTGAAGTAAGTGTTCATCTTGAAATATTACTAACAATTTAAAAGCCTTTCTTAGATTTACTTTATACGTAAATTTCACTGAGAAAAAGACCTGAAGGGTAACATTTTTGCAATTTCTCTGCCGCTCAAAAGTTTGGGATCAGTAAGATATTTAATGTTTTTTTTAGAAGAAGAAAAGTAAATTTCTTATGATCACACAGTCTGCATTTCATTGGTCAAAAATCGAGGAAAAAAAATAGTAACATTAAGAAATATTTCAATGTAAAATTGCAAAAACTTTATTCTAGTCTTCGGTGTCACATGATCCTTCAGAAATCATTCTAATATGCTGATTTATTATACAATGTTAAAAACAGTTGTGCTCTTTATTTTGTTGAAACCTGTGATAGTTTTATTAGGATTCTAATAAATAAAAAGTTAAAAAGAACAGCTTTTATTTAAAATAATTTTTTTTTTCTAACAATATAAACCACTGTTCAAAAGTTTGTGGTCAGTACATTTTTATTTAATTTTTTTTTAAAGAAATGAATACTTTTATTCACCATGGATGTGTTAAATTGATAGAAAAGAGTGATAAAAAGTGATAGCAAAGACTTACATTCTTAGAAAAGATTTCTATTTGAATAAATGCTGTTCTTTTTACCTTTTTTTTTTTAATTCATCAAAGAATCCTAAAAAGAGAATCACAGGTTCCAAAAAATCTTAAGCAGCACAATTGTTTCCAACATTGATAATAAAAGTATTAAATCAGCATATTAAATTGATTTCTGAAGGATCAAGTGACACTGAAGACTGGCGTAATGGCTGATGAAAATTTAGCTTTGCATAACAGGAATAAATAATATTTTAAAATACATTAAAATAGAAAACCATTAATGTAAACTGTAATAACATTTCACAATATTATTGTTTCTTTCTGTATTTTTGATCAAGTAAATGCAGTCTTGATGAGTGTAAGATAATTCTTTAAATGTAGTAGGCATGTAGTAGATTGTGTACAATAGGTTTGATTACATTGAACATTTAGAGGCTCTAGAAATTCAAATATGATACTAGTTTAATCAGCAAAGGAAGTTTTGGTTACTTAAAACATATTTTCTTAACTTAAATCGGGGTAAATTTAGTCAGTACTGACTACTGTTGGTTTTCTGTGGTTCATCTGATTTACAGAGCAGTGGAAAAAGTTCAGTGTTGGAGAGTCTGGTTGGTCGGGACCTCTTACCTCGCGGGACAGGCATCGTCACCCGCAGGCCTCTCATCCTCCAGCTGGTGCACGTAGACCCCGAGGACAGAAGAAAGACCGGCGAGGAGAATGGTACGTTTTTTTTTGGTACATTTGTATAGCAAAACAAAGCATGAAGTAATGACCTGCAGTTTGTGTCTGTAGGATTTAGAAAGTTACTCTGTGCTGCTTTTTTCTAATTTGGTTGCTCAATCAATGGCAATGCAGTGGAATCTGGTACTAAGTGAAAAGAGAAAGGAAAAGGTTAATTTATTCCTGTGTGCTGTTTGTTTAAATAAAATATGTCACCTTTCCACACACATACAAGTCCATAGATGAAGCTTTTAGCATGGGCGTCTCTGCATCTGTGTGGTTTTGGCTACTCTAGACTCCTATAAAGACGGCACTGCTGCAGGCTAACCCTCTGTCATCTCTCTTTAAACACAGACCCCAATGTCTGGAAAAATGGGCGCCTTTACAAAGGTCTCCTTTTCCTTATTCCTTGCCCTTTTGCTTGTGTTGAGCAGCTTTGTGTTCTTGTGTTCTTTCTTACCCTGCTTCCATTATTTGATTATAAGCTTTGGTAATGCTGCCAGTGCAGTTGCTTAGCCTAAACAAACCCAGACTGAGGAATTTAGAGTACAATCCACTTTCACTTTCAGATTGGTAAGTATGAACGATTTGGGACTCTAAATGTCTTTTTACTTACTAATAGCTAATGACAATGACACCTTTAAAGTCTTTATTAGGACAGTGCGTGTTAGAATAAGCTAGGTATGCTGTGCTACCCACGATGCACTGCGCTTGGCCTTTGTTTTGTAGCAGTTTTTGTTTCTTTTGCAGTCTGGTGCTTTTGAAAAATAGAAATCATATGTTCTTGTTGGACAAAAGCCTATCCTGCTTAGCAAAGTAAACTGAAGAAAGTGAAAGTTTTCAATAATAATTTCATTGTCAATGTTGTTTTCCACAGGAGTGGATGGAGAAGAGTGGGGGAAATTTCTGCACACCAAAAACAAGGTAAGGCCATCAAGAGCATGTGATTTTTGTGTATGTGTGTTTTTTAGTTGTTTCTATGTTTTGTGGTAATTTAGAACATACAGTTGAGGGATAAAAATATACATACACCTTGCAGAATCTGCAAATTGTTATACTTATTATACCAAAATAAGAGGGGTCAAAGAAAATGCATGTTATTTTTAATTTAGTACTGACCTGAATACGATATTTTACATAAAAGACATTTTCATATAAAGTCCACAATAGAAAATAATAGCTGAATTTATCAAAATGACCCTGTTCAAAAGTTTCTTGATTCTTAGTACTGGGTTGTTACCTGAATGATCTACAGCTTTTTTTTTGTTTGTTTAGTTATAGTTGTTCATGAGTTCCTTGTTTGTCCTGAACAGTTAAACTGTTCTCCAGAAAAATCCTCCAGGTCCCACAAATTCTTTGGTTTTTCAGCGTTTTTGTGTATTTGAAACCTTTCTAACAAAGACTATATGATTTTGAGATCCATCTTTTAACACTTAGGACAACTGAGGGACTTTAAATGCTCACTAATGCTCCAGAAGGAAAAACGATGCATTAAGAGCGGGGGTGTAAACTTTTGAATGGAATGAGGATGTGTACCTTATTTTACCTAAATATCATAATTTTTTTCATTTAGTACTGCCCTTCAGAAGCTACAGAAGATGCATGTTTCCCAGAAGACAAAATAATTTACCCTGATCTTCAAATTCAAAAAGTTTTCACCCCCCTCTTAATGCATTGTGTTTCTTCCTGAAGCATCAGTGAGTGCATGAACTCAGTTGTCCTCAGTGTAAAAAGATAAATCTCAAAATCATTGTTGGAAAGGGTTCAAATACACAAAAATGCTGAAAAACCAAATAATTTGTGGGACCTGAAGGATTTTTCTGAAGAACAGCAGGCAATTTAACTGTTCAGGATAAACAAGGGACTCATCAAAAAAAAAATTTAGGTAACAACTCAGTATTAAGAATTAAGTGTATGTAAACTTTTGAACGGGGTCATTTTTTATAAATTCAACTATTATTTTCTCTTGTGGACTATTTGTAAACATATTTTATGTGAAATATCTTACTCAGGTCAGTACTAAATTAAAAATAAAATGCAGTTTGTATGATTTTATTTTGGTCAAATAATTAACATTTTGCAGATTCTGACAGGTGTATGTAAACTTTTGACCTCAACTCTGTTTCAGTTCTAAAGTTATTGATGAATTATCATGAAAATGTTTAGATATATGTATCACAAACAAATTTATGTGTGTATACTTTGTTAAATCAATGAGACACAATGTCTCAAGATACGTTTTGTAATTGGATCATCCAACTCTATATATCTTGCATCACATTTGAGTAAGACCAGGTGAAAAAGTTGTTACATCTAAGAGATAATGTACAGTGTTGATTTAATAAGTCATTCTGGCTGTCAGACACATTCATGTGCTACAAACAACAGTGCAGTGAGTTTGTTTGATTTCGTAGTTTGATAATGAGCAGATGAGGTAGAGCAAGCCGTATAATTCATGAACATCAAGAGCGTGTTGGTGCAAATGATCACAAGAGAATACAGCAGTGTGGTCATAAGACCAGGCACGTGGCTTGCGTTCATCTCATGTAACACTAATGCCGCTCCTTGAATTTTATGCAAGTTTGATTTAAGTCTTTGTGAAGTGAGATATCGTAATTGTTAATATTGTGTCTCTCCTTTTTAGATCTACACAGATTTTGATGAAATCAGGCAAGAAATTGAAAATGAAACTGAAAGAGTTTCTGGCAATAACAAGGTACGGAGTCTTCAAACAAAGTAAAACAGATGATGGTTTATTTCTGGGTAGATTACTTCCAAATTGTAATCCGTTGTTGATTACAAATTACATGGCAAAAATTGTAGCTAGTAGCGTAATCCATTACATTACACATTTTAGGTAATATAATCAGACTACTTTTAGATTATTTTTGACTTCATTTGTTTATTACATTGATTTAAGTAGGATAATCTTGTACCATATTGCTATAAAAATACAAAGAAAATGTTACATTTATTGTAATCAACAACATGAAGTGCATTAAACATAATATTAACAAATACAGAATGTGTCATTGTTTCACAGGGGATCAGTGATGAGCCAATTCATCTGAAAATCTTCTCCCCACATGTTGTCAATCTCACGCTGGTGGATCTGCCTGGCATCACAAAGGTGTTTTATTCAGTAGCTTAGCTTGTTCTGTTTGAATGTTCCTTTTGTGGATTATTTCCTGATGCTGACACTGATATATTCTTGTTCAGGTCCCGGTGGGAGACCAGCCTAAAGATATCGAGCTGCAGATCCGTGAACTGATCTTAAAATACATCAGCAATCCCAACTGCATCATTTTAGCTGTCACTGCAGCCAACACAGATATGGCCACCTCAGAAGCTCTAAAAGTGGCCCGTGAGGTGGATCCAGACGGTCAGCATATTAACGTTTATTTTGGTCTGCCTGTGCATTTTTTTTTGCACACAATGTCTGTACCTTTTAGTTTGTGTGATGTGATGTTGTTACGCATAGCTGTGTGATGCAGATTTTTTTTTTTTTTTAGTGACACAGCATTTTAAGTTTTTCCTTGTCTGCTTTCAGGTCGCAGAACGCTGGCTGTAGTGACTAAACTAGATCTGATGGATGCCGGTACTGATGCAATGGATGTTCTCATGGGCAGAGTCATTCCTGTCAAACTAGGACTGATTGGAGTGGTCAACAGGTACAAAAAGATAAATGTTTAAGAATATGGCAGTTAGTATATTTAAAATGTTACTTTATGTTAAATAGAATGTTAATTAATTATTCAAATATATACAGTGAAGATCAATATTAGAGAACAGTCGAAATATACTTTTTCTAAAATGTTAATTTTCATTGCTTAAAATTTGAAGGAATATCAGCTGTGAATCACTGTTCTACTAACATGTTTGACAAAATATCCAAGGCATTTCAACAAAAATCTCTATTTTGTGCAAAATACAGTAACCAAATATAGAGAAGAGTAACCACTGTAGCACGAAAAAGACTACATCTAAAATTTTGGAGGGCTACAGCTGTCAGAAAATAGTAGGAAGTGTAAAGGCCACTGCTTTTAATGACTTCAAAATAACTTCAGGACATCACTAGGTGTGATCTTTGTCCACTCCTCTTTCACTCTCTTCCATAGTTTAGTAACTGTAGTGGGTTTCATAGCCATAACTTTGTTGCAGAGGATTTCATTTGGATTTAGATTAGGACTTTGGCCTGGCCATTTCATCATTTCAGTATTCTTAGCTAAGAAACTGCTTTACCCAAGGAACTGCATGTTGCTGAAAGAGGTTCTGATAAACTGAATTTGCATTCACTCTGTCATGTACACTATATTGCCAAAAGTATTGGGACACCTCCTCTAATGAACAGGTTTTACTACTTTAGTAATTTCCATCAGTACTAATTGTAATGTTTAAGCATATAATGATATTCTAGGGAATTGTGTCCTTCTAATTTTATAGCAAAAGTTTGGACAGGACCCTTTTTTATTCTAACATGACAATTCCTCTGCGTATAATTCAAGGTTCATAGAGAAATGTTTGAGTCGGTCATAAACCAAGTTCTAATCTCTTGCTGAAAACCTCTGGCGTGACCTTGCAGACCTTGAGCCAAAAACTCATCACCAAACACCAAAGAATTGTACATACACTATATGGACTACCCTTCTTTAGAACAGAAAAAGGCACTTCCAAAACTGTAGCAACAAAGGTAGAAGCATAATTTATGTATTTAAAAATTGTATTTCCATCTCTGTTGCTTCAGTTTTGGAAGTGTCTAAACTGACATTACCCAAATGCACAAGTCATTGAGTTTTTGGTTCAAAGTCACACCAGAGATGTTCAGCTGGGATTAGGACTTGGCTTTATGCAGACCAGTCAAGGAAATAGTGTATTTGTATAAGAGGCCCAGAAAGAAAATATCTCCCAAACTATGACACTTCCTCCTCCAGCTTTCACTGAATTCTTTACACACTTGGGGTTCAGTCTTTCCTCAATTTGACACCAAGCTAAATTTTTCCCCATCAGTCTCCACACAACATTTTCCTCAGCAAAGGTGAGCTTAGCCTTTTGATTGTTTCAGCTGATGAAAGACTTGGTCACTACAGAGCGCACTTTCAGTCTGACTTCTCTCAAACATGCAGAGACAGATCCTTACCCTGTTCAGCACTGAACTGGCAAGCAATTCCAGCTGCAGTCTTGAGCCCATTCCCCATTAAGAGTCTCCTGCATTATCCTGTCTTCTCATTTGTTTGTCTTACATGGACAACCAGCCTTTGCCATGAATTAGTATGATTGTAAATCTGCAATATTCAAAAAAAATATATATCACAGATTTGGAATTACCAACCTACACTTGCAGTGGCTGAAAGTGTCATCCCTTTAGCCTTCATCTGAACAACCTCCTGTCACAGGTTTCAGTCACCTTAGAGCGGCCCACCAACTTGTAATCTCAATAAAAATTGGAGGAATGCTGCCATTTAAATAGGGTTTGTCATATACCGGTAATTAAGGGAATTAGCACCAGGTGTCAGATTAACACCAACAACTTGGAGGTATATATAAGTGTTTTCAAATTTTGAGAATTTTGAAATATGCTTAAAAAACTGCCCTTTTAGGATAACTTCAAATAGGACTAAACAGTGCTCTTGAACTTCAGGAAATTATAGGTTGTTCTCTAATTTTGATCTCCACTGTATATATAATGATTCTGATATATTAACAATTATGTGTATATATTTTTTAATGACTAAATGTCTTAATATACAGGAGTCAGCTGGACATCAATAATAAGAAAAGTGTGGCAGACTCCATCCGCGATGAGCATGCCTTCCTGCAGAAGAAATACCCCTCCCTCGCCAACAGAAACGGGACCAAGTATCTCGCCAGAACATTAAATAGGTGAGAGTTTAAGCTTGAAATATCACATTTTATTAATTTTGCTGCACACATCTGCTTTTTGAAATATTAAAGTCCTATTTTTTCCACCAGGTTATTGATGCATCATATTAGGGACTGTCTACCAGAGCTGAAGACACGTATCAACGTTTTAGCAGCCCAGTATCAGTCCCTGCTCAGTAGCTATGGCGAACCAGTGGAGGACATGAGCGCCACCCTGCTGCAGCTCATCACAAAGTTTGCCACTGAGTACTGCAACACTATTGAAGGAACGGCCAAATACATTGAGACCGCTGAACTGTTAGTTTCCCTTTTCTTTCAGTTGCTGAAATAAAGCTGTTTGATTTTCTGTTTGGGGTACGATTTTCTTAATGGTTTGAAAGTAGTCTATGGCTCAACAAGGCATTTGTTTGATTAAAAATACAGTTAAAATACAGTTAGTTAGTACTATTGTGAAGTATTGTGAATGCAAAGCTGAATTGTCAGCATCATTACTCCAGTCTTCAGTGTCACATGACCCTTCAGAAGATCATTCTAATGTGCTGATTTGATGCTTAAGAAACAAATGAAAATGAAAATCTTTTGTAACATGTCTTCACTGTCGCTTTTGATCAATTTAATGCATCCTTGCTGGATAAAAGTGTTGATTTCTTTCAATTAAAAAACCTTGTTGACCCCAAACTAGATTAGTGCTAACCATAGTTGATTGTTCTAATATTTCAGGTGTGGTGGTGCAAGAATATGTTATATTTTCCATGAGACGTTTGGTAGGACACTGGAGTCGGTCGATCCTCTTGGAGGACTTACAACCATAGATGTGCTTACTGCTATAAGGAATGCTACGGTAGGTTGTGTATTGAATATTTGACTCCTGCATTCTTATTTTATAATTTGAATTTAGTCCCGACTGTGTTTTTGGGGATATAAAATAGAGACTGCAGGTTTCTATTTTAGCAAAACTCCTTTGAGGAACCTTTCATTATTGGAATGACTTGTATGACACTGTAAAGTTAGATAGTTTGTGTATAGGTGTGTATTTCTGTAGTTTGTAATGTTTGGTGTTTCTTCAGGGTCCCCGTCCTGCTCTGTTTGTGCCTGAGGTGTCATTTGAGCTGCTGGTAAAGAGGCAGGTGAAGCGCCTGGAGGAGCCCAGTCTGCGCTGTGTGGAGCTGGTGCATGAAGAGATGCAGAGGATCATTCAGCATTGTAGCAACTACAGCACTCAGGTAGACTGATCAGTTATTGGTCTGCATATACAGTACATGCTTTTCTTTGTCTGTTGTATCACGTTTCACTTTTTTTCCACTGTTATGCAGTAAATCAGATAAGGCCTGTTCACACCAAGAGCAATAACTATAACTGACGTTCTCATAAACACAGATAGCTAAGTCCAGATCATGAGTATAACAATAATAACACAAAGGTACAATGTCATTTGAATCACTTTCAGTGTTTTTTTCCAGCTAGTGAACAATAAAAACATTGATTAAAAATTCCTCTTACTCTAAAGAGCTTAAAAGAATAGTTCACCCAAAAATGAAAACTGTCATTAATTACTCACCCTCATGTCCTTCCAAACACGTAAGCCCTTTGTTCATCTTAAGAACACAAATTAAGATATTTTGATGAAATCAAAGGTAGTAAGGACATTGTTAAAATAGTCAATGTGACCTCAGTGGTTCAACCTTTATGAAGCTATGAGAATACTTTTTGTACGCAAAGAAATAAAAAATAACTGGCTTGAACTTTGATGAATAACTGTCTGATTGGCCGATTTAAAATCATCCTATCTACCTAGTGTCAGTTTTTGAGAATTTTGAGTAAATACTTTGTCAGTTTAAAGAACATGTACAAATTAAACATGTAATATTAAACAATTTGTTATTGAATCATTTCTTATCTGTATTTGCTACATATTTACATTCAGCACTCAAATATAATTGCTGATGCTTAAAATGCATAGATGAAGTTTATCAGCATTTTTTAATTGTTTTCATTTGTGTTTATTAGTAATTATATTGTACTTATTATTATTATTATTATTATTGTGTGAATTTCTATTACTGTTATACTGTTGTATTCCTCTTACTATTATAGTTTTTGAAAGAACTTTTTATTATAATTGTCATTTTTGTGAATTTTTATTAGTTGTATTTTATTTTTTAATATTATTTTGTTATTAGTTTCACCAGTATTGTTTGATTTGTGTTTGTGAAGTTTTTTTATTATTATTTTATAATTGTTATGTTTAATGAATTATATTTTTAGTAATTATACTAAGCTAATTATAATAAGAGCCCGTTTCCAGTACTAAATAAAAATACAAATTTTTAAAACTTTTTATCTCGCAATTCCGACTTTTTCCTCAGAATTGTGAGATACAAACTCGCAATTCTAAGAAATAAAGTCAGAATTGCGAGATATAAATTCAAATTTCTGACATTTCCTCAGAATTGTGAGCTTATATCTCGCAATTGTGACTATTTCTCGCAATGGTGGGTTAATAAGGCTGAAATAAATTTGCAGTTCTGTCTTTTTCCCCCTCTAAACTGGACAAATAACTCACAATTGTAAGTTTTTATATCAAATTCTGAGGAAAAAAAGTTTGAATTGCGACATACAAACTTGCATTTGCAAGGAAAAAAGTTTTTGTCTCGCAATTCAGACTATATTTCTTGCAATTTTGAGTTTATATCTCCCAATTCTGACTTTATAACTCGCAACTGCAAGTTTATATCTCACAATTTTAAGAAAAAAGTCTGAATTTCAGGTTTGTATTGTACCATTCTGAGAAAAAAGTTGCAATAACCTTTTTTCTATTTTTTATTCTGTGGTGGAAACGGACTTCCATAGGATGTGAAGCTAAAGTGTAAAAAATTAAATGTTTATTGTGCAGCACCTTTTCTTATCCAACATTTTCTTCATCCAACAATCAAATATAATTGTTGGTACTTAAAATTATTAGATGGTTTTATCAGCATAGTTAGAATTGGTTATTTTATTTGATTGTTTTTCCTTGTTTAGGAGTTGCTTAGGTTTCCAAAGCTCCACGATGCCATAGTAGAAGTGGTCACCTCTCTTCTCAGGAAGAGGCTCCCAGTCACCAATGAGATGGTTTGGGTTCTTTTTTTCTCTAATGCTTTATGTAGTTTGTGTGCAAGTGTATCTTCTCTAAACTTGTATTTACACTATGCTTTAGGTTCATAATCTTGTGGCAATCGAGTTGGCTTATATCAACACCAAACACCCAGACTTCGCAGATGCCTGTGGGCTCATGAACAACAACATTGAGGTTTACAGATATTTTTAATGACGATTTAATTCAGATTTCGAACCAAAATGCACTAATTAGAACATTTCAGTGTAAATTTATTCTTGTCTTCCTAACAGGAGCAGAGACGTAACCGAATGAGAGAGCTCCCCTCAGCTGTGCCTCGTGATAAGGTATGATGTTAAATCTTGAGCTATCAGGGGATATATTGTACTTTCTCACCCAGAAATATGACTGGCTGCTGTTCTTTTTATTCTTTGATTCTTAAACCTAAGTCTTGCTGCTGCTTCTTGCAGTTTTGACCAGAATTAGTTGCCTTCCTCTCTAGCTGACTAGTCTCTTCTCTTCCTGTCTCTCTTTGTAGTCCTTAAAAGGTCCTGGTGGGCAGTCAGTGTCGCCCACCGAGCAACCGCCTGCTGAGGGCGATGGCCCTAAGGTGTGTGGCGCCCCCTGTGCGTAGGGGCAAAGCATGGAGTTGATTTTCAACCCACTCAAACTGCTCCCCCCTGACTGCATGGTCACTTCTAAACTGACAGCAGATCAGTTTTGCTGTGCCGTTTTGGTTTAACTCCTCAGGATCTCCTCAAACTTCTGTTTTGTGTTTAATTTTAAAGGTTGATTTTGAAGACCCTCGACAACTGCATTTTGTTTTGCAGTTGTATCTTTTCAGTTTCTGACCAAAATTGGTGTTTTATGTTTGAACCGTTTACAAACTTTGTGTTTGGTTTAAAGCTTAAAAACAATACGTAAAACACCAATGGACTGCATGGGAAGGTTTATGAAACACTAGTGGGTGCCTAATCATGTCTGGTTCTTCTTTGTGTGTATTAGATGGCAGGAGGAGTTCAAGGGGAGCAGGAAGGAGGAACGGGGACCTGGAGAGGCATGTTGAAAAAAGGAGAGGAAGGCCAGGGCGATGACAAGACTAAACCACAAAGCTCTATCCCCGCCAGCCCTCAGAGAGGACATGCAGTGAACCTGCTTGATGTGGTGAGTCTATAAAACACAAATACTTTTGATTATGCTGCAGAAATGACTTCAGTCTGAGAGTAAATAAACACTGAGAGCACAAAAAGCATTTGTGCTGTCTTTGAGAGCTGTTTGCGAACACTGTTACAATGAATTAGTGTTGATTTGTTCTGATCTTTGGCCAGCCTGTACCGGTTGCCCGGAAACTGTCTGCTCGTGAACAGAGGGACTGTGAGGTCATCGAGAGGCTCATCAAGTCTTATTTCCTCATTGTCCGTAAAAACATCCAGGACAGGTATATTTAACAAAGGATATGCTATTAAATTTTGTTTCTGGTTTTGTGTTTTACGAAAGAGAGCAGGTTAATCATTCTGTTTCTCTGTCTGTGCAGTGTACCAAAGGCTGTGATGCACTTCCTGGTGAATCATGTGAAGGACAGCTTACAAAGCGAGCTGGTGGGACAGCTGTATAAACCCGCCCTGTTAGATGACCTCCTGACAGAGTCAGAGGACATGGCCCAGCGCCGCAATGAGGCCGCAGATATGCTGAAGGTAATGTGTAAAGTTCTAACTGATCCGACTTAGTAACATGTAGAGGCTAATTTATACTATATATTTAAAAAAAAAAAAAAAAAAATCTATATTATTTGAAATTATTGTATTGTTTTTTTTTGTTTGTTTGATTTATTTATTTTTTTTTAACTCTTATCCTCTCATCTACCCACAGGCCTTGCAGAAAGCCAGTCATGTGATCGCCGAAATCCGAGAAACGCACCTGTGGTGAAGTCCTGCTGATGTACAGCCCCTCTCCCTTTCACTCGAACCCTGTGGTCTGCGTCAGCCCCGTCTCTCTCTCCTGTCTGGATTTCAGACAGCCAACTTGAAAAATGCACTGGTGTCAGTTAGTGTGTATTGAATATAGTTTTATGTACACAACAGACTCTTCTTGAACTACATTGAGGGCAGCACATATCACATTACATCTGCACACCGTCCCATTCAGTGATCTTTCATGTATGTAAGCTACAAAGTACGCTGCAGATAATGTGTGTGGCCTGTTAAAGGACTGGGTGTCCCTGATCTAGCCTAAATTAAAGGTAGTGATACAAACAGATCAAAGGGTTTGTCATGATGTTGTGGCTTGTGTAACACTTTTTGCACCTTTAGTTTCATAGTTTTGTTTATTTTTACATTTTTAGTCATATAAAATGAATGGTGAGGAAAACTTTGAGGTTACTGTAGTTTAATGCAATGTTGGGGTTTTTATCTACACATATATCCACTTTTTTCTTCCAATGCAGAAGTAAGCATATGGATGAGACTTCATTATGGGGAAGTAACGAGAAGAAATATAGCTGCAAACAGTGATTACCGGGGTTTTAAAGGATTTAAATACATATGAAAAAAGATATTATTTAGCCTCATCCTCAATCAATTATTTTGAACAGCATTTTTGGCAAATCCAGGTAATTTACCATAGAAACATTCATTTTTTTAACATTTGTGACTGTTATAGCACCAGCTGTGGTCCAATCTCCTTAAAACATTGTATGCTTTTTTTTAGAATCACCTGTCGCATGTGCTCACCAGGTTTTCCTTTAGGCTTTATAGGATTTTGGGTAAATTTGGACATGCCCCTTTTCTAAACAACTCTGGTATAGCTTCCCAAAGGGTAAATTCCAACATTGTTTTGATAATCATTGACCTAGAGAGTCTGGAGAATTGTACTGCAGTGTTTTTTTTTTCTAGATTTAGTGAAAAACCTAGGACTAGTTCACAAAAGTAGCTCTTTTTACATCATCTTAATCATTTAACAAATGATTTGATTTGACAGTGGTTCTAGAGGCAAAGCTGTCTGTAATTAGTTCTGTCATATGATATGAATATCACATGTACATGTGAAAAATCGTTTGCACCCTTGAAAAACGCATTATCTCCCACCAGTGGCCAGTTTATTTCAAATTTCTCACAGCCCTTTGGGGCCATAAGTCATACAGGCCCACCAAGTTTCGTTCCCGATCAGCCTCCGTTAATCTTGTCTAATAGGTGGTCAAACTTAATCTGCCAATGGCAGCCATGTTTTTTTGAGATACGCAAATGTCCTTATAGGCACTTGAAGCACTTTGGACCAAGACCGTGCACAGCGATTTTCATGGTGATAGCTATTTTTATGGTTTTTCCTTTTTATAGCGCCACTAAGTGGCCAACCTCTGCGATTTTTGTTCTCCGCCCTTAGATTGAGCTATCTCATTCTGTTCAGGAGTTATAGGCATTTCACTAAAAGTGACCCTGCCCCTTTCGAAAGTTTTGCTGCCCCTTTTTAATCGCTGTAGTGACCCATCAGGCCAAGTGGGGCAAACCTTGGTGATGTTGTTGGCGGTGTTGGTGGCGCTATAACTTTGACTTCTAATAGTCACATCTATGTGATCAGCCTCATAAAACAAACTGCTGAAGTTTGATCAAAATCAGTTGATGTATGCAAAAGTTATTGGGCACTACCTGTTTCTCATTTCTTGCCATAATTTGTCGCCTCACCATGGCCAAACCGTTCGAGATATCAAAAATCCCCTCACAGTTTTGCATCCCCAATGTCTTGAGATCATGTTGACCAAGTTTGGAGTCAATTGATTGAAAACCTTGGAGGAGTATATAAATTTCCAGAGCATGCATTTTACACAAAACTCTGAATAACCAACTTCCTGTTGTGATGAGCTAATGACATGCAGTGTGAAAATTGTTCAGATCAATGAGTTCTATATGTGTACTGAGTTTCATATATGTAAGTGCAAGTATGTGTGATATATGGCACTCCAAATTCCAGGGGGTGCTGTAGAGTCCCCTTGCCACACCCAGTACTAGCCTCTGCCCGGCCTACCATCTAGGACAAGGGTGCCCAACCCTGTTCCTGGAGATCTACCTTCCTGCAGAGTTCAGTTCCAACCCTGATCAAACACACCTGTCTGTAATTATCATGTGCTCCTTCAGATCCTAATTGGCAGATTAAAAAAAAAATAATTATATATATATATATATATATATATATATATATATATATATATATATGAGAGAAAATTAACATAAATTGAGTACACTGAAACAGTAAATGCTAACGTTTATTCATGGCAACAATACGCAAAACGCTAAAAAGCAAAAATGTACAGCCAGAGCATTTTTGTGTTTATAATAATGACTTTTAAAATATCTTAATCAAACTAATAAACTAATACAACTAATACAGGAGGGCAGAAATTTCTCTCATGTGCGCTGTCAACGTCTATCTCAGCCTTCCTCCCATCTTGCCTTTGCCGCGTCCTTTGGCACTAAGAGAGAAAAACAAGAGTTTAAAAATAGTTTTGGCCTTAAATGTAAATATGGCTCAACACTCAAAGTGGTAAGTGAGATTTCAAGGTTGTGATTTATACCTCTGGTGATCTTGGACGCGGGCAAGGAGTTGATTTATCTGTGAGAGACAGAGACATGACAGCTAACAAGTGCTAACAGGATACAGCGATAATGAACGCAACTCGTCAACCTCAGACAAACTCCAGCTGTTCAAATTGAACAGGATTTTGTTCAGCTGTCAACTGCTGCAGAACTTTAAAAATCGGTTTGACAGAAACTCCATAACGTCCCAAATGCTACTTTAAAAGTAAGTAAAGAAAGTTATCACTTACGTCGTATTTCTGGCGCTTCAGTTTATCATTTAGGTCGTATTTTTCGGCTTCCAGCTGCATCAGCCACTGCCACAACTCGTTGGCCTTATCCCTGCAACGAGACACAAATTAAGGTAAGTTCACACAAAACTGCGTTGTTTTAAAATTATTTTACTTGTTGCCGTTCTAGTTCTTACAAATGTGACCCTGGACCACAAAACCAGGGAGATACAGCTATTTGAAAATCTGGAATGTGGGGGTGCAAAAAATCAATATACTGAGAAAAGTTGGATATATTTACAGTAGGAAATTTACAAAATATCTTCATGGAACATTATCTTCACTTAATACCCTAATAATTTGTGGCATAAAAGCAAAATCTATAATTTTGACCTATACAATGTATTTTTGGCTATTGATACAATTATATCTGTGCTACTTAAAACTAGTTTTGTGGTCCAGAGTCACAAATGTTCATTTGATAATGGCTGTGTGGGTTCTGCTGTAATAATAGTGATGCGACTCAACACTATATTATTTTCTATTCTTTGTTTTTAAATGAAAGAATGAGTTCAGCGTGATTATGTAGTTGTTTTGTTTTGTTTTGTTTTTACTGCAATAGTAACTAGGCGCTAGATCGTGTTTGATTGGTGGTAAAAGTCAACCATTACCAATGACTAAAAAAGAGAAAAAAAATCAAGAGCTATAAAATGAATTACTAATATATTTTCAAACATACTTGTTTATTCTCCTTATTCTTCTGTAAAAGCAGGCACTGCAATTTGAACATTTTTATGGGTCTAGCTTCCAGTCTCATCTGCTTCCAGCTATTTTTAGATATACAAAACACCTCATTTTGCTGCTTGATATTGCAAACTGGTGTGTCTTCCCATATTATTTTAATGTATTATCTTATTTATGAACACAATGGTTTGTAGTGCAAACAGTTTTGCCATTTACTGCGCGTTGTTATTCTTCTCATCGTTTCCCTATAGTGTTTTCACGACGCGTCATCAATCGGCCATATTGGCGGCACTGAATATAAACAATGCCACTAAACCGAACAGAACTAGCAAATTTTGCTGATTATTACTGCTGAAAATGGTAAATTATTGTCATGTTTTGGGCTGTACTAACTGGTCAGACTGGAAAAAACATTTGGAGTACTATAGACTGCCAAGAATGATAATAAATCAAGGAGAAGAGTGCAGAAGACTGTCTGAGGAAAGAAGGCATTTGTGGTTGGCCAAACTGAACCAGGATTTCCATCACAAGAATCTTGACAACATGTGTGTTTGTTTTATAATTTCTAGTCAGGTAAGTGAAATATTAGGCTAATATCTTAATACAGCTCGTATGTATCTTAGTTTGTCAAAATATTGCGCTCTTTGCTCTTTGATTTAATAGCTTCCACACGTTTTTCCCGTGGTTTAGACAGTGTAAATTAACAGAACAATTCAGTAGCACGTTAACCATGCAATCCATGCTGTTGTTTACATCCGAGTATCTCCAGTATGGCCAACTGACCAAACCGTGACGTAAGTGCAAACCCTCTATAGTGGTTAATGAACCGGAAGTCTCATCCATATTCTTATTTCCGAATTAAAGAATAAGGAGGATAGACTTTAGTTTTACATTATTCTCCAATATTCCACTTCTAATAGTGAATTTCCTGTAGGCCTTTCCAGGTCCGTCCATAACAACAAATAAATAAGTACATAAATAAAAATAATAATAAATGCTTTTGGTATTTAAGAAAATGTTAGACATGTCAATTACTTTGGGTGTGTTTTATTAACAACACCAAACCGATGCCATTAATGTTCATATAAAAACTAGCATACTTAAGTTTGTCGTCGCTCAGATGATCAACGGTCAGTGGTTTTCGGCGCTCAGCCAGGATCTTCTTCTTTTTCTCCCTTTCAGTCTGTTTCTTAGCACCTTTGCGTCCTTCACCCTTTATTTCAGCAATAATTATTATATTAATAAAGGAATCTGCATAAAATGATCATGTAACTTCAAAATATGTTGACATTTACAGCCATTAATATGGCAAACACTTACCCTTTGTTGTATGCCACCATACTGATGGGTCATGTTAGTGAGAGCTTTCTTCTTCTTGGCATCTTCATCATGCTTCTTTCTCTGCTCTTCCAGTTCCTTCCTCTCTTTCTCTTCCTGTCATCAATTCAGATTGTAGGTTTCATCTTTAGTATGAACCTGTGGCTCATCGTTTCACTTTAAATGGCTAAGCAAAGAATAAGTACTGTAGAAATTATTCAGTAGCATGTAAAATGGATTAGTTTGACTATATAAGGAGGGGATTTAAAGGTGTAAATTCAGGACTAGTTTGGTGTCATTGGTGGAATAATGTTCCAGTTGTCAGCTGGTGTAGTTTAGCAGGTGTTGTGCGGAAGATGCCAGGTGTTGACAGGCAGAATGTGACAGGAACTCACAGCGAGTCTGGCCTGACGCTCTTTCTCTCGCTCCGCTCTCACTCGCTGCTGCTCAGCTCTCTCGGCTCGCCGCTTCTCCTGTTCAAAGACATATTTACATACGTTGCATAAGTTTATGCACCCCCTTGCAGGATCTGTTTTTCTTGTTTAAAACTAAAATGAGGTTCTGCCTCTCATTCATATTTAACAAAATGACCTTTATTTAATAGCCTAATGATTTTTGGCATAAAAGAATAATCGATTTTGACCCATACAACGTATTGCTGGCTATTGCTACAAATATACACATGCTACTTATGACTGGTTTTGAGGTCCAGGGTCACAAATACAAAAGTATGTAAACCTATAAGAATTACTAAACAAACTCAAAGACGTTTTCATCAGTAGTAAACAACATTTATGTGGAAACACTCACGATTCTGTTGACCAGAGCAATAAGTTCCTCTTCATCTTTCTGTCTTTGGAGGAAATGAGCCTCTATAAGAGACTGGAGTTCTGTTAAATCCTTCTCCTGACGCTTTTTTTGGATGTCCTACAGCACACACACACACACACACAAATGATACAGGTTACAGAGTTTGAAAGTGAGAGAGGTGTGTTTAAATAAAAAAGTCTCTTATACTTACATCAAAATCTACTTTTTCTCCCTCTGGAATCTTTGGTGCTTGGATATTTGATAGATATCTGAAAATAAAAGATTAAGCTATTAAAAAAAGTCTGGCTAAATAAAGATGCGTGCAAGAGAACGTCAGGACTTACTTTGGTTTGGACTTTGAGTCATCTACTATAATTGGAGAAAGAGATGTTTTTAGTAACAATAGTAACAAACATTTCCAAATTATTTTAAAAACGTTATTTAAATAATTGTAATTATTAATGACAGTGCCTATTTTCACAAATTTCGCTCAGATTATGTATAGTCTGTTCGTTGGTGGTGTAAATGTATGTAATTAGTCACTTGCATTATAATAAATAACTAAAAATAATAATAAAATGAATTGTCAAATAATAATAATATTAAAATATACAGTACCTTCCTCCCTTTTATAAAATGAGATAAAACACAAACACACAGACAAAAGATTTATAAGTAAAATATGATGCATTTTTATCATAATAAATCATGCAAATAAATTATAAACGCTTGCAAACATAGGAGTAAGAGACTGTTACTCACTGAACTCCCTCATCCATTACATCTTCTGTGTCAGACATGACTATAAACTATTAAATGCAGTATACAATATGAAACAACAGTTCTTTTTATACGCAACACCAATACTGAAATAAGCAGGGATTCGTTTGAAGTAGATTTCCCTTGAAGCTCTTACCTGAGCTGTGTGTGGATCTCTGAGATCTCAAGAGCGGCTGTCTTTTAGACTGCAGTGTCGAGCAGCGGGCCTCAGTCTCAAGGCTAACATACTAACAAACCACGTGATCACAATGGCCTCTCATTGGTGTGCTGAAAGGCTTCATCTATTGTTAGACCTGTCAGATGCATTTCAGTGAAGTTCTAAAACCAAACATTCTCTTTGACCTGCTACTCGGCCTTGTTTTACCAGCCCATGAAACCCAATACATTCAAAGAAAGAAGCACACAGCTCATCTCAAATGACAATGAGTGCAGTGCAGAAAACACACAGAGGCAATGTGTGCATTTATCATTAGTTTACTGTGAAAGCTTGTTTGACAATACAAGTTGTTGAGATCACTAACAGTTTGAACTAACCGTTATAGCAGGAAAAATCTGAGATACTTTGAATTGAGCTATATATAGATTTATAATGCTGTAGATTTTTATTTTTGTCTCATCAGATATAGTGTTCATAGCATGACTTTGAGACTCCAAGTGCAAAGCATATGAATAACAGTCAGGCAAAAGCGGTATTAGCAAAGCATGATCAAACACCTGAACAGCAACATGTTATAAAGCATTACATCATAAGTATAAAATCAACAGGTCATCTATTTAAGAATATTTTAATCAAGGCTAGATGCAGCATAAAAATGTGGTCACATTTGGCGATATTGTTGAGCAGGATCTACGCAATCAGGAATTTTGCTTAAAGGCATAGTTTACCCAACAATCAAAATCACCTTATGCACCCTCAAGATATCCAAAGTATATATGACTTTTTTTCTTTTAGATGATAACAGTCAGTGTTTTATATATTACAAAAAATGTCCTGGCTCTTCCAAGCTTCATAATGACAGTTAAGGTGTAGTCCAGTAAAGTGTGTCCATCCATCAAAATAAGTGCTCCACACGACTCCGGGGAGTTAATAAAGGCCTTTACAAACCATAATCTCAAACTGTCGTACACACATTCATAAGCTGATGACATTTTCTTACACAAATGCACCGATTTACTTAAGAAGGCCTTTATTAACCCCCTGGAGCCATGTGGATTCTTTTTATAATAGATGGACACATTTTATTGGACTTCAATATCTCAACACCCATTCACTGCCATTATAAAGCTTTGAAGAGCTAGAACATTTTTAATGTAACTCCGATTGTATTCGTCTGAAAGAAGAAACTCATGTACACATAGGATGGCTTGAGGGTGAATAAATCATGGGGTAATTTTCATCTTGGGTGAACTATCACTTAATGAGCAAAAGACAAGTTTGTCACATTGCTGTGTTGACCAGCAAAAAGCTACTCTGTTCGAAAGCTGTGCTTCAGACATTGCTACACTACTGATAAAAGATATTTTTTCTAATGTGACTGCATCTATTAGATTTAATGGTTACTGGTTGCTGTAATTGTGTTATAGCTGTTTAACATTTTATTTTCAGATGTAATAAGTGTGAAAGTGAATCTTGTGGTGTTCTGGACAGTAGGGACCAATGTTGGGGAAAGTTACTTTTAAAAGTAATGCATTACAATATTGCGTTACTCCCTAAAAAAAGTAACTTATTCCGTTACTTAGTTACTTTTTATACGTTACTTAGTTATACTTTTATAGTTACATTACTTTTGCGTTTCTTTCAAATCTGGACAGGGCTTGTTTTTTTGCTTTGTTTTTCATATAAAAAGTTTGATTTTTAGCAAATGTAAAAGCTCTTTCACACCGAAATGAAATGAAGTGAATAAGCCTAAGGCTAAAGGGAAATTAAATTGACTTCTATACAGTAGAACTGTAGGAAAAGAAAGTATAACACTCTTCAGCAATGAGAAAAAAAACACAAATGTTAGTTAATCTAATGTAAGTTTTGCTTATTATTACATTGCGAAAAATGCTTTTCTTACTTAGATTTTTTGTCCTGTTTCTAGCCAAAATATCTAAAAATTCTTAAATCAAGAAGGATTTTCTAGACAAGTAAAAATGATTGTCTTGTTTTTTTCTGAAAACAAGTCAAAATTAAGTGTTCAAGCTAAATAATCTCCCAATGGGGAAAGCAAAATAATCTTTCTGTTTGAAATAAGATTTTTTTGCTTACCCCATTGGCAGATTATTTTGCTTTTTTAAGCAAAATCTCACTTAATTTGGACTTGTTTTTTCTGAAAATAAGAAAATCCTTCTTGATTTAAGATTTTTTTTTTTTTTGGCTGGATATATTGGCTGGAAATAAAACAAAAAATCTAAGTAAGAAAAGTATTTTTGCAGTGTACGGTTGAATTGGATCAACAAAGGTCAGCAGCAAAGCTATTGGTTAATAAAATGGGATTAAATGCAAAAAAGAAACAAAAAGTAACTGGCGTTACTTTCTTGAAAAAGTCAGATATTTTCTTGGAAATGAAAAAGTAATGCGTTACTTTACTAGTTCAAAACTTCAAAAAAGTAAATATTATTATGTAACTTGCGTTACCCCCAACACTGGTAGGGACAAAATAATGCTAAATGCAACTAATAAAATGTAGCTAACCATATAGTCATGCATAGTTATGAGAGCTAAATAAAAATAAATAGGCTTGTCAATGTATAAAAGATAAGTGAAAACACTTTCCACTTAAACTTTTGCGTCCAATCAAATTTAAAAACAGTATTTTGGTGTAAATGCACCTGTCACGTTTTAATACTAATACTTTAATATGTATCATTAGGCTTGTGTGATTCGTAGTCATTGTAATGAATTGAAATGTTTAATTTTAAAGGCGTTTTTGTGTACTATTGTAAAATAGTTGCTATCCAATGCAAGTCCCTTTTAAAGGATGCGTCCTCCATTTTGGCTGATATGGGATCCGTCGGATGTCTTCATTTTCTTGTTCCTGTAAAACATCAGGGAATACGTTGTTAATGTGCTAATGACTTATCAAAGAGACTGAACGAGTGAGTTACATTTGCTCTACATACGTCATGTGTATAACTCAGCAGGGTTTTTCAACACTTCCTCAAATACACGAAAGCAAATACATCAGCCGTCCGCACCTGTTCCCAGTTAGAGAGTTAACATGTTGGTGCCGTGACCCAGACGAATACACACAAGTGACATGGTCAGAGGTCTCAAGTTGTGCCACAAGTGCGACAAATACCTGGTACATTGTCATCTATGTCACACTCAAGGACAAATTCAGCTGAAAGACAAGCGAAGGTTGCTGACCACTAGCTTCTTTGCTAGCTTCTTTGCTAGAATTAACAGTAATACACCATAAAAACAGGATTCATGTATTAGATTTGGATGCTAAGGCGGTTAATGTGACATAATGTGATACTTTTATCCTTTCTGTGACTCTGAATATTAAACTGCTTTGCTGTGTGACATCATGCTAATCCAGTGATTCATGCCCATGTAGTGGCAAAACAGAACAGCTGCAGCAGGGAATGTGACGCATCACGACACAATGCGACATGGGAGGTGCTGGGTGAAACGAACACATTGGAATTATGCCTGACACGCCGGGAGTCCAGTGCAGGAGAACAAGATCGGGGCTTTAAATATAGCGTGGCATTATATGTGAACGAGAGATTTACGATCTCACTGGCCAGTTAGGGTCATGAATTCAGACATTTGCTGTCGCCGCGCCGTCAGTTGAAACACCTCCCACTGCTTCACCCTTTTTAGGGAGCAAATGTACTCAGTGGTGTGAAGGTATTTTGAAAAATGTCGATTTTTGTCCAATGAATGTCAATTTTTAGACCCCTATTTGATTTTCACCGTATGGACAGAAGCTGTTGAAACATGCTGCAAAATATATTTTGTGTTCCACAGAAAAAAAGACAAAAACCTAGAAAGGTCACTCACCGTTTGTGACAAATTTACTCTTGCCTGCGAATACCTGAAACAGAAAGCAACCCCGTAAGAGTGTGATTTGAAATAGCATCTTCAACACAGTTTCACATGAAAATGTGACTATTTTACGAAATGATTCTATATGAAATTGTACAATGTAAATTGTATGAAAATGTATGATTTATAGAAACCAATCATCATGAAGGTTCACCCCTAAACATGTCCGTCACTGGGTTGTAAGCAGATCGCATGAAAACGCATCAGTGAGATCATTTGAATTAGCCACCAATTCGTCAAGATGTGAAATAGTGACAAGAGATTGTGTTGGTATTTTTAGTACTAAAAGGAAAGTATTAAAGTGAAGCCCAGGACCCTGGGTATTAAAATTTGTATGGCTTATTAGAACGTAATTGATGTCTCTTAACATGTAGTAGAAACCTATGTAAGATTTACGTTATTTAAAAAATACATGTTTTGGACTATAAGGGGTGTTATTATTTCAATGAACTCGGAAAATAAAATACTGATATGATGGCACAGCTACTTAAAGGAATGGTGCCGATGGTCGATGGGTATAAGCAAAGGCCTAAACCAAATGCTGTACCATTGATTTCTCCCCACAAGGAATCTATAAACGCCCGGAAAACGAGTAAAATCTGCACCGAGGAACTACTTTAGTGGCTGCAGTATCATGATGCCAGGATGGCATCTAGTGTTTCTTGTCTCTGCCATTTGTAAGCTCTTTCAGTAGCTGTGGTCGACTAAAAGCCTTAAATGCATCAGGGCTAAAGTGGAGAGAACAAAGACGTGGGTCTTTAGGAAGTTGTATCTGTCTACAGACATTCTTTTCTCCTCTTATTATTGATAGGAAAACAGAGAAGACTTACATTGCTTCTTTTGTTGCCCTTCGGCATCGTATCAGTATTTTATTTTCAGAATTGTGTAAAATTAGCAACAGGTAGTGCCAGTAGCTGCAATCATTTCAGTAATTTATGCTATATTAAGCCATACAAGTCTTAATACCTTGGGTTCCCTTTAAAGGTACTGAATGCTGATTGACCACAGTATATCAAACCATTGCCATTAAGTCATATATAGTATAAAAGTAACCACTGAGATGATACATAACCTTCTTTTTGGAAACAGGGCTATTGCTTGAATCCATAAAAAAAAAAAAAAACTGGTTCGGTTTACCTTGGCAGGTGTGGAGCTCTTTGTTTCCCATGGGCCACGTGGTTTAGGGACCTCAGCTGGCTTTTGCTCCTATCAAAACACAAAATTACACCATCCTCCGTTAGATTTGGATACAGTAGGTTAATGGATTTTAATATGGATGGTTCATGTATTAAAGTTCACCTTTCTAGAGGAGGACTGAATAGAAGCAGAGGAAAAACAGTGGACAGCGATGTGATAGTAAAGGGAAAAGGAAAGGTGACCGCTTTGAATGGAGAGATGGAGATGAAATCATTCATGGAAAAACAATAAAATCCATTCAGCAAAATACTGTACTGTACTCTTCTCTTCAGAGAATATCATAGTGTTAACATAGCACATGCCCAAAAAAACAGTGGTACCCACTTTAATAACTAAAGACAGAACTATAAATATATATTGTAATATTTGATGTATGTATTACTATTATATAAACTATATAATTTTATCAACTTTATTATATAGAGTTGATGGTAGTACCATGGTACTTCTTGGTTGAAAAAAAATAAATGAACAGATATTAATTTAACAATTTATTGTTTACACTTTAGTGTTGGGACCAGTTCTCACTATTACCTAATTAATAACTATGACTTTTGCCTCAATAAACTCCTAATTTGCTGCTTATTAATAGTATGGTAGTTACTAAGTTGAGTTACAACTAGGTTTTAAGTTTTTTTTCTATATACTTTTTAAACCTATTCCAGGATCAGATGGTCAAATGCAGTACACTGAAAAATCACTAGAGGGCCACCTTGCACCATGCAGAACTAAATTTACTTAAACTTTTGTGAAACCACACTTTACTGTTCATGTGAACATTTTGAATTCTGTAACAGAAAATGTAAATCCATAAATAAAGAACATTCTCCCTAATGTTCTCTGGTCTGTGAGCATAAAACACATTAAAACTGATACAAGTTCAAATGAAAAGCAAACCTAATATATCTCAACTAATAAATAACTTTTAAATCCCCTCTCAGACACTGAAGACACATCTTCACAGAGCAGGTCATCTGATGGTCACAGATTGTGTATGAACAGATCACTGTAAATGGTGTCTGCTTCTTCTAAAGTTAACTCTCCAGATCACTTAATAATATATATGTGTTACAGTATGAGTGACTCTGATCTTGAAGGTTGGTAAAAGAAGCTTAAAATAAACATTGAGCCATGAGTGAAATATAGCTCAGGAGACAAGGCTGAAGCTGTGCCACAACAATGCAGTGAGTTTCAATACTTGACCTTTCACTGTATTTTACAAAGGCACTAATTTTTTTATTCATGTCAAAAGGTATAATATATCTAGGGCAGATAAGAACACTACTCCATTTCAAAACTTTATATCTTTGGATTTGGTTTTCAGTTCTCAAATCTATCACCAGTATATCACCAGGTTTTATTTCCACTTTCTCAGCAGGTGGCGTTAAACAACCATTAAGTTCCTCTCCATGTGAAGAGCATTTCCTGTTTACTGCAAGGCCCAGGTATATAAAAATAATATATATGTATATATATATTTTTTTATATCTATTTACAATTTCTAAAACTAACTTTAAAAATAAAATCTAATTCAAAATATTAATAAATATTAGTTACAATGTTACTACAGTGTTATATAATTAATACAAAATAACACTGGCAGATGGACAGATGATTGGATGGACGATCGCACACATGGATAGATAGATAGATATTCAGGCAGATAGATAGATCGGACGGACGGATGGATGGACAGACAGACATAAAGATAGATAGAAAATTGGATGGATGGATGGATGGACAGACTGATGGATAGATAGACAGTTGGATAGATAGACAGATAGATAGATAGATAGATAGATAGATAGATAGATAAGACAGACTGATAGATAGGCAGATCGATAGATCTACAGACGGACAGACAGACATAAAGATAGATAGATAGACAGACCGCCGGACAGACAGACGGACGGATAGATAGATAGACAGTTGGACAGACAGACAGACAAATAGATAAATAGACAGATAGATAGACAGACCGCTGGACAGACAGATGGACGGATAGATAGACAGACAGTTGGACGGACAGACAGATAGATGGACAGAGAGACCGCCGCACAGACGGACAGACAGATAGATGGACGGATGGACAGATAGATGGTTGGACGGATAGATGGATGGATAGACGGACGGATGGATGGATGGACGGAAGGACGGACAGATAGATAGACGGATGGACGCTAGATTTAATTATATCACATGGAATTGATCTTACTGATATAGATATCGTACCTCAAAGCGATGATGTTACTGACCATTTCCTTGTATCATGCACGCTGCGTATGACTGATATTAACTATATCGCTCCGCGCTATCGTTTGGGCAGAACCATTGTTCCAGCCACCAAACATTTATTTACAAGTAACCTGCCTGATTTATCTCAACTGCTCTGTGCACCCAGTAATACACAGGATCTAGACAAATTAACTAGCAACATGGACACTATCTTCTCTAATACGTTAGAAGCTGTTGCCCCCATCAAATTGAAAAAAGTTAGAGAAAAATGTACTGCGCCATGGTACAACAGTACTACCCATTCTCTCAAGAAAGAAACTCGTAATCTTGAGCGCAAATGGAGAAAAACTAATTTGGAAGTTTTTAGAATTGCGTGGAAAAACAGTATGTCCAGCTATAGACAGGCTCTAAAAGCTGCCAGAGTCGAGCACATCCGCAAACTCATAGAAAATAACCAAAACAATCCAAGGATTTTATTTAGCACAGTGGCCAGATTAACAAATAATCAGATGCCGCCCGACCAAAATATTCCTTTACAGTTTAATAGTAATGACTTTATGAATTTTTTCACTGATAAAATAGATAACATCAGAAATACAATAACCAGCGTAGATTCTACAGCATCTAATACGTCAGTTTCCTTTGTCTCACCCAAAGAAAACCTGCAGTGCTTTACCACTATAGGACAGGAAGAGCTAAACAAATTTATCAGTACGTCTAAACCAACAACATGCCTATTAGATCCTGTACCCACTAAATTACTGAAAGAGTTGAGCAGAAGAACCGCTCCTCAATATTATTAACTCATCGTTATCTTTAGGTCATGTCCCAAAATCATTCAAGTTAGCGGTTATTAAGCCTCTTATTAAGAAACCACAACTAGACCCTAATGAACTAGGAAATTACAGACCCATTTCTAATCTTCCGTTTATGTCTAAAATTTTAGAAAAAGTTGTATCTGCTCAATTATGCTGCTTTTTGCAAAAAAATGATATCTATGAAGAATTTCAATCAGGTTTCAGGCCCCATCATAGCACAGAAACTGCACTTGTTAAAATCACTAATGACTTGCTTCTTGCATCAGACCAAGGCTGCATCTCATTGCTAGTTTTACTTGACCTTAGTGCTGCGTTTGACACTATAGACCATGACATACTAATAGATCGACTACAAAATTATGCAGGTATTCAAGGGCAGGCTTTAAGATGGTTTAGATCCTACCTGTCTGATCGCTACCACTTTGTTTACTTAAACGGGGAGTCGTCTCAATTATCATCAGTAAAGTATGGAGTGCCACAAGGATCTGTCCTAGGTCCTCTGCTTTTCTCAATATACATGTTGCCCCTTGGCAATATTATTAGGAATTATGGAATTAGTTTCCATTGTTATGCTGATGATACTCAACTATATATCTCAACAAGACCAGATGAAACTTCTAAATTATCAAAGTTAACAGAGTGTGTTAAAAATGTAAAAGACTGGATGACCAATAATTTTCTCCTATTAAATTCAGATAAGACAGAGATATTACTTATCGGACCAAAAATTTATACACAAAATCTCTTGGATTACAATCTGCAACTAGATGGATGTACTGCTGCTTCCTCTACAGTCAAAAGTCTGGGTGTTATATTAGACAGCAACTTGTCTTTTGAAAATCATATTTCCCATGTTACAAAAACAGCATTCTTCCATCTTAGAAACATTGCCAAGCTGCGAAACATGTTACCTGTTTCTGATGCAGAAAAGTTAGTTCATGCATTTATGACCTCTAGGCTGGACTATTGTAATGCATTGCTAGGTGGGTGTCCTGCATCTTCAACAAACAAGCTACAGTTAGTCCAAAATGCAGCTGCTAGAGTCCTTACCAGGTCAAGAAAATATGACCATATTACCCCAATTTTAAAGTCTCTGCACTGGCTTCCTATTAGGTTCCGTATCAACTATAAAATACTACTTCTTACCTATAAGGCCCTAAATGGTTCAGCTCCTGCGTTCCTAACTAGTCTTCTACCTCGCTACAATCCATCACGCTCCCTAAGGTCGCAAAACTCAGGACTCTTGGTAGTACCTAGAATAGCAAAGTCCACTAAAGGAGGTAGAGCTTTTTCACATTTGGCTCCCAAACTCTGGAATAGCCTTCCTGATAATGTTCGGGGTTCAGACACACTCTCTCTGTTTAAATCTAGATTAAAGACACATCTTTTTAGCCAAGCATTCACATAATGCATCTCATAATCTTTTACTGCAGTTATATCTGATCAAGTGCACATTATGAATCCTTAGCTTTGGTTGAACCAATCCTTTTGCTTGGTTTGAACAGCAGCTACGCTAATTATGTTCCTATTGTTCTCTGTTTCTGCCACGGGATTGACATCCCGTGGTAACTAGGAATAACACAAGCTACAGTCTGGATCAGGAGCACCGAAGAAGAGATGATGATGCCAACCCCTTGGAGGACTTTAGATGATATCAGCCCTGAAACACCATACATCACTACCGAATTTTACTACAGTGATTTGATTGCAACATATAATCATTAATGTTAACATTACACAAATTGTACAAACTTTAATTATTGTACACACTCTAATTTAACAAACATTATTGTACAAACTTTAATTATTGTACAAACTTTAATTTAACAAACCTTAATTATTGTACAAACTTTAATTTAACAAACTTTAATTATTGTACAAACTTTAATTTGCTGTTAAGCTGCTTTGAAACGATTTGTTTCGTGAAAAGCGCTATACAAATAAACTTGACTTGACTTGACTTGACTTGACGAACGGACAGACTGACTGACTGACTGACAGATAGAGAGATAGATGATGGATGGATGGATGGATGGATGGATGGATGGATGGACGGACAGACAGACAGACAGATAGATGGATGGACGGACAGATAGACAGATAGATGATAGATGATAGATGGATAGATAGATAGATAGATAGATAGATAGATGGATGGATGGATGGACAGACGGACGGATGGACTGACAGATAGATAGACAGTTGGACAGACAGACAGATAGATAGACAGACAGACAGACAGACAGAGAGATAGATAGATAGATAGATAGATAGACTCACTGTTTTGGCAGGTGGTTTTTCTGGTTCAGGAGCTGGTTTGGGTTCAGGAGGTTTGGGCTCTGGAGTCTTGGTTTTCCAGCTGTTAATGCGACCAGCCACACCAACGTTCAGACCAGCTGTTTCCTGAGAGGACAGTTAACAGGAATTCATACTTTCATATTTTCAGTCAAATGTATAGGCTACTGCTTCATCGGCTTCTTTCTGTATTCATGTACTAAAACACTTTTCTCTTGTACCTTGGTGACCGCTGGGGGGCTTGCAGGACTCTGGGTGGGATTGACCACATTCCCCTTCTCCCACATACTCTTGATGCTCCGCATCCCTTCAGCCCCAGGTACATCCACAGGAGATTTGGGTGATTTGGTCACTTCTTTGGTCTGGTGAACAGCAGATAAGAGTCTCAAACCAAGTCATAAACAAAAGGTGGCCACTCTAGTGTTGACTATTGCTCACCTGAACAGCAGAAGTGTATTGCTCTAGTCTGTTTCCAATCTTGCAAACTAATGGAGTGTGTGACGTCTTCATCGGACTAGTGTAAACAAACAACAGTATCAACTCAGTATATGCCAGACCCCACTACTTGGCTAAGTAAACACACTTCTTACCTTTTCAGAGCAGATTTGTTCAGAAATTCTGTTTTCTCTCCAATCTGTCAAACAAATGAAACATAGTATTACACATAGTATCACGTTACTATGGTACTATTTTCAAAAACATAGTAATACTACTGCTTTTTGTGTAAGTGAATAGATCACAGAGCCATTGACCTTTGCGGAGGCGCCCTTTGGAGCAACGAATGGTGCTTTGCTCCCTTCTTTCGACTCCTCCTGTTGTTTTTTTTTCTCGGCTGCTTCTGCTCTCCTTCGCTCAATCTCTTCCTTCATCTTCCTCCTTTCTTCCTGTTCATTTTAGTGGCAAGAAGAAGACAAGGTCAGCATACGTCTTACAAATAAAGTGTATGAGGGGCCGCTCACACATACATACACTACTTTTCAATTGTTTTCCAAGTGTGTAGACCAGACGTGAAGCGAATATTCTCATCGGATTATCGCTCTAGATTACTCGCGGGATGTTTTTCGTGTCAGCCGCATAATGCTGTCCTCCGTTTTCTGATAAAACCGGACATTTTAATAAGTTCTTCGCCTGTTGGCTTGCATGTAGGCTAGCAGACCAGTCAACTAGTAGTCGTTCATTTCAAGCATTAGTCGACTATTAGTTGCACGTTTATTAATAAACGATATAAATCGTAATAATGCCTTTAGTTGCCTACATAGCCTAATAAGCGCTTAAGCGCACGAAAAAAGCTTGTCACAGTGCACTGGCAGATATAAAAATTCTGAATGTGTCAGAGAAAAAGAGAAAAGAGACTCCATTATGTTTTAATAACTTATTGGTAGGTTTGCATGTATTATATGGATTACATAATCTAAGAATATTTGAAGAGTTCAGATGCAAAAGCCTCTAAATCCATCTGACATATTTCTTCAAAAATGCATTTTTATCCGGCTCAGATGTATAGGTTTCTATGTAAGTACTGGTATTTCTGATTGAGCTGAGGGTGGGATTTTGGCGAGTTTGAAGTAAAAGTATATGATGAATGTGTAATATGTGTCGAGAGCATTCACTCAGTATCATTATCTCATTTTTGACCGAGATGGCTTTTAGAGGGTTTTGCATCGGAACTCTTCATTTTTCATGTCTGTAAAGTTCACAGGGTTTCGAACATTTGTACTCAAGTTCACAGAGACTGAGATGGCAGAAAGCGCATCCTGTTAGCTTTAATTATTTTACAAAAGTGCAACATTTTGTTGTAATTCTGAATGCACAAATAAACGTATAGTCTTTACAGATGCAAAAAATGTATTACTTTTATCTGTATGACCAAAAATGACGGAGTATTTTAAGTATTTTAAGAGCAAGTGACATTTGTCATGCTTAGTCCCCTTAGTCTGCATAGATTTGAATTCCAGCACGATGCATTCCTATTTGCATACTAAGAATAGGGCCCTATGGTCTTCGTGATACGGAAAATGCGAACAAAATTGCGGAATCCAGTCATAAAAATGGAATTTCCTGTATAACTATGTCACAGAATTTGTCAAATTTTGGATGAATAAATCAAAAGTAGGTCTGTAGTTACTTCATGAGCAATTCATGAGCATTTTTTTTTTAAACTATCATCATATCATATACAAACAGAAACTTAAAAGTCTTCACAGCAACACGGCTATAGCCCTGACTTGTTGAGGCATATAAAAAGTACATATCTTACCACAACCAGTGCAGAATTAGCATGCAAATTAGCATTTGCCCAACTTTCTTTTTTACCTCCTCTTTGGCTTTCTTTTCTGCCAGCTGCTGTTTCTTCTGCTTCTCCTCCTCCTCCAGGATCTTCCTTCTTTCCTCCCTCTTCTTCTTCAGCTCCTCCAGCTCGGCCTCTGCAGTTTGCTGCTTCTGCTTCATCTTCTCCAGCACCTCGCTGTCCGTCTCATTCCGCCTGCGCTTCAGCTCCTGCAGCTTGCGTTCTGCCTCCAGCTTGGCGATGGGATCTTGCTTCTCTGTGTCAGGAGAACGCAAGCTGGTGGGACTAAAACGTGAAGGAAAAATGTCTTTATATTCATTTTGGCTCTGGGAAGGCAAATAGAGTAAATTTTGAAATGAGTCTTTGCCTTAGTGTCTTCTCTGGTTTCTTGGCCTTGGCGGCGCTGTCAGCTACATCTTGCGGCTTTGTTGACACTTTCAGCTTTGAATGTTGAAAAAATGAATATTGTTTTATTCTCAGGTTGTGCTGTCATTCAATCAATCATAAATGTGTTGTAGAACAGTGATGCTAATTGGACATAAACTTACTTTGTCCCGTACAAAGGAAGGTTTCGGCTTTTCCTCTACAACCTAAAGAGACAAAAACAGGCCAACTTTATTGCTAGCATTAGTGTTAGCAAGTGATTTTTCTAACATAACAATCAGTGGGTATAGCGTGGAGAATTGACCACAATGCATGCAAATTACAGCAAAAACAGCAACACCAGTCACAAATTGTGTGTTGTATAAAGCAGGTGATAAAAGTAAGTAATATGTGAGATTCACACAAAAAGTGTCCATCCAGTCCAACCAAAAAGTGCATTAAAAGCGTGGGCTGTGCATAAAGTACGGCTGTGATTTCTATCCATCACTCAGGCTAAGAGGTGAATACCTCCTCCTTCTTTGATTTGACTTTTTCTTCTACTTTGGCCTTTGTTTCTTCAGCCTCTTTCTTCCATTTAGGCTTTTCCTCAACCTCTTTCTTTGGAGTTACAGGTTTCTCCTCAACCTTCTTCTTTGGTGTTGATGTTTTTTCTTCAACCTCCTTCTTCAGCTGTGGTTTCTCCTCTTCTTTTTGGGGGGTTTTGGTCTTCACCTCAACTTTTTTTGGTGTTTCTTCAACAGGTACATGGGGTTTCTCTTGCTCCTTGATAGGTTTCTCATCCTCCTTCTTCACTGGAACTTCATCTTGAATTTTAGGCTTTACCTCAACAGGTTTTTCTTCAGGTTTCTTTACCTGTTCTTCTTTCTCTACCAGCTTCTCTTCTTCAATCTGTGGTGTAGTTGGCTCCACTATGACTTCGGCCTCTTTTGTTGGTTCTTTACTTGATATTTGACTTTCATCTTCAACCTCTTTCTTTTCTAAGTCTGCACTTGCTAAATCTGCATTTGTTTGTTCTTTAGTCTCTATATTTGTTTCTTCCTAAAAATATAACAAATTATTTAAAATATTTTCTGACCATGAATCAATTAAAAGACTTGAAGAATCCTAAGAATCTCTTACCTCTTTCGGTACAGCTGGATCTTTGGGTTTCTCCTCTGTGGATTCCTATAACAAATGAAGAGTCAAAGTAAACTAACATTATGGAAACCACATGAAATGCATTGCTAACATACCAAACTTTCATCATGTGATGGAATGACAGCAAAAAATGTTGAGAAATGACCTGTTCTGTGAGGTGGGACCTCTGTGGTCTATCTTCCTCTTCTGGTTTGTCTTTCTTCTCAGGAATTTCTTTGGGTTCCTCTGCTGCTGTGACTGGCACCGGATCCTCCTTTTCTGTGATAGTCTCCTCAACCTCAGCGTTGCTTTCCTCTATCTTTTCCTCCTCTTTTTTCTCTTCCTTTTCCTTCCAAGAGTTGGTTTCTGTTGAAGAAACATCACTTTTGGAGGACTCTTGTTCACCATTTCTGCAACTTGGCTCGTCCTCTGTGGTGGTGGTGGTGGTGTCGGTGGAAACAGTTTCATCCGTGATGGTGGGATCAGGTTCCATCTGCTTATCCAAAGCTTCCATCATCCTTTTCTGTCTCCGCTCTTCTCTCTTGGCGATCCTCTCTAAGAGAGCCTGTTCATCTTCCTCAGCCGGTGCAGAACTAGTGATCAGCGAGGACGTCTCTGTACTGAAAACAATGCCTTTTTCAGTATTTGAGGACATTTTACATGAAAGACGTTTGCATATAGTCTGCATGAGAAAGTAATAGTTGAATTTATCAAAATTACCCAGTTCAAAAGTTTACATACACTTGATTCTTAATGCTGTTTTTTTGTTGTTTTTGTTTAGCGATAGTTGTTCACGAGTCCCTTGTTTGCCCGTAACAGTTAAACTGCCTGCTATACTTCAGAAAATTCCTTCAGGTCCCACAAATTCTTTGCTTTTATAGCATTTTTGTGTACTTGAACCTTTTGAGTTCTGATTTTGAGATCCATCTTTTCACACTGAGGGACAGCTGAGGGACCCATTGTTCAAAGGCTCACTGATGCTCCAGAGGGAAACACGAATTTGAAGATCAGGGTAAATTTAACTTATTTTGTCTTCTGGGAAACATAGTAAATAGAACAATATAAACACTTAGATATAACCACTTTGTGACATCAACATAAGACTTAAAATGGCCTGAAAACATGAACTGTGGGAGTTTTTAGTGAGTAATCAGTTTATCTAGGTAAATCTAAACAATATTTCTCAAAAATAGTTAAAAGTTAACTATTAAAAAGAATAGCTAAACAAAAGTTCACAAATAAAATATATTGTTTAAATTGTTACTGCCTTGAGTAATTATTTTAGAATAAATGTAAAATGCTTAAAAACACTAACTTGATGAGATTTATATAAAAATATGTAAAAATATGAAACAGAATAGCCCCCCAGCCCCCCTTTCTGATAGTGAACTACCTGTTTGTTTCTGTTGTAGTATTACTAGATTCTGCATTCTCCATATTGCGCAGGCGTTCCTGACGGGCCCGTCTCCGACGCTCTCGAGCTGCCTCCTCATCATCATCATGAGAGTTCATCCTGTCGAGGTGTAGGACACAGACATGTAAGTAAAGACTCTCATTCTTTAGTATGAATGCAGACAGACAGTACTGACAGATATATGAATGCTTCTTGGCTCAGTGCTGAAAGAACTTGTGGGAAACACACTTCATAAACTTTACATCACCCCAAAGAGTCAATAATGGTTATACGATCAAATGTGAGCTTGAAAATGAATCTACACAGAGTCTACTAAAAATATAAAGAAAATTCCTCAAATGTACTTAATATATAATATAATTTAAATAGTTTAACTTTGGTACAGTACATATCAAAAACATGGCAATACAATTCCAATACCAATACATTTCTGTTGACTGAATTAGACCTTGAGATTCATATAAACGGTTTCTTGTGTTTATTTATGCTTGGTTTGCCAGCTTGCTTAAGATGCCGGTCAGATGCAAAAACCTCAACTGTAATGAAATCTTTGAGGCATGGAAGTATACACAGCGAGGTCTGGACTGCAATCTGAGGGGACAGCTTTGTTAGCATCCTAACGTCATGGTAAATTAGCAAGATTGTAAACTTAGATGCCAAATGTGCCTTTTTCCCCTCAGAGTTTCCTCTTTGTCAGGCTCAGATGTTCTCAAATTCTCCGTCTTGCCGTTGTAGTTGAGTGAGTCCGGCCTGGCTTGAGTTTGCCATGGCATGTTGGTGTTTATAAGGCAGTGAGAGCTCTTGAAATGGCCAATTGATGGAGGATGGGTTTTATTTTTTCCCCTTCTCCTCTTCACTTCCCTTCCCAATCATTTGCAGATGTTGTAGATGGTTAGAGAGAAACCCATAACAGGGACCGCAGTTCTGTTTCTCCATCCCGAGACCAACAGCGGAAATCCGAAACAATCCGGTCCTCTCAGGGAGTTCCATATGAAAAAGGTCATCCAAAAAGACAGTCAGATGGAGTATCTGTGATTTTCTTGGAAGAACACAGTCTGTCTTCTGTAAGAAGTGTTGCTGGATTAATACAATAGCTTTTAGACCTCCAGTGCAGCAGATGAAATGCAAGGAGAGATGGAGGAAAAAAGCTCACACTCCTGACAGATACCGAAACATTATGGCGAAATCTTGGAATAAAAGCAGCAGTCAAAACATTCCTAAGTCTGTGGAGTTTCCTTAACCTGCTGCCGAGAGATTTAGCACATGACAGGCCAGATTCCCATTGTATTGAAGACCAGGGCTGCGTTTCTCAAAAGCATTGTAAACCTAAGGGGATCATAGAGACTGCTGATGCCCGTGGGTTCTACAATGTACTTAGGTTTGCAATGTTTTTGGGAAGCATTATCTAGACAAAAATACAATATCGCAGAATTCAGTCATGTATAGTCACGAATAAATCAAAAGTAGGTCAGTACACTTAATTCAAAACGCAAAAAAATTCAAAGAGTCTGTGAATATTAAGCCACAAAAATACTATTTAAATATATATCCTATATGTTTTGTGTGTCTCTGTTTGAATGAATGGTTCGCACATACTAAAGCGATGTTTTTAGCCTCAGCTGTCTCAATATATGAATACATGAACACATAAACATAATCTCTAGAACTGCTCTGAGAGTCACTTCATGAGCAGTTTACCATTTCTTTTGAGAAAAATTATTGTCAACATAAAAACAAACAGAAACTTCTTCACAGCAGCCCGTCAAAATAAAAGTTTGATATAACTTGAAGAAACTGTGACAGAAATATATTAGCTAAAGTAATGATAGTACAACTACCACTAATCAAATTATTATTAAAACATTATTTTTGAAAAATAATATTTACCCAAAAAATTATTTAACAGAAAAATGTAAATACATAAAGTATTTCTGAAAAAAAAAGAAATGTACATGTAAAATGTAATGAAACCATTAAAATGAAATTTAGAAAATTAATGGAAAATAGAAAATTTGAGAAAAGATAAAACTGAATTTGAGAAAAAATAAAACGTATTTTATAGGGCCTTAAACATGATTTTTTTTCTTTTAATTGATTTTGAAAAGTTTCATGATTTTAATTAATTAGACATGATTTTCGATTAATAACATATAATTTAACCTTTAAAAAAAAAGAGGCCAGAAAAATTTAAATGGAAAAAAAATGGAATCAATAAACATGGAATAAATGGAATAAATTCATTCAGACGATAAGAGACCCTTTTTAAATGTAAAAAGTAGAAAAAAATAAATAAAAACCTTAAAAATAAAAACTAAATTAATGTGCTATATTATTAATAATTTAGATATGTCAACATTAATTTAAAATATTTCACAGCAATCGAATTTATGGTCAAAATCTATATTATCTTAAACAAGACAATGCATGTACTTACACAAGTATTTTTTTTTTTAAGTACAAAATACAAGTCATTTTGTAATGTACTATGAAAAAAAACATGTGACCCTGGATGACAAAACCAGTCGGAAGTAGCAAAGCTATATTTGTAGCAATAGCCAACAATACATTGAATGAAATTTCAGAAAACTGACCCTTATGTCTGGTTTTGTGGTCCAGGGTCACATATTATATAAAGGCATTTCATGACGTGATATGAAATTCACTCTCTTGCATCCTCTAAATATGCATAAATGATTGATCGAGTGTTAAGTAAATAAAGAACTGATGTAATGTGAAATCCTTTTTGGGATGCTGAAAAGATGAATGAAGACTGAATCCTTATAATTCACACGCTGAATAAATGAATTAGAACCCACACAATTTATTTGACAATATAGTTGATTCTTGAAAATTAAATCAGACAGAATTATGATGGCATCGTTCCGAAGTGGTAATATTCGAAACCGCATTCAGAAAATATGCTGATGCATCTGGTGAGCTGTTTAATCAAGCACAAGGGATTTATGGGCGATGCCATGTTCACTTCCTTTGACATAAATATGTGGGTTCTCTCCATTGCTGTTTTGAACTGGAAACCATGACAGGCAGCTGGGATTTGGGGGAGTTCAGATTCTTTAGCATCAATAATAATTTTCATAGAGAATATTTCTTTTCCAGATATGATTCCAATAAAGTTTGTTTTCTCCACTACAAAGCCAATGGATGTGGTAGAAATGCCTTGAGGTTTCTTTCTTGAGACTCATCCATCTCAATAAAGTTTCTCTCTTGGTCATTCCAGCACATATGCACCGAAACAGTTTCTGAGACCAGACTGAAATATGACATTGTGCAGCAGAAGTGAAAGATTGTGAAGATGAGAAATATATTCCCCACACTCAGTCACATGCACACAAAGGGAAAAAGTGTCAGAATTTATCATTTCTCCAGATAGAATTTATTAAGTAAGGCAAACTTTTTAAAACTTTTTAAAACTTTTTAAATTGAAGATCAAGGTAAATTTAACTTATTATGTCTTCTGGGAAATGCAAGTATCTGTAGATTCTGAAGGGCAGTACTAAATGAAAAAAAAAAAAAATTTTTAGGCAAAAGAAGAAAAATGTAGACATTTTCTTAATGTAGGGTGTCCACGTGTCCTTAAAAGTCTTAAAATGTCTTAAATTCAGGGGCCTCTATGTTAAGACAGTGTCTTAAGTACTAGTTTGACCAACTATCAGTTAACCAAAGGGTAATCAGTCTTATTTTTTGGATTCAACTTAGACCAATCTTCATTTTTACTGAATTAAAAAAATTATGACCAGTCTTAAAGAAAAATTTAGCTGACTAACTTTTTAAGACTAGTCTAAACCTTTTATGCAACTGGCCCCTGATTCGATGGGTCTTAAGTATTTTGGTCACATTACCGCTAAAATATCTTCAGTCTGATGGACCTAATGACTGTTTACAATCATTGGACAGACCAAAGATTGACAATAAAATAAAATAACCAGCTAAGCATCGAAACGCAAGAATGATTCTTCTTATTTTAATACATTCAACTTAAACAGCGTTTGATAATGGATAGTATATTAATTGAAATCATACATTTTAGTGCATTTTTAGGAAGTCGCACCACGCAACATTTTACAATCCAAACTAACCTTGTGTAAAATCAATAAAAATAATTTACATTTGAATTAAAAAAAGGTTAAAACTACAATTTTCTGATGTTAAAAGTTAAAAAGTCTGTGATATTTAAATATAATTGAAATACTATTAAATAATATTTTATATTTGTTTTATATTTTTCATTATGTGTGTTTTTGTAATTTTTTGTAGGTTTTTTTATACATCTATATAGTTTTTATTAATTTTTATTTCATGTTTTTTTTTTCTTTTTTTTTTTAGCTATAATAACCTTGTCAACTTACCTAATATTCTAAAACATTTTTTACAAATCTAGAAATCTTTAAAAAAAATCTATTTATAATATTAGAATAACAATAATTAAATATGATTCCAAACTACTTATTAAACATTTAATATAATAATAATAATATATAGTACGGATAATACAATTATTTTAATGAACATTTTAATTTAAGTAGCTGTATCACCAGTCTGTATGACATTTTGACTGGACCTAGTCAAAATAAATGAATCTTAAGTCGTAAATGAAAAGCATGGTCAAATGGCAGAATTTCTTTATGAAATGTATTTTATGTATTTTTAATAAATCAGTAATAATGTTATCCTTCTTTTCTGAATTTCCATCACAAAGACTAATGTATAAAACTAAAAATATCCCTGAGGATAAACACTGTAATCTTCTAGACTCTAAATATTACAAAGACAGAAAAACTATGGAAAGTGTGAGACTGATTGTGTATGTTATTGTTAGAATAGCTAACAACCCCCCAAAAATGGATTGATGCCGATCTTACATGCATAGCTTTTCCAATACTGTCCTTTACAACCCACAATTACACAAACAATACAAAACTGCTCATGTGTATTCCAACCTACATGAACGTATGATCGTATGTGCTGACAGTCATGTGTAACTCTAGTCTGTTCTCATTCCCTCACAAAGAGCAGTAAAGCATCTGCCATCTCCAGTAGTACATATCTGTGGATCAGTCCTTAAATGGAGCGCTGGACAGTGGGAGTTCTAGAAGGATGGAGCAACTGCAGCTCTCAGTCTATGAGTGGGCCAAGTCGTCCTGAACTATAAACACACTGAACAAATCTGGCCTGCCAAACCCACAGTGCACATTAGCCATGCTAATACACCGTTTTTATGTATTTCAGGAATTAATATGAAGAGAAAAAAGTTTTGCAAGCTTTAAATGTCCATATTTTTCATATTACGCAAGAATGTTATTGTTCGCTGTTGGGTAGCACTTCAAGCAGCTTTTGAAATAAAGATGGATTTCCACAGAATGCTTATGTGAAAACAGAAACACATGAATAAATCTTATCTGGTTTAAACAAACACAGTGTAAACAAAGATTAATTGACATTTATTGTGCACAAAAGACCAATAATGCAACAGCCATGCAATTTCTCTACTTTATAATGACAATAAACATTGCTCCACTGTATCCACTAATAGCAACATGATATCTTTAGAGATATCTGCATTGTATTTATTTATTATAATTTAGACAGTACAACAAACTATAGCATTATTTAAAAAACACTTGTTTTTTTTTTCATTACAGTAATGATAATATTTTATTTTGCTTTAAAACAATGATAATTACCAAAAAAGCTTCATTTTTTATATAATTTTAAATTTCTTTGTGTGATTACAGTTACTATTATGACTATTATGGAATATATATGTGACCCTGGACCACAAAACCAGTCATAAGTCACTGGGGTATATTTGTGGCAATAGCCAAAAATACATTGTATGGGTCAAAATTATCGATTTTTCTTTTATGTCAAAAATCATTAGGATATTAAGTAAAGATCATGTTCCATGAAGATATTTAGTAAATTTCCTATCATAAATATATCAAAACTTAATTTCTGAAAAGTAATATTCATTGCTAAGAACTTCATTTGGACAACTTTAAAGGCGAAAATACAAATTATATAAAATATTTTGTTTTATATTTAATTTTATTGTATAATATAAATATGTTATAAATTATATCAACCAAAATTGTGCCTGTATTGAGATTTTTTATTTTTTTATTTTTTTTTGCTGTAGTAGTTATTATTCTCAATGGTGATTCTCAAGTGAAATTTACTATAATATATTTATTTTTATGGAAATCAGCATCATTTAGACAATACAGCAATAATTTAGCATTTAAATAATACATAATTTTTTTTCCATTACAGTTATGATAGTAAGATTTTATTTAGCACTGAAACAATGATAATTAAAGAAAAAATGTTTTTTTTAAATAAAACTAATTTCTTTGTGTGATTATAGTTTACTATACTGAATATATATATATATATATATATATATTCCATATATTTTTAAAATATTTATATTACAAATTATACTGGAAAAATATATAATGTAGTAAATGTATTATTTCATATAGTATTTAATATTGTATATTGCAAATTATATTATAAGTAAGTAAATAAGTATTATTTTATTTTAGAATAGAATTTTTATTTAATTTAAATTTGTAATATAAATATTTTATACATTATATTTTATAAATAATATTTTAGATAAATTTGTGACTGTATATATTATATATTTTTTTTTTTTATTTTTTTTTTTTGCCGCAGTATTCGTTATTCTCAATGGTGATTCTTATTTGAAATGTACTATAACACTTATTTTTCTTGAAAAAAAAAAAACTATAACTATAACTATATATATATATATAACATCCTGTCTGCCAGTCAAACCATTTCTTGTTAGAAAGAAAGTATCACACTCTTAAAAATATATACCCAATGTGAGTCTGTCTAAAATCAAATATTATCTGGATTTACTCTTCCAACCCATCAGCTGTAACAAAACAATGGGAAGACATTTACAAGCATGTCACCCTTTATAAGGAATAGAGAGGCGAGCATAAGAACAGTTGTTTGGATCCCGCAGACATAGGCCTCTCCAACTTGGCCAGACTGTTACAGACAGCACTCCTGTGGCTTAAAATAGCATTAAACTCATCATGGAGATGACAGTGATCTGGATTTTATTGCATAATCTAAAATAATAAATCCCATTCAATAATAAATGCAACTGAGAGCAAATGTAACATTTTTGTTGAAACAATGTGTGCAAATAAAAAAATGTTTGTGACTTACTTCTCCGCCTCCCGCTGCATCTCTTCTCGCTTTTGTCTCCGTAACTCTCTGCGACGCTCAAAATCAAAATCCTCGTCCATGATTCACACAGAGCTTTTAGGGTACAAGCTGAAAGAGAGAAAGACATTCAGACAGTGTGGTATTTATAAAGATTCGAGCTGTCCTGATCACTTTAATTCAAAGTCAAGACGCTCCCTGTCAGCTGTTTGGCTTTTAACTTACCAGAACCACAACATTCCAGTTTCTTGATCCATTTCCCTTCAACAACTACCAGGAAAGGCAAACTATGCCACACATTTGATCTTCTCTGCTCAAGGAAATATTATTTTAAGTTTTAAAATCCTTCATTCTTAACTCTCACTTCTTGCCATACAATATTTATATATAATTTTAAGAACCTATAAGCTTCATATATGTGTCATTTTAAAAATATATGTTCATATACAATTCTTTATCTTAAATTATAGCATTTCCTGGTCTTCTCTCATTTTTATATATAACATGAATAGGGAAAACATCAATAATTGTCAACATTTGAAGTGGCTCATTCTGTCCCTCATCTGTCATTGGTCGGAATCTTATGAAGCCCCGCCCAAAACTGACACCATTGTTTGAACCTGTGTTGCTATGGAAAAAATGCTACACCGCAAGAGTTTTAGGGAATCATTAACCTACAAATGACTTACTTCAGTACGATCTTTATAGAGTGTTTTCACAACGTGTCATCAAACATTGCTGCTGAAAATTAGTCAATTATTGTCATGTTTTGGCCTAACTGACCAAATCGTGACTAAGTTCACACCCTCTATATGTATAAAAGCTAGTTATGAAGAAAGTAGTTTAACATATTTAACAGAACAAACCTTGAAATAAAATATTTGTCTACAGTACTGACTACTAAGAACTGATGCAGTCAATTCAGCACTATTATATACTTGACAACATCTTCAGTTGAGGTAGGACAAAACAATAATACCCTAGCGCTTTTTCTTCTAGGTTTGGGAATACATCTGTCAAGCTGTCGAGGTGTAGGTCACCATGGCAAATTCTGGCAGGTGCAAAGCCGTGTCAGCCAAGCAAATGTCCTCATAAGTGTTTGTTTATGTGTGCCCATTAGGCACTGCTGCCTGTTTCTATCATTACTACTGGAGTGCTGCTTATTTAATAGAACCTTTTTGGAATGACTGCTATTTACGGTTGCAGACAGTGACTAAAATGTTTACAAATGCGTTAATAGTTAAAAATTGCATGACAATTTTGTGACGTAGTGGCGGCTCCAGGATTTATTTTTTGTTGTTGTTGGGGTTGCTTAACAGTTCAGAGGTGGTGCTAAAAAAACTAATTAAATTGTGAGAAAGTACTGAACGCATGCAAATATAAAAAAATTACAACGAAGGATTGTTCGAATGGTGGATAAAAAATCCAGATTAACTTCCAAACAAATTCAAGCTGATCTGCAGACACAGGATACAACAGTGTTAGCTCGCACTATCCGTCGCCATCTGAATGAAAAGGGACGCTATGGTAGGACGCCACTGCTGACACAAAGGCATAAAAAAGCAAGACTGGAGTTTGACAAAACCACAATCCTTCTGGGAGATTGTGTGAACAGATGAGATAAAAGTAGAGCTTTTTGGTAAAGGACATCATGGCACTGTTTACAGAAAAAGAAATGAGGCCTTCAAAGAAAAGAACACAGTCCCTACAGTCAAACATGGTGGAGGTTCAAAGGTGTTTTGGAGTTGCTTTGCTGCTTCTGGCACTGGATGCCTTGACTGTGTGAACAGTATCAAGAAATCTGATAATTACCAAAGAATTTTGGGGCGCAAGGTAGTGGCCAATGTCAGAAAGCTGTGTCTCCACCAAAGGTCATGGTTCTTCCAGCAGGACAATGACCCGAAACACTTCAAAAAGCACTCAGAAATTGCTACAAACAAAGCCCTGGAGAGTTCTGAAATGGCCAGGAATGAGTCAATCCCATTGAAGTCCTGTGGAGAGATCTCAAAACAGCATTTGGGAGAATGCATCCTTCAAATCTGAATGACCTGGAGCAGTTTGTAAAAGAAGAGTGGTCCAAAATTCCAGTAGAGAGGTGTTAGAAACTCATTCATGGTTATAGGAAGCAATTGATTTCAGTAATTTTTCCAAAGGTGGTGCTACCAAATATTAAGTTAAGGGTGCCAATAATTTTGTCCATTTTGATCAGATTGGACTTTTCTTATCTTTTTTTTTTTTTTTTTTTGCTGAACCAAAACATTTGCAACTGCAAGAGAAGGGTTGCATTTTCCGACAGAATTGCAAGGGTGCCGATATTTTTGGTCGCGACTAAATAAATCATGATTCAGTCTTCTAGCGATTTGTATAGATTGACAAATGCCGGGGCTAAGTAGGTTTCTGACGGGCCTATAGCAGAGATTGTCTTATCGGGAGATGAGAGGGTCTGCATTACTTACTATTGCAGAAAGCGGAATGGTCAACTTGGACCACGTGTGCCATGATAACCAATCACATTACAGCCTTGACGTCATGGAATTTCAGTCAGAAGGATACAGCGTTTAAGGATACCATATGAATGAATGGGAAGTGTCAGAAGCTTTTTCAAAGGATTTTTTTTTGCAGTGTAAACTCTAAAATAGTTAAACCCAAAACTATTGTTAGGTGTAAAACATTTTAAGGATTAGCCGGGAAGGCTGTCAATTCATTAAATGCCGTTTCTTCTCAAAAGCTGTTTATTCAGCAAAGTGAAGCCTCTCCTCCACTGACATCTATTTAAAAAAATGGCGTCTGGTCTCTTTTCCCAAACCGGAAGCATTAGCTGCTTTTTTGGCTTAAGGTTGCAGGCTTGTCTTCTATTAGCTATGACTATAGCCCTGTCATACCCTTCCCTAGCATCGCCACTGGTGATGTGTGAGCATCCTCACGCGGTTTCATTGTATGTCAACAATCACAATGATTGGTGAAATTGACCTTTTTGAACCGGTTCTTGCTTAATGACTGGAAATTCACGAAAGAGCCTGAAAAGCATGTGTGGTTGATTAACAGTTTGAATCACTGTGATGAACTGTGATTAATGTTACTTTATGTTCCTGAGACTTAAAATTAAAAAATCTACGTCACCGTAGCGCCCTTTTGGAAAGTATCCACTGGACGTAAACAATGTACGCTGTTCTATATCAGCCACAATACACGGACGCATTTTCTACGTGTATTTACGCTATTATTAGAACGAAAACAGCGCATCTTTGTGTTGTGGCTGATACAGAACAGCGTACGTTGTTTACGTCCAGTGGATACTTTCCAAAGGTGGCATAGAGGAGAAGAATTGTTGACTAAAGTTGTCATTTTTGTTTTCTTTGCGTACAAAAAGTATTCTTGATGCTTCAAAAAATTCTAACTGACCCACTGATGTCACATGGACTGCTTTGGTGATGTTTTTATTACCTTTCTGGACATGGAAAGTATACCGTACATACATTTTCAATGGAGGGTCTGAAAGCTCTCGGACTAAATCTAAAATATCTTAAACTGTGTTCCGAAGATGAATATGAGCTTATAGTCATATGAACTATTTTATCGATGTCCTTATTACCTTTCCTGGCCTTGAACGTGTCAGTTGCATTGCTGTCTATGCAGGATCAGAAAGTTCTCGGATTTCATCAAAAATATCTTAATTTGTGTCTTACAGGTTTGGGACGACATGAGGGTAATTAATTAATTACAGAATTTTCATTTTTGGGTGAACTATCACTTTAAGAATCATTCTTAAGCATAAACCATAAAATACGGTGTGGTTCAGGCTGGTCAGAGAGCACTTTATCATCTGTGACAGGAAACCTGGTTGTACCATTCTGGTAAGGATTTTATAGTTCGTCTCTCTGCGAGACACCAACCTCCATTTTATATTAAAATACCTTTACATCGATATGGGAATAATTAGGCTGGTGGTGTCACAAAGCCTGTTCTGTGTTCTTCTCTCCATATCACATGTGTGGAATGCTGGGCCAGACAGAAAGCGCCCAGCAGGCTAGAGGTGAGTGGACTTGTTGGACGGCTGCTTCCACTGGTGCTGCAGGCGTGTTTGGTTTGGCTCTCCTCCAGAGGCAGAGGAACAAGGCTCTTGCACCAGTCTAAAGAGTCTCCATATGTGCATAAACTGAAAGAAGTCTTGTAATAGTGACCTCATGTGAGGGCTTTCTCGGTGACAGACGCATAAGGCTTTCCTGAACACTCTTAACCCGTGCCTACAACCTGTCACATCTGTCAGCAGAAGGCTGATGTGCTTTGACCAGTGGGTTAATGTGTTGCAACTACGCATAAGGCAATATGTAGGCAATTTCCTACATTTGCATTGGGTTTGATGTGAGAAACAGTTGGTGGAAAACTAGTGGATTGATCAGATTTCAGTGGAACACTTTTCACTGCATTCATCAGGTACAATCAAAAGGCAGTTTTTTAAATGGAATTTGGGCAATTGTCTACACTTGTTTTGTATGGGAACCAGGGGAACAAGCAACAGTCCTGTTTTAATAAATATGGTAAAATAGGCATTTTTAAATTAAATATTAATTAAATAGTCAAAATGTTATATTTTAAGTCCATAATCTTTTATTTAAAAAATCTTTTATTAAAAATTATAGAATAGAACGTAATACTTTTATTTATTATAAATTGATCAGAAGTGATAATAAAGACATTCATCATGTTACAAAATATTTATATTTGTAATAAATGCAGTTCTTCTGTACTTTCTATTCATCAAAGAAACCTAAAAAGAATTACTCAGCTGTAGAATATTAGAATGATTACTTAAGGATCATGTGACTGGAGTAATGATGCTAAAAATTATTTTATTTTAATTTTAAAATATATTCAAATAGAAAACAGTTATTTTAACCCCTTAATTGTCACCATCCAACCTGTGGGATGCTTTTTACTTCACCATTTTACAAAACAATCCTAATTTAATCATGACAAACTATATATTGTGGGAAAGGTCTAAGACTTCTAAACAGATATTTTACCATTTTTTGTGGTACAAATTATGTAGGAAAAGTAATAGATTAATAGTCCACCTCATAAATCTACTTCATAACAGGAGTTTTGACCTTTGTCACAAAAATACTTTCTTCATTGCCTTTTTCTGTATCACACTTTAGAAATCATAAGAAATTATATATCACTTGAAAACTTAAAATCTCAAAATTCATCCTTTGAAAACCATTTTAAAATCAGACATTGCACTATGATGGAAAATGTACATCAAAATCATATCACAAAATGTTTTTGTTCAGGAATTGTAAAAAAAAATAAGTTTAAATACTGCATTTTCACTACAATTAAAGGGTTAAATAGTAAAAATATTTCAAAATGTTACTGTTTTTGATGTACTTTGGATCAAATAAATGCAGGCTTGGTGAGCAGAAAAGACTTCTTACTGTTCAAAAACATTTGACTGGTAGTTTATATTAAAAGAATGATTGAAATTTGAGTTCAAATGAACTTTTCTTTGTTGTACATTTTTTTAAATCTTAAAACATTTTATTCACACTGTTTATTTTTCAGATTTAATGAAAAAAAAATGCAGGATTTTGTTATGCCTGAAAATTTTAAACCCCATTGCATGTCTCTGTAGCAGCCTAGCAGAATAATATATTTCTGAAATATTTTTCCGTATGTTAGGACAAAACATGAGGACTTGATAAAGAAAATCAGGAACAAAACAATCTCAGGAACAAATGGAGACACTGAAGAATTCGGGAATTTTCCCAATGCTGTTAAAATAAAGGTTAATAAAACCAAGTGATCTGAAGGCATTTTTTCTTGCTCATTTCAAAAAGAAATTACACAACGCTTATGGGTACAGTGGGCATGTTATACATTTCCCAGACTCCCTTTCGCTGTCCAGTCTTCCTACCACAAGTTATCGTCGAGTCCACAAATCATTTCCACATGACGGAGACAGAGAACATATTCTAATTTACACATCTGTGACTGATTCCAGGTCCTGGGCAGTTTGCCCTTTTCATGGTTTTCATTTTTTATGCAGAAAGTTTGAATGCACTACACTCCACTAGCATGTCCAACATAATGCTTTGCACTACACATAGATGGAAATGAATCTCATTAGAACTTTTACAGTACAGACTGACAGATCACGTCCAAATCCGTTAAAAATATTTATATAGCGTATCTTAAGCCCGTAATGGAATTCCTGTGAGCGAGGAAGTCAGCATTTTGGAGCCATTGCTACCACCCAGGTAAGATTGGGTGAAGCCGTTTACAATGACATAACGAGCTATCTAGTGGGTTTTCTATAAAGCTTCATTATGTGCGGACAGGACAAACGTGTGGAGCCAGAATACACATCAGGGTGGGAGCTACATCCAAGCCAAAACCAACGATAGCTGTGCAAGATGCTGAAACGATTTTCCAGTCACTGATAAAGTACCTGCTTTTGATTTGATTTATTCACTTATTCAGACCTTTAGATACAGTGCATGAGAAAGGATTATTGGATATAATTTCATCTTTCTTGCATCACTCTGTGGTCTCTTTCTCATTATATTGAACATATTAAACATTTAATGGTCATTCTTTTATATATTTGTCATGCTCTGGTCATTTTGACTCTGCGATGAAAATGCTGTTATCACATTTGATTGAAACATACTCCCTTTGCTCACAGTCACAGGATATAACAACATTACTCACCCTAATGTCATTCCAAACCCGCAAGACTTTCATTCATCTTCAGATCACAAATTAAGATATTTTTGATGAAATCCGAGAGCTTTCTGACCCTGCATAGACAGCAACACAGCTACCATTTTTAAGGCCCAGAAAGGTAGTAAGGACATCAATACAATAGCCTGACATCAGTGGTTCAACCATGTTTTTTATCACGCTACAAGAATACTTTTTGTTCACAAAGAACACAAAAATAATGATTTGTTTACAAGCAGAGGAATGCGCTTCTTTCTTGTGTTACTCTTGTGAACACGCGTTGAAGACTGATACAGAAGCGAAGAAATTGTTGAATAAAGTTGCTATTTTTGTTTTTGCACAAAAAGTATTCTCGTAGCTTCATAAATTTAAGGTTGAACCACGTATTGATATCAACTTTTCTGGGCCTTAAATGTGTCAGTTGCGTTGCTATGCAGTAGGGCTGTGCCGATATTCGGACGCGATATCATGCGCATCTCGTCAGTAATGCCGGTTCTGTGATTAGTCGTAAATCTCATTCACGTGTTCATTCATACAGCCGCGTTTACTACACAGAGCCGTAGTTCACTGACAAGCTACGCAAATCTCACCTTCATTATCGCAGGCGATACATATCGATAATGCACGCGAAACTGCGTAGCTTGTCAGTAAACTACGGCTCCATGTAGTAAACTTGGCTGTATGAATGAACACGTGAATGAGATTTACGATTAATCAGAGAACCGGCATTACTGACAAGATACACATGATAATTCACGTCTGAATATCGGCACAGCCCTACTATGCAGGGTCAGAAAGCTCTCGGATTTCCTAAAAAATATCCTAGTTTGTGTTCTGAAGATAAACAAAGGTCTTACGGTTTGGAAAGACATGAAGGTGTGTATTTAATGACAGAATATGCATTTTGGGTGAACTATCCCTTAAACAATATTGATAATTTTTGCCCCTTTTAGTTTTTTTTCCCACCTCATTAACACTTGTTGCTGGTCAAAAATAACCAGCCTACAAAAAAATGCTTATAAATTTCTTGTTATGCTATATATACCGGTAGTAAATTTTGGATTGAATCTTTTAAAAAAATTTCTTTCAATTAGCACAGGTTTTGTATTTCTTTTTTTGGAAGACACGCGTCAAAGACTGACATGGAAGAGAAAAAAACTTGAATTAAGTAATTAATTTTGTTTTCTTTGTGCACAAGAAGTATTACTGTAGCTTTGGAACGGCTGATGTCACTATTTTGGACTATGGACTAGGGCTGGACGATTAATCAAACAGTAATTGTAACCAAAATTCAGAACCTCTAACTAATGTAATTTTCCCATGCCGGTTATTTCGTTTTTTTAATCCTGTTAATACTTTCCCATTAAAAACACTCACGTCATAATCTGAAAACCACGCCCACCCGGTGTGACAAGGTGTACAGTAAGCAAGCTAAAAAACACAGAACTACCTTTTTATAAGCTGTCGACCCAAAAAACGAGTGTTTAGAGACAAAAAAGTAGAGCGCAACGTGTTATATTACTCTGAGAACTGTGCCCACTGGTGGGAAACTTATTCATCAACAGTAAACATTCATTATTTTTAACCATGTCAAAGGATTATTTCACCACCCTACATAAACCTGAAAGGAGATATATTAAAAAAAAAAAAAAAAAGATCTGTGTCTGGTCTGTGTCAGTGCTCCTTTTCCTTACCTTACATTTGTTGGAGAAATTATCCAACTGAATGGCCCATCATGAAATTCCCTGACATCTACAACTATTTGTGTCTTTAAACGTTCGTTTTTTGGGTCGACAGCTTATAAAGCGTAGTTCTGTGTTTTTTAGCTTGTTTACTGTACGCCTTGCCACATAGCAGCTTTTAGACATTGTTCTGTTTTTTGTTTTAAGTCAGAAATTACAAGAAGGCAGCTTCCCACAATACAAAGTCAATGGAGAGCGTTGGATTGTTTTTCCCCCTGATAGGCGTGGTTTTCAGATTATAACGCGTGTCGCTCTGTCTCAGTTGGTGGAAGTGAGAAACTCATGAAGTCATGGAGAGTGTTGGATTGCCCCCCCAAATTTATTTTGATGCCACAAATATTAATGCAGATATATATTTTCATATATAAAGACATATTGACATTGATATAATATTCAATGGATTTTTTTCTCCCTATTTGTCACGCCCCTGGACTGTGTTTGTTGTGTTTCCTTCCCCATGTGCTCTGTGTGACCTAGTTTCTGTTAATTGGTTAATTTAGTTCAGGTGTTCGTAATTATCTAGCCTTTATAAGTTCCTCCCTGTCCTATGGTTTTTGTCCGGTCTTCGACCTCACGTCTATGCAACCTCAGTGTGTTTGTTAACCTCCTGTATTGTAATCCTTCTTTGTGGTATATTAAAAGACTGTATCTTCATCCTCTTGAGCCTGCGTGTTCCTACACACACCCGGGTGTGACAGAAGACCGGACCCTACAAAACAGTAAGCGTCGTGTTCCCCAGTCTTTTCTTTTCCGTTTTTGAACAGTTTTTATTTTCAGTTTTTGTCGTGTGATGGACCCCGTATACAGCCCCGAATTTCTCCTCATAATGCTGGAGCAGGGGGAGAAAACGCTCGAGGACCATACACGACAGTTCATGACCATCGCGAACTATTCCAGCTTTCCGGACGGCGCGCTCTGCACATTCTACAACGCTGGCCTGAACCCCGCGTGCAGAGCGTTGTCGTCCGAAGATGGTCCTCGAGCGGACTTCGCCGCCTATGTGGAGTGGACACTGGCGTTAAACGGGTCCTCCCTCACCATCCGCCCTGAGGAAAATCGCGCCAGTGCCACTCCGGACCCAGAGCCCAGCCCACCATCTCCCCGCTGCGCGGAGCCACAGCCCGAGCCCACCGCTGACGGAGAGCCAGAGCCCAAAGCGACCGACGAGCCATCGCCAAGGAGCGCGACAGAGCTGAGGATCGCCTCGGAGCCCGAGCCCAAAGAGTCAGACCAGGTGCGTGAGCCGGCTACAGAGCACGCCACGGTGGAGAACGCCAGTGACAGCGAGAGCGCGGAGTGGAGCTCCGCCCACTGCACCATGGCTGATGGTGAGCTGATTATACATCTGGGGCTGCTGGAAATGGAAAAGGAAGACCTAATTGACTGGGAAACAGAACTGGAGTTAGATCCTGCCCCTCTCCTCCCTCCTTCGTCTCCGCTGGTCCCGTCCAGCCTTCCTTCGTCTCCGCTGGTCTCGTCCAGCCCTCCTTCGTCTCCGCTGGTCCCGTCCAGCCCTCCTTCGTCTCCGCTGGTCTCGTCCAGCCCAGAAGTGGTTCCCAAAACTCCAGTACACGCTTCACAAGAGCGCCCTCCAGTGCCAGCACCTCGTCGGTGCCCTCCAGTACACGCTCCTCAAGAGCGCCCTCCAGTGCCAACGCCTTGTCGGCGCCCTCCAGTGCCCGCTCCTCAAGAGCACCCTCCTGAATTCAGCCCTGAGGACATTCACAAGGTCCCGCCCACCCACCCTTTCCTGTCTACTCCGCTGCTGGTTCCTGTCAGCCCCATGGCTCACCCTCAGCCCAACATCTGTGTGCTGGATGCGCCACTGGTCTGCCAGTCTCCATCGGCGTCATGGCTGGAGGATCCCTCACCTCTGCCTCCAGCCTCTGAGTCCCGGACTCCACCTCGGCCCTTCGACCCGTCGGCTCCACCATGGCTCCTAGCTCCCTCCTCTCCACCGTGGCCCATCAGTCCACCAGCTCCGCCGGGCTCCCTCGTCCCTCCGGCTCCGCCTTGGTCTGTCGTCGACCATCCGCCGCTTTGGGACTCCGCTCCTCCGGCTGCGCCTCGTCCCTCTATCCCTTCAGCTCTGTCAGGCTCCTCCTTCCCTCCGGCTCCTCCTCAGTCCTCGGTCGCTCCGGCTCCACCGCGGCCTTCTGGATCCCCGTCTCCGCATCGGTCGCCGGTGCCATCTGTTCCGCCTTGGCCCTCCGGATCCTCCCCGTCGCCCTGGCCCATCGGCTCTCCGTCTCCGCCTCGGGCTCCTCCTCCACCTGCTCCGCCGCCGTTGGTCGGCCCCCTGGAGTCGGTGGCCATTCCTCCACCATGGCTCCTCCCTCCGTCGGCTCCACCGTGGGCCGCCATTTTGGCTGTGGCCTGGGTCTCTCCTGGCTCCTCCTGCTTCAGATCCCTCGTGTCTCCTCCCTGGACTCTGTTTTTCATCCTCCTCCCGGTTGTCCGTCCTCCTCCTGAGCCTCCTCCCAAGTTTCCATCGGTTTCTGTTTGTGGCACGAGGACGCGCCATCCGGGAGGGGGGGAGTACTGTCACGTCCCTGGACTGTGTTTGTTGTGTTTCCTTCCCCATGTGCTCTGTGTGACCTAGTTTCTGTTAATTGGTTAATTTAGTTCAGGTGTTCGTAATTATCTAGCCTTTATAAGTTCCTCCCTGTCCTATGGTTTTTGTTCGGTCTTCGACCTCACGTCTATGCAACCTCAGTGTGTTTGTTAACCTCCTGTATTGTAATCCTTCTTTGTGGTATATTAAAAGACTGTATCTTCATCCTCTTGAGCCTGCGTGTTCCTACACACACCCGGGTGTGACACTATTAGGCTGAAATTTATTTATTTTATTTTACAATGGGTGACATGGATTCAAATCTAAAGTAATTTCCCACATCCCCACTCACTCTTCCTGTCAACGCACATGCAAAAAAAAATCACTTAAGTTAATCAATAAACCAGAACAAAAGAGCTTTCACTCCTCTATGCTTATTTGGACAACTTCTGGATTTTTGAGGACAAGATGAAAGATTTAACTTATGGCATGTCTGTCATTTTATTTATCAAAACCAGCAAAGACGAAGGCAGCGAGATGTTATGTTTTTCCTAAACCCATCTTTTTGATGTGTAATTAGCGTTAGTGCTGGCAATTACACCAAAACCTCAAATCACATCAGGAACAACATGCCCTTAGCAGTAGAAGCAGCTGTAAATTGGCAGTGAATCAAGCCCTCTCGAGTCCCTTCACTCCCCTGCTTCCGCCCCACCAATCTCCAGATACACAGCCCGGGATCCCCAACCAGAGATGCACTGAATCAATGGCTAAGATCGTAAAATTCAGACCAGATAAATATGTGAATGCTTTTCTGCCATGACGTGTAACAGGACAGAGTTACTGCTCACTAGTGAAGCCTTGCATAACCAAACATGGTTAAAGATGCTCACCCTGTGAAACTAACACGAGCTTCCGTTTAGAGTGCAAGACTTAGATCTCTAAACAAGCACTGTGTGAGTTTTATGAGTTTTAATAGTTGCATTAATGCATGATTGCCAATATCATAAAAGATAAGTAATTAAATGCATGATGCATCATGACATCCTGGTTTTAAATAAACATAATGGAACAAAAACACTTGGATAATAACAATGCATCACTAGTCATGACTCTTGTTTTCGTAAATAGGCCACATGCAGTAGTTTTGCTCTCGATCACCCTTTAGCCTCTGTGTGAGGCCTCTCGTTTCTGTACACCAGCTGTGAAGCATTGAGAATTATGGTAAATGGGATTATTTAATGCAGGCCTGCAGGCACTGGAACATAAACTGTCCTCAGAGTTTTAAACTGTAAAGTCTCGTTTATCTAAATGAGTCATTCTCTCTTTCTCTCACTGACCTGCCCATTTCCTCCTGAATTAAGGGTAGCTGCACCTGTGCCCCTTACAGAACAGAAAAGCTTCTGTTTCAGAATAACCCCATTATATGTCTATATTGTCTAGTTCTATGCCAAAGGCTACAACCTTTTAGCCACTAGAAATAGTCATAAATGTAATAGATTTCTAGGGCTGCCCCCTAAAAGTCGACTAACTATTAGACCAAAATATAGTCGCTTAGTCACAGAAAAAAAAAAAATCCACAGGAAGTGGTAAAGTCAAGCAGTATGTGACAAACAGATCTTTAACGACTAGTTTATGTGGTAATATTGTACATCAGGACATTCAAACACTCACCTATCATTCATTGACCTCAAATAAGGCTTTTCATCTGAAATATGTAAGTAGTAGCAACTTTACATGACAGCTCAATCTAATGTTAACCTAAAAAAATGTGCGCTATTAAAGTGTCTATAAAAGTAGGATAAAAGTAATAAATCTTTCAAATCTGTACACCACAGACTGGTTACAGTTTTTAAACATTCTCGCGGACCAGGGGGTCTATTAATTTAAACAATGAATTATAGGCCTGCAATTAAAATTATTAAGACTACAGTCATTAATAAAAGTTTTAGGCCTATTTCATGCACGTTTTTTTAAAAAACAACCTGTTTAGCGCGAAATACGTTTCATGTCATTTTTTCCACTATATGGGCCACAATAGAAATTAAAGGAATAGTACACCCAAAAATGAACATTTCCCCATGATTTACTTACCCCTCAAGCCATTCTAGGTGTATATGACTTTCTCCTTCCAGATGAACACAGTCGGAGTTGTTTTAAAATTTATCCTGGCTCTTCCAAAGTGCATATATTCGTCGTAGGGCTGTCAAACGATTAATCGTGATTAATCGCATCCAAAATAAAAGTTTATGTTTACATACTAGACGTGTGTTTACTTTGTATATTTATTATGTACATATAAATACACACACATACATGTATATATTAAAACAAAATATTTATATGTATACATATTTATACCTGTATACAATTTAGATTATAAATAAATATATATATTTTATATATAAATCTAAAATATGTTTCCTTAATATATACATGCATGTGTTTGTATTTATGTATACATAATAAATATACAAAGTACACAAATATATATTATGTATGATTAATGATTAAACCTATACACCTCCAGGGGGTTAACACGTGTCTTCTGAAGCAGATCCATGGGATTTTATAACAAAAATATTTCTATTTTTAAAATTATAAACTCAGATCATTGACTTCCAGCAATGGCGCATGCATGTTCGCGTTAGTCGAGATCCAGCTTCTTCATTGACCTCTGAATCGATGTATGATGTAAGCCGTATTTGTAGTGTAAGCTCTGGTGAGAATAAACAAACGAGGATAGAGCACAGCCTTATTTGTTTGAACTGGAGTAATGCTACACCGACCGGGAACTCCACTCTCTCGCAAATGCGCATACAAACGTTACGGAAGTCAGTGATTTGACTTTATAATTTTAAAAATATAAATATTTTTGTTATAAAAACCCAAGGATCCGCTTCAGAAGACATGTGTTAACCCCCCGGAGTTGTATGGGTTAGTTTTACGACGGATATATGCGCTTTTTGAAGCTTCAAAATAACAGCCACTATCCACCACCATTACAGGTGCTGGTCATATAATTCGAATATCATCAAAAAGTTTATTTATTTCACTAATTCCATTCAAAAACTGAAACTTGTATATTATATTAATTCATTACACACACACTGATATATTTCAAATGTTTATTTCTTTTCATTTTGATGATTATAACTGACAACTAATGAAACCCCCAAATTCAGTATCTCAGAAAATTAGAATATTGTGAAAAGGTTCAATATTGAAGACACCTGGTGCCACACTCTAATCAGCTAATTAACTCAAAACACCTGCAAAGGCCTTTAAATGGTCTCTCAGTCTAGCTCTGTAGGCTACACAATCATGGGGAAGACTGCTGACTTGACAGTTGTCCAAAAGACGACCATTGACACCTTGCACAAGGAGGGCAAGACACGAAAGGTCATTGCAAAAGAGGCTGGCTGTTCACAGAGCTCTGTGTCCAAGCACATTAATAGAGAGGCGAAGGGAAGGAAAAGATGTGGTAGAAAAAAGTGCACAAGCAATAGGGATAACCGCACCCTGGAGAGGATTGTGAAACAAAACCCATTCAAAAATGTGGGGGAGGTTCACAAAGAGTGGACTGCAGCTGGAGTCAGTGCTTCAAGAACCACTACGCACAGACGTATGCAAGACATGGGTTTCAGCTGTTGCATTCCTTGTGTCAAGCCACTCTTGAACAACAGACAGCGTCAGAAGCATCTCGCCTGGGCTAAAGACAAAAAGGACTGGACTGCTGCTGAGTGGTCCAAACTTATGTTCTCTGATGAAAGTAAATTTTGCATGTCCCAGAGTCTGGAGGAAGAGAGGAGAGGCACAGAATCCACATTGCTTGAAATCCAGTGTAAAGTTTCCACAGTCAGTGATGGTTTGGGGTGCCATGTCATCTGCTGGTGTTGATCCACTGTGTTTTCTGAGGTCCAAGGTCAACGCAGCTGTATACCAGGAAGTTTTAGAGCACTTCATGCTTCCTGCTGCTGACCAACTTTATGGAGATGCAGATTTCATTTTCCAACAGGACTTGGCACCTGCACACAGTGCCAAAGCTACCAGTACCTGGTTTAAGGACCATGGTATCCCTGTTCTTAATTGGCCAGAAAACTCACCTGACCTTAACCCCATAGAAAATCTATGGGGTATTGTGAAGAGGAAGATGCGATATGCCAGACCCAACAATGCAGAAGAGCTGAAGGCCACTATCAGGGCAACCTGGGCTCTCATAACACCTGAGCAGTGCCACAAACTGATCGACTCCATGCCACGCCGCATTGCTGCAGTAATTCAGGCAAAAGGAGCCCCAACTAAGTATTGAGTGCTGTACATGCTCATACTTTTCATGTTCATACTTTTCAGTTGGCCAAGATTTCTAAAAATCCTTTCTTTGTATTGGTCTTAAGTAATATTCTAATTTTCTGAGATACTGAATTTGGGGTTTTCATTAGTTGTCAGTTATAATCACCAAAATTAAAAGAAATAAACATTTGAAATATATCAGTCTGTGTGATGAATGAATATAATATACAAGTTTCACTTTTTGAATGGAATTAGTGACATAAATCAACTTTTTGATGATATTCTAATTATATGACCAGCACCTGTATAAAGCTTGGAAGAGCCAGGATAAATTTTAAAACAACTCCGACTGTGTTCGTCTGGAAGGAGAAAGTCTTATACACCTATTCTTGAAAGAAATTATGTTTTTGAGGAAAACATTTCAGGATTTCTTTCTATATAATGGACTTCTATCGTGCCCCCAAGTTGAATGTCCAAAATCCAGCTTCAAATGGCTGTAAATGATCCCAGCCGATGCAGAAGGGTCTTATCTAGTGAAACAATTGATTATTTTAGAAACGAATTAACAATTTATATACTTTTTAACCTTAAATGCTCGTCTCGTCTCGTTTAGATCTCATTTTCGTCTTCAACATCAGATTCATACTACAACGTTGTTTTACCTTTTTTCGTAAAGGGCGTTTGATATTCTTTGTATGTTCACTTTGTAAACACTGGGTTGGTACTTTTGCAACGATGTAGGGCGATTTTGAAGTTGGGAAGGAGTTTTCGACATACCACAACTGTATTGGCCCGAATCACACAGACTACGCATGCGCATCGCAGAGACGATACAAGACGACCATTTGAGGTTAAAAAGTATATAAATTGTCAATTTGTTTTGACAATAAATGTTTCGCTAGATAAGACCCTTCTTCCTCGGCTGGGATTGTTTAGAGCCCTGTGAAGCTGGATTTAAACTGCATTTTGGAAGTTCAAACTTGGGGGCACCGTGTAAACCCACTATATAGAGAGAAATCCTGAAATGTTTTCCTTAAAAAACATAATTTCTTTACGACTGAAGAAACAAAGACATGAACATCTTGGATGACAAAGGGGTTGAGTATATTACCTCTAAATTTTTGTGCTGAAATTGAACTAATTCTTTAACTTTGAGATACAACTGATGAGTGATGGCTGAAACAGCTCCAGTTAGCAACCGCTTTCGGTGTGAGAGTGCAAACATTTCAGTGTCTTCAGCCTTCTGCGTTGATTGGTCGGACTCGTGACTCCCAACAAATCAGAGGGCGGAGATTGCTCTAGGCCACAGAGTGGTGAGTTCCGACAAGCTGCAGCAGAGCCATATAGCGCGCAATCGGTTTTGAAAATTACCGATACCGATAATCATAAAAATGCCTAATATTGGCGCTGATAATCGGCCAGGCCGATAATCGGTCGATCCCTACTTCTGCCTATCTATACATTCCAGCAGACCCCCTCAAGCAGTGAAATAAAACTGCTTTGGATTCGAACTTAATCAGCGCTTCCTACAAATGACCACAAATGATAGTTTCCAGTGTGCCATATTAAAGGAGCATCAACAGCAGTAAAATTCATTCCATCACTTTATTTAGCGAAGCAACCCAAAAAGGTAAGAATGATCCCACTTTTAGCTATGTCAAAAATTTTCCAAGTAAAAAAATAGTTTACAAATTGATGCCGAAAGTGCGAAGGAGCTGGACTAAAGGAGCCTTAACTGCGGTTAAACACATTCCAAATCTCCTGGGCAACAAGACATTGATCATGGCCAGACAGATCCACATGTATCAGGAAGGAGATGGTCTTATGCCTAGTGGCTCATACCATGTAAGGAAAAGGCCCAACTTGGCACGCGCGCTCCAGCGCAGAAGCTTTTCCACAGCCAGACGCCTGGATAACGTATGATAAACAGTATGTTGCGATGGAACAAGTTCAAGGACTAAACCTCAAAACGGAATTTGGGATTTCGGCCTCGCAGCTGCAAACTTCTCGGTACATTTTTGACGAATCTTACCCAAAGAAAGTTGAGTTTCGTCTTACTGTGACCTAACACCTTGGGAATGCTACATTTGCCAATTGTCCATCATCTTTGGTTAAGTGCTACTCCAGCTCCAATATATATAATTTCATCCCCAAAAATGTTTGCTGCATAATTCAAGGCAGCACTACGGAAACTTTGTCTTCAAATGACCTGCTTTTCAGCATCTGGCAGCAATGAAGTGTGTATTAAATGAGCTGTCTAAGGGATTGTGTCTTATATATTTAACTAAACGAATGGTGCTAAAGATCCAAATCCAGCTTCTATCAAGCCCAACTGAAATAACTATAGATTACTTTGAGTGCATAGTCTGGTTCATATCCAGGGTTAAGCCAATAGGAGGTTTTGACAGAAAATGTAATGAGTGATTGTGATTTTTTTTTAAATGCGCTTATATTAGTTTTGAATATTCAAACTGGAATTTCTGCCAACCAAAGCACCAGTTTGAATATCAGTGTGTGTTTTTGTGTTGTTGGATGATTCCTTTGAGCAAAACCAATCTACCTGATTTCTGACAGGCCCCTGCTGGCCCAGCTTCCCTCCCTCTCTGATTTCCCCCCTGAGTCTGGGCACTAAGGGCCAACAGCATTCCCAAGCTCGATCCCATCCCATTCCGGAAGCACAGGGCTGTACTCCTAACATCCTGCCCGCAGCAGCCTGTGCCAAGGCCCTGTTATCGGCATACGCTGAATTACATCCAGATTCTGTTCAGCTGCACAAAACACACACACACACACACACACACACTCACTACTTGCTGCTGCTGCTGCTGTGCATTCCACACACTGCTTCTACATCTGTCACCGGATCTGCACTCTGGGATAAAATACTGACACAATTTAAAAAATAAATATAATTTAAAAAAAGGTAATAAAATTTAGATGTTATGTTATGGTTAATGCTTTTACTGTGAAATATTTTTTGATCAAAATGTATAATAATGCGTATACATTTAATAATAATACATTTAAAATACATTTTGGCTAAAACTTTATTGTTGCTATAAATATATATTTTTGTGTAGAAATGGATTATAATGGGTTATATAATGCATTATATGTCATAAATAACTACAATTTATTTATATTAATTATTTATATATAATTTTTTTAGACTGAAGCAAAGTTATACTTTTTGGCTATAAACATTACTATTATTATTTATTATTATAAATATTGTTTTGCTGAAGACATTTATTTTTATGCCATTATTATTGCCATTATGCCATTAGTTTTTTTCTTAACTTCTATTACTTTTATTATTAGTACTAGTATTACTATTATTAATATTATGAATTCATTACATAAAACAATTATTTAGCCATAAAATGATATAATTAAAAAAAAAAAAATATATATATATATATATATATATATATATATATACATACACACACACACACACATATATATATATATATATATGAAGAAAATATTGTGAAAGAAATGTATTTTGTATGTGTGTGTGTGTGTGTGTGTGTGTGGGTGTGTAAAATTATATTTAAACAATTGTTTTAATTTGAATAAATTGTAATGTTAATAATAGTAATACTACTAATAGTAATAAAAGTTAATATTGATAAACGTTGAACTCCTTTTTTATTATTAAAATTTTTTTTTTTTTTCACCAAAGGAAAATATTATTTATAAATAATAATAGTGGCCTGTCTGCAACAAAACAATATTAAATTAATAAATAATAATAATATTTTTTGCCAAAAAGTTTTAAATGCTTAATTAATTTAATTGTATTTTAATTAGAAATATTTATTATATTTATTTTAATTTGAATAAATGTATTTTGGTCATTAGTGTTATCATTGTTATTATTATGTTAGAATATAATTTTCTTATTTTTAGAAGAAAAAACAAAAACTCTCTGGCCAAAAATATAATATGTTTTAAGACATTTATTCATTGGCCATTATTATAATTAATACTTTATAAAATAATATTTACCTTTAAAAAAAAAAAAAGTAACTTTTATTACTATTAGTAGTAGTAGTAATATTAATATTATTACTATTATTAAAATAAAAAATAAAAAATATATATATATTAAAAGGATAATGATTAATAATAATGATTAAAAGGATTAACATGATTTAAAAAATATATTTTAGTTCTGCTTTTATTAATAACTTTTATTAATATGACTTTTAGTAGTCATATTACTATTATTACTCTTATTAAAATTATTGCAATTGTTTAAAATAATCCTGATTATTTTATTATTTTATTTAGTATGTTACCTTACATTTTTACATTTTTGTAACATTTTTTTGTTTGTCTTTCCTGATTTTTTGCTTTTAAAGAAGTATAAGGGGTTGCTCAACGGCAGGTTCAATTGTGACAATTTACCCCATACAGCGTGACAACATCGCTATTGGCTAATGTATGAACAGTTTCTATTCTCCTGCGAATTTACAGTGGAAATATTTAAAAGGTGTATTTTAATACTTTAATGTTTGTGCCTACCGCGACCTATTGGAAATATTTACTAGAATAAAAAATGTGACAACTAGCCCCGGTCGTCCTCTGTACGTAGCGGGCACAAACTATTTTAAAGTAGTGATGCAGGTGTAGCCTACTGCTAGCCGTTAGAAGCAACGATCCAAAGACTGGATGAGTTCATTCTGAAAACAACTAGTAGTTCAGCAAAGAAAGTCTACAGATGTTCTTGACAGGGGATCAAGTGGCAGGTGAAAACAGCGTTTTTTAACCTGCAATTGATTTGTCCACCACAAGAGTGTTGCGCTGCCAACAAATGTGATTTCCATAAATTACGTTGCCATCAGCAGTCTTTATACGATTAATTTGTGCAAAATAAATAAATAAATAATAATAAAATAAAATAAAATAATAATAATAAAAGCATGTCCATTTTAATTAAGAAAGATTTCCAAAGGTTAAAATGAAGCAGTGCTTGTACCCCTTACCTGTTACAGACTGGAGCAAGTTTCAACGCGCTGTCCAATTTAGTTTTGAAGTGTGATCGTGCTGCTGAATGGGCACTGTTAGAAATTACGAGAGTCGTGCCTCCACATTTTATAAAATGAGCAGCGGTTCAGACTCCGCCTCCGCTGAGCTCCATCACTTCAAAGCACTTGGCAACAGTCCTCCTGCGCTTTCCTCCATCCATAAGTAATAGATCAATATCATATTACGCTCCTATCTGATCTAAACACTTAACTAAAATAAATATTGCATTAAACGAAAAAAAAAATGATCTCCACAACTGGTTTCTACAACCTCATTACACTGGTTTAAGTTTTGTTTTGTGGTGTTGTGTTTTGGGTCAGTGTTAATTTGTATTCTGTTTGTTTTGTTTTGCTTTAGTTTAACTGTTTTTTTTCTATCCACCTTATTTTTTTCCCATTAGAGTGGGCTTCCTGTTCATGTCCAGCTATTTTAGCTGTACAAGTTTGTTTTACTGCTTGATATTGTAGATTGGTGTGTCTTAGCATATTGTTTTAACGTATTATCTTAATTATTAGCACACTGGTTTGTAGCGCAAACAGTTTTACCATTTGAAATTTAACACCTGTGATATTTTCGACTCCTACAGTTATAGTTTCCTCAATCCACTTAATTTCTCCCATTTGTAAATGTAATGGGTTGGACTTCCAGCTATTCTTAACTATAAACAGCTTGTTTTGCTGCTTGATATTGCAAACTGGTGTTTCTTACCATATTATTTTAATGTATTATCTTATTTATGAACACACTGGTTTGTCAACTGTTGTACCGTTTAGCCTACTGCACGTTTGATATTATTGAAGGTCAAGCACCAAAGGTGCTTAGGCATCTATTGTATCAATTGGTGTTCTTCTGATCTTGAGTCTGTGGCAGCCTATAGAAAGGCTTGCAGGAAAGTTATGAAATTTGGCACACAGTTTGGAGTCGCTTGTCCACCACTTGTCCAAAGTTTCACTCATGTTTATGCTTATACCTTTCGAACCATGAGGCCTAATGGCAAATTATTTTTTTCTTCTGAAACCTTGGCTGATGGCGAGTCAAATGGACACAAAATTTAAACTTCGTAAGGTGATTATTTATTTATTTGCTATTTTCAATAGTTCAAAAAAAATTTTTAAACTCGTCAGAGAGTTTGTCTGATTTTTGGCAAAATTGGATGCAAGGCTATATCTCTGGAACAGTTTGGCATAGTGAGACTAAACTTGGTGTGTGTTATAAAAAGCAGAATCTGAGGCTACATGCACAATTTCGGCACAGCGCCACCTAGTGATCAGGAGACATGAAAAAAAGGCTATTTTTGTTTATAATGCTGCATTCCAGGCAGGTTTTTGTAAGTCACAGCTTTAAACCATGACTCACGACTTTGTAGCGTTCCAGGCTTATGCTCATTTACAAATCATTTCTATCACCAAATGTGCTTACTCCTTGCTTATTAGAAGAACACGGAGGAGGAAAACGGAGCAAAAGACAAGAGAAGCTGTTATATCTTTTATTTTACGTTATTTGTACATTTGGAAATATATCCATAGGGGCTGCCATTGGTTTGCGGGCTATGTGACATCAGAGTGCGAAACTGGGAGTACATCGATCCAGTACGAGTTCACGGATTTGACTGCCCTTCCAGTGCACTTTCACAGGTAGAAGTTTGGAAAAACACGAGCAACGGGTTGCCTGGAACGCGGCATAACTTCTGAATGGTTTGGCCAAAAATCACAAAACTGATCTCTTTAGAATCAGTGTAGCATGCTGAAACTTCACGAATTTTCCCATGTCAGCCATTTTGGGCGTCGGCCATTTTGTCATAAAATGCTATATTTTACAAATACATTGGCGTATTGTTATAAAGCTGTGTATGTCTTCGGCACCATGTTCTGACAGTACCCAAAAAGTTTGGGGGCAAAAATTATAAAGATTTTTTTTTTTTAAATGCCAATAACTTTTGATTAAATTGGCCTATTGTAATGAAAGTGATCTCAATATATTCATTGGGTCATGCCAAGATCATTGATAACAATTTTGCCATATTTAGCCAATTTTCCTGTCCACCATTTTCATTTAATTTACTCCTCCTAGACCGTTTGTCCAATTTTCACCAAATTTGGCTCAGATCAACTCATGGTTTTCATGTCTATACAAAACGGTTTTTGTGTAACACATCAACAAATTTGCTGGAATCATGCTAAACTGCATCTGAGTCTGTTTCTCTGCAAAGCTTTGACATATTGACACCAAACTGTGTGCCATTGTCACCTCACACTTACCACACCACATCAATTTGGTAACTGCGCCACCTTGGTCAAAAGTGATAAGCCATTCATTAACCATTAATAATGAAACTTCCAAAAATGCTTACAACTTTTAATTGTATTAGCCTTTTGTAATTAAAAATATTCCTTGGGTCATGCCAATAACATGGATACTAATTATGCCATAGTCAGCCAAACTTTCTGTCCACCATTTTGATTTTTGTTAAAAACCTGTTTTTTTAAACTCCTCCTAGACTGTTTGTCTGATTATCACCAAAATCGAGTCAGATCATCTTCAAGCTGTGCTGACAAGAAGTTATTAATTTTGTGTTGATGGACAAAACCTCTACACACAAAACTGAGGCATGATACCAGACTACGTCTGAGGCTGTATCTCTGCAAAGTTTTGACATATTGACAGCAAACTTTCTGTTACCATTAACACCTCACACAGAACACACCACATCAATATGATAACAGCAACACCTATTGGTCAAAAGTGATAAGCCATTAAATCATATTACCAGTGTTTTTTTAAAACATTTTAACTAAATCATCTTAAAATGGCTTCAATTACTCATTGCTGCAGTTGGTCTGATGCTTGCTAGGTTGCTTGCTTCTGTAGTGCTTGGCCTCTTATTTGCTGCTTGCAGCTATATTTCTTCTCGTTATTTCCTTACAGTGGCTAATGGACCAGAAATCTTGCACATTCACAGAAAATAGCCTACTTCCGTTTTTAAAAATAAGGTGGATAAAATTATATTTAAAGGTATAACTTATATTTGAAATCTCCTTCAAAAAGTCTGAGAAATGTTTTTTAATTGCAATGAAGGTTACATTAGTTAACAATAACTGTAGTAACTTTAATATTTTAGTTTGAATTATGTTATTTAGTAGATATGCTTTGTGTAAATGTCATATATCATAACCACAACCATTTTAAGACAAACCGGTGTCATACTGTCAGTGAAGATGAGGCTACATTGGTTCAGGCTTTACTGGTCTTCAGCCAAACTGAACAGTTCTCAAATTGGATCCTTGGCAGAGTTTCTACAGCCAGATTCCCATGATGTTTTTCTACTATTTCAAGATCATGTTTTAAAGTTAGGCCTGTCAATTCCATGTTTCAGAACACAGTCCATGACAAATGTTTTCCTATTAGGAGTTAATATCACGTGTAATCAGAAACGGCAGAAGTGGCCTGTCTGGTCACGTCTTCACAGCGTCAGCAAATAAACTCACATTATTTTTTAATAAGCTTGAGGGAGATGGATGTGGCATGTTTTCCCATGAGCATATAGCATGTTAAAATGTATATTCTTCTAAGAGGACATTAAAAACCATGAGGACACATTTTAGTGCCTCTTTTGATACATTCCAGCTCAACAAGACAAATGTGAGCTATTAGGTGTAGTGAAAATCTACAGTCTGCCAAGTGCTACATCTTATTGAATAACCAAAATCAGTTTCCTTATGTCATTAGTGCTTTCTACAAAAACAAACTTACCATCCACCACTATTATGTTAAGATCCACATCTGTTCCACTGAAGAAATGTCTTCTCAGAAAACACTGTAGCACCTCCTCCTGGTTAATAGGTTTATACTTTTCCACACACATCATTTAAAATACATTACCATCTTTATATTTCTAATCTTTATTTTGATATATTATTCTTTCAGGAAAATGCATCAGGGATGTGCTAAACCCAGCAGAACAATGCTTCTGGGTGGTGATAAAGAAAGTGAAACCACATTTAGGTAAGCTATAATGTGCCATAATCAAATAATAAACAGGAGTAGAACATATAGACATGTAACAGTGAAAGCCACTATGGTCATTTTAACAAAAAACACACAAAAAAAAAAACAATATAACATTTCTCCACCAACAGAATACAGTGTTGAGCAACATTAAATACAATAAAACAAAGAGAGGGATTACAGTGCACAGACGATCACAACCACATCTATGTCTACGTTTTAACTCACCAGTAAGACTGGTTTTTCTTTGCATTGTAGTTGGTAAATGTTGGTTGAGAGAACAATGAGATACAAAAGAGCTAGCGTGGGTTGTGTTTGGCAGTGCATGATACAACTCAATATAGCTTAGTCTTAACACATATTTTCTTCATATCTCTGTTAATAAATACATTAGATAAAAACAAAATGTCCCTTTATAAATAATTGTTTTAAAATACTTCCTAAAGGCTGCTGTTTGACACAAAATATTTTAAATAATTTATAGTTATCATTTAGACATCCAATAAAGTCTTTTTAAATTTAGTTTTAAGTATATTGAATTCAATAAGATCTGTGCCGTGGAAAGTTCAGACAGTGGAGTGAATAATATGCTTGTTTTTAGTATTATTTACAGTTAAAGGCAAAAGTTTACATACACCTTGTAGAATCTGCAAAATGTTAATTATTTTACCAAAATAATGCATTTTTTATTTAGTACTGAAAGATGTTTACATATAGTCCACAAGATAAAATAATAGTTCAATTTATAAAAATGACCCTGTTCAAAAGTTCCTGGTACCTGGGGTTGGGATGAAACCTTTTTGAACTTAAAGATCAGGGTAAATTTAACTTATTTTGTCTTTGGGGAAACATGCAAGTATCTTCTGTAGCTTCTGAAGTGCAGTACTAAATGAAAAAAATATGATATTTAGACAAAATAAGACACTGTTCAAAAGTTTTGATGCATCGTTTTTCTTTCTGGAGCATCAGTGAGCGTTTGAACCTTCTGTAATATTTGCATATGAGCCCCTCAGTTGTCCTCAGTGTAAAAAAGATGGATCTCAAAATCATACAGCCATTGTTGGAAAGGGTTCAAATACACAAAAATGCTGGAAGACCAAAGAATTAGTGGGACCTGAAGGATTCTTCTGAAGTACAGTGGGCAGTTTAACTGTTCAGGACAAACAAAGGACTCATGAACAACTATCACAAAACAAAACAAAACAAACAAAAAAAAACAGCTGTGGATTATTCAGGTAACAACACAGTATTAGAATTCAAGTGTATGTAAACTTTTGAACAGGGTCATTTTTATACATTCAACTATTATTTTCTCATGTGGACTATATGTAAAGTCTTTTATGTGAAATATCTTATTCAGGTCAGTACTAAATAAAGAATAATCTGCATTTTGTATGATCCCTCTTATTTTGCTCAAATAATGAACATTTTGCAGATTCTGTAAACTTCTGACTTCAACTTGATTTTTTATTTTTGGAATTAATTCCAGTTGGATACAGTACTATTTAGAAGTTTAAGGTCAGTAATATTTGTATTTGTTTTTATTTTCTGTCAAAAAAAAAAAAAATATTTCAGCAAGCCTGCATTAAATTGATCAAAAGTGACAGTAAAAACTTCAACGTCTTCTAAACGTCTTATTCATCAAAGAATAAAATGCTTCATGGTTTTCACAAAAAATGTTAAGCAGTACAACTGTTTTCAACATTGGTAATAATAATTAATGTTCCTTAAGCAACAATCAAAATCAGATTATTAGAATGATTTTTGAAGGATCATGTGACATTGAGATTTTACAATATTACAGTTTTTACTGTATTTTTGATCAAATAAATTCAGTTTTTTTTTACTGACCTCAAACTCTTGAATGTGCAGTATATAGTTTTTAAATACAGAAATGCTTAAAAGCATGTGTTGACCTTTAAAAATAATTCTATTAGAACTGATTGATCCTTTTTTTTACCCAAAGGAAGGCACCACTGGTTTTCCGTGGCCTAAAATCCATTGAAAAAAATAAGCAAGCTAACAAAAAAAAAAATAACAACACATTATTAAATTATCCTTTTAAATAATGTTATATGTGACCCTGGACGACAAAACCAGTCTTAAGTTGCACGGGAATATTTGTAGCAATAGCCAAAAATACATTGTATGGGTCAAAATTATCGATTTTACTTTTATGACAAAAATTATTAGGATATTAAGTGAACATCATGTTCCATGAAGATATTTAGTAAATTTCCTACCGTAAATATATCAAAACTTAATTTTTGATTAGTAATATGCATTGCTAAGAACTTCATTTGGACAACTTTAAAGGTGATTTTCTCAATATTTAGATTTTTTTGCACCCTCAGATTCCAGATTTTCAAATAGTTGTATCTCAGCCAAATATTGTCATATCATAACAAATCAAACACCAATGGAAAGTTTATCTATTCAACTTTCAGATGATGTATAAATCACAATTTCCAAAAATTGACACTTTTGTGGTCCAGGGTCACATATCAATATCTATTTCATTATTTGGTCTACAGACCTCTTGCTATGACAAAATATATGTGCCAAGTCTGCATTTTGGATCAGTAACCAGTGCTTGAGTTCAAAATATTGACTTGTGTAACTCTTCATAATTCCTAAAATACCACTACAATCAAAAACTACCTCAGACACACCCTACAGTATGTGCCCAAACTGTCTCTACCAGGTGCTTAATGACATACTGAATGACTAATAATAATAGTCTGTCTATATGAACAGTTCCTATCTGAATGATTTTTCCTTATTTGTTTTGTGCATTAACCTTCCCTTGATCTTCCACCTTTTTGATTGCTGCCTGAATTTTGGCCTGGTCGCCTAGAAGCTGACGGGGCTTGACCGGTCGAAGATCTTCATCCAGCTCTAGCAATACTGGTACTCCTGTGGGCAGCGTTACATTCACAATGTCTGTTTCTGATATGTCTGTTGAGAAAGACAGTAAAAAAAAAAAATTAACGCATTTCTGTGAGGCAAAGCTGAATTGTCAGCATCATTACTGCTTTTAAATCACATAATCCTTCAAAAATCATTCTAATATGCTTATTTGCTGCTTAAGAATCATTTCTTATTATTATCAATGTTGAAAACAGTTCTGCTGCTCATATTTTTTTGGAAACGTGATAACTTTTTAAATCTTAAAATAGTCGACTTTTGTAATATTATACATGTCTTTACTGTCACTATTGACCCTTCCAAGTGCTTGAAGGTCAAAGGTTATAGTCAATAGTAACCATGTAATTTGAACACAGTGGCCTTTAGAAGGATTATATAATTAAACTACCAGTCAAAAGTTTTTGAACAGTGAGATTTGTAATGTTTTTTAAATAAGTCTCTTCTTCTCAGCAAGCCTGCATTTATTTGATCCAAAGTAGAGCAAAATTGACAAAATTTCAAAACATATTTACTAGTATTTAAATAACTGTTTTCTATTTGAATATATTTAAATTTTTCCATGTGATTTCAAAGCTGAATGTTTAGCATCATTAGTCCAGTCACAGTCATTTATCTGCAATAGAGCTCTTTTGTAACATTATAAATGTCTTCAATGCTAAATAAAAGTATTAATTTCTATAAGTTCTTTCTCCCTCAAAAAATAAATATACTGCAAGCTTTTGAATGGTATAGTCAGTGTATAATGTTACGTTTTTTATTTCAGATAAATGCTGATCTGTGGATCTGTCTGTTCAAAGAATCCTGAAAAAAAAATACTTAACTGTTTTAAATATTGATGATAATAATGATTTGTTACTTTAACAGCAAATTCGCATATAAAAATGATTTCTAAAGGATGATGTGACACTGAAGATAGTAATGATGCTGAAAATTCAACTTTGAAATGAAGGAATAAATTATATCTAAAAAAATTTTTAATAGAAAACAGTTATTTTAAATAGTAAAAATATTTCTACATTTTACTGTTTTTGCTGTGCTTTGGATCAAAGAAATGCAGGCTTGGTGAGCAGAAGAGACTTCTTCTTCAAAAAAAAAAACGTTTGAATGGTAATGTAGTTTTAAAGGATTTGAAAAGATATCTTTAAAAAAATAAATTTGGAAGAACGTTTAAACACGTTTTTTTTTTTTTTTTTCCATAAAATGAATGTTAGAGCATGTGCCCCAGTGTTGGGGTTCAAAACAACACTGGAGCACACTGACTTTCATTGTATAAAACAAAAAACAAACAAACAAAAAACAAGACATGAAGGCGAGTAAATGATGACAGAATTTTCACAGAAAATCAAAAACAATAAATATATTTTACCTTCCAAATGTTTAAGCAAAGCCCTGCAGCTGTTACCATGTGCAGAGATGAGGACCGTTTGCCCACTTTTGATCACCGGTACAATGACATCATTCCAGTATGGAAGAAGTCTGTCTAACACTTCCTTTAGACTTTCTGCTTTGGGCAGTTCCTCTTTCGGAACATCACACGTACTATATCGGCGGTCATTGTAAATTTCAGCGTAATAGGGATGTGACTCGTCAATGGGGGGCGGCGTGATATCATAGCTACGCCTCCACAGTTTAACCTGTTCCTCGCCATGGTTCAATGCCATCTCGGCTCGATTAAGGCTTATCAGGGCACCGTAATGACGCTCGTTTATCCTCCAGGACTTGGTGACTGGGACCCACTCTTGTCCCATGGCCTCCAGCACCAACCAGGCCGTCTGGATGGAACGGCTCAGTATGGAAGTAAAAACCTGGTCAAACTGGTAACCCTGCTCTTTCAGGAGCCTGCCACATTCTTGGGCTTCCACCACCCCGTTCTCGCTCAGTTTCTGGTCAACCCAGCTACAGAAGCGATTCTCCTTGTTCCAGGCACCTTCCCCATGTCGGAGAAGGAAGAGCTTGTACTTGGACATCCAGAAGAAGCGGTATGGATGCCTGGAAAAGATGCATATGCAGATATATGCTATATGTGACCCTGGACCACAAAACTGGTCATAAGTAGCACAGGTATATTTGTAGCAATAGCCAGCAATACATTATATGGGTCAAAATTATCATCAAAGATCATGTTCCATGAAGATATTTTGTAAATTGCCAACTGTAAATATATAAAAACGTATTTTTTTATTAGTAATACGCATTGATAAGAACTTTATTTAGACAACTTTAAAGCCGATTTTCTTAATATTTAGGTTTTTTTGCACCCTCAGATTCCAGATTTTCAAATGTTGTTGTATCTCAGCTAAATATTGTCCTAGATCCTAAACCATAAATTACTGGAAAGCCTATTTGTTTAGCTTTCATTTGTTGTATAAATCTCAATTTTTATTAAAATGGACCCTTATGACTGGTTTTGTGGTCCAGGGTTTAATACACCAAATATTTTAACTGCTTGATTGTTATATAATTATGAATTGTGAACTTTATTATTGCCTACCTCGCTTATTTGCAAAATTCAACTACATATTAAGATATTATAAACATTATGTGTATATATAACCAACTGTAGCTTAGAACTGAAAGGTTAAGGGTCATGAACTAAATGTCAACGCTAATTTAACAAATGGTCTGAAGAGCTCTGACTAATCTTTTCAAACGCTTAAATAGGAAAAAAAATATCGCATTCACAGGCCTAAATGTGTAAGTATCTAAATATTAACATGAAACTGAAATTAAAAGAAGCGATGTGTCAAATTACTGTTTTATTGTATGACAACTGTTCTGTACTGTATATAACACAACTAACGTTAGCCTGTTAGCATATCAATGAATCGTACCGTGTTCGCTCAAAACATCCTTATCTGTATCGATTAATTTTAAATCTAAGTTAAGACGAAATTAGATGTGCCCACTGAAAATTACTATGAATTGCTACGTGCTTACCTTCAGGTTAGAAACCGCCCAGCTCAGAGAGTAGCGGCAGCTCTGCAACAGGAACTGTCAGCGCAGCATCAACAAACGCGAAACGGTTTGCTTGAGTGACACTTCTGTCAGCCAATCAACTGCGTGTTCTCCACAAGTAGGCGTGTTTTAGTGTACAGTGGCGAATTGGAACTGCCGTTATTTTGAGGTTGATAACGTCAGCTCCATTTCTTTTTAGGTTAATGAGAGGAGTTATTTTACAGTAGAATACAACCGTATTCATCTAATTTGTCAGGTAAGACCAGTTACAAGTTTAAAGTAGTTTTAATAGTTATTTAGCATATTTGACACTGCACCACAATACCAGTCATAGGGTAAATTTTTTAAAATTGAGTTTATACATGATCTGAAAGTTGAATAAATAAGCTTTCTATTGATGTTGCTAGAATAGGACAATATTTGGCCGAGGTACAACAACATTTGAAAATCTGGAATCTGAGGGTGCAATATATTGAAAAAAAAAAAATAATAACGTTTAAAGTTGTCCAAATTAAGTTCTTAGCAATGCATGTTACTAATCAAAAGTTAAGTTTTGATATATTTACGGTTGGCAATTTAAAAATATCTTTATGGAACTAAACACTTGGCATAAAAGAAAAACTGATCATTTCAACCCATACAATGTATTTTTGGCTATTGCTACAAATATACCCATGCTATGTAAGACTGGTATTTGCCAGCAAGAAAACTTGAAATTACTTGTGAAAAGAGTTACAGGTTTATTGATTCTCAAAATTCACACAACTGATCACATATAAATATTATTACAATATAAGCATTATTATATAATGACAAATGCAATTATATAATAATTATAGGCCTATATTAATATAAATAAATGTTTTATATGTCGTAAAGCACATAATGTTTCAGTATTCGAAAGAATACAGTAAATGATAAATGTGGTTATAACAATAGCGCAGCTTTGTGAATTTCTCATACAGTTGTGGTTCATTCATCTAGCTGTTTTTGCAATAAAACAAACACATAACCACAATTAAATTAAACTAATTCAACTCATTTTAAATATTGATTAAGATATCATATTTATCAAAATTCATTAAGAATTTGGTCCGGCAAACATCTTCTTCCTGCCCTCCATACCAGACATAGCATCCACATTTTTACGCCAGTCGGTCACTTCTTCTTTCTGCATGGATTACAAGTAAATGCATATTTTGATAAACTCTTATTACAATGTCATGTTTACTTGAGCCAGAGTGAGAGCATATAAAAGGAATAGTTCACCCAAAAGTGAAAAATTGCTGAAAATAAACTCAAGACATTCAAGATGTATAGTTGAAGTCGAAAGTTTACATACACCTTGCAGAATCTGCTAAATGTTCATTCTTTTAGAAAAATAAGAGGGATCACACAAAATGCATGTTATTTTTTGTTTAGTACTGACCTGAATAAGATATTTCACATAAAAGACATTTACATATAGTCCACATGAGAAAATAATAGTTGAATTTATAAAAATGACCCTGTTCAAAAGTTTACATCCCCTTGATTCTTAATACGGTGTTGTTCCCTGAATGATCCACAGCTGTGGGGTTTTTTTTTGGTTTAGTTATAGTTGTTCATGAGTCCCTTGTTTGTCCTGAGCAGTTAAACTGCCTGCTGTTTTTCAGAAAAATCCTTCAGGTCCCCCAAATTCTTTGGTTTTCCAGCATTTTTATGTATTTGAACCGTTTCCAACAATGACTGTATGATTTTGAGATCCATCTTTTCACACCAAGGACAACTGAGGGACTCATATGCAACTATTACAGAAGGTTCAAATGCTCACTGATGCTCCAGAAGGAAAAACCATGCATTAAGGCCGAGGGGTGAAAACTTTTGAACAGAATGAAAATGTGTACATTTTGCTCATTTTGCCTAAATATCATATTTTTTTTCATTTAGTACTACCCTTCAGAGGCTACAGAAGATACAAACAAGGAACTCACGTACAACTATCACTAAACAAAAAAACACAGCTGTAGATCATTCAGGTAACACCACAGTACTAAGAATCAAACGTATGTAAACTTTTGAACAGGGTCATTTTTATAAATTCAATTATTGTATTTTCTTGTGGACTTTATGTGAACGTCTTTTATTTTAAATATCTTATACAGGTCAGATAAAAATAAAAAATAACATGCATTTTGCATGATCCCTCTTACTTTGCTAAAATAATTAACATTTGGTGTATGTAAACTTTTGACTTCAACTGTAAGTGAGTTTGTTTCTTCATCAGAACAGCTTTGAAGAAATTTGGATCTTCTGGAGTGAATGGGTACCGTCAGAATGAGAGTCGAAACATTTGATAAAAACATCATAATAATCTAGAAGTAATCCACAAAACTCCAGTCCATTAACATCTTATGAAGAAAAAAGCTCTGTGTTTGTAAGAAACAAATCCATCATTGACGTGTTTTAACTTTAAACAGTCACTTCTGGCAAAAATACAAAATATGAGAATATGATATTTGTAACTGTTTTGGACTGTTAACGGTGCTTAATCATGCATATTACTCTCCTGATTCAGACAAGATGACATTTTCAGGACTAGTATTTTCTGGTTTGAAGTTACAAACATGCAGCTTTTTGTTTCACAATGATTATAACAATGTTAACTGATGGACTGGAGTTGTGTGGACTCTCATTCTGATGGCACCCATTCACTTCAGAGGATCCATTGTTAAGCAAGTGATATAATACTAAATTTCTCCACATCTGTTCTGATGAAGAAACTAAATTATCTGCATCTTAGATGGCCTAAGGGTCAGTAGATTTTCAGCAAGTTTTCATTTTTTGGTAAACTATTCCTTCAAAAAGGTAATACATTTCTAATATAAACTAAATAATAAGTAAAGGAAAATAATATACAAAAATAATTTAATTATTCATTATTTCATATTATTGACTGAATAAACTAACAAAAATGTTGAATATTATATATTAATTAATATATATATATTAATTTATATATAATTAATTAATAAAAAAGCAGTCTGAGTATGATATTAAAGTTACCTTTTCTTCTTCCTTCTTCACTGTCTTCAGGTTTGCTTTAAAGTCAATGGATTCCTTGTGTTTGGCACCTAGCAGAGCCCCCAGCATGGCATCAGCAGACACCCTCACTCTCTTTAGGGCAGGTCTCTTCATTTTACCCTTCAGCTCAAAAATTTTATGGCTTAAATCTGCAATCTATAACAAAAGCGTCAGTCAGGGCAATTAAAACAAATGTCAATCAACAATGACATTTTTAAAGCAACAAAATGTACCTCCTTTTCATTCTTGGCAACTTTAGATTCAATGTCATATCGTTCCTCATCAACAACATCAATTTTTTGATGTAGTTCTTTGCACAGATTCTGTAAACAGAGCAATGGCATGTCAGAAAAAATAGCTTCAAAAGAAGACAAAAGATGAAAGAATAACAACCTGTAAATCCTGAACTGACAGTCCTGACAGTTTGAGAGGAGGAACTCTCTCACTGAGTGTTCGCTCTCTGTCAATCTTTTTCTGTTCCTTCTCCTCTGCCAGCAGTGTGCTGGCCTTCTTCAGTATTTTGGTCTGTAAAGCAATACAATTACAGAAGATAATTCACTGCCATATAATTTTCATATGTAGATCATGGTGAGCTGATTAAAATAGTTAATTTAAAAAAAAAAAAATCTAACAAAAAATAAGTCAAAATCATTTCAGAAACAAAAAATAGAAACTAACCTTTAAAAATAACCGACGAGATGCGGAAATCTTGGGCTTTTTCTGAAGAAAAGAGCCAATACCAAACACAAATGCTGCAGTGTTCAATTTGATAGGAAAATATAAAAAGTACTTGTAAAATATGTGTTAAATATGATTAAATACAGTGTTTAAATGTAAGTTACTTACTGGACTGAGAAAGATAGAGCCAAAAAATAAAAGCACACAAATATTTAATATATAAAAAGATTTATAAGTTTTATATTATAGTGAATCATTTATTATTAATATAATATAAAAAAAATAAATAGAAAATACTTACACAGATTCAGACATTTTAGTGCCTTTGCTTTTTCCTGAAGACTTACAAATGGCAAAATATAACTTAAAAAATACTAGTAAAGTATTACACAAAAATCTTAATATAGACTCTATGAAAATAGCAAACAAGTGCTTAATGTAGTCATAGATACATTTACAGTACAGATATTTAATGTTATTCAATTATTTTTGTTATGTATATTAAAGAGATTAGAGGTAAGAAAGGAAAGAAGCTACACAGAAAATCTATAACTGCTATCTAATATGCATGAATAGCCAGCAGTTGTTATAACCTGAAGGTCCTTACCTCTCAGATGATGGAAGTATGACTGTTTTGGCCACAGGGAAGAAACTGCAGATTTATAGATTCTGAAGCACTCGCGAGAGGCTCACTAAAATAGACTACTGTCCACACCATTATTACTGTCAAATGCTTAACATCCCAGGCTGCAGAGTGACGGAGCACATGGTGCTCAAGTGTACTTCAAGGGTGAATCCAACAATACTCCAGCCTTAATGAACCTTAATATATGTAAACACATTGCCTGATCTCATTTAACCTGAACTGGAATGAAGTTTCATGTGTGATTGTTCTTTTTTTTATTGATTATACAGTTTGTACTGCATATCTTTGGGAAACAGCAATATCATTGCCACAAATCTCTTTTCAATGCAAGAAAATATTCACAATTTCAAATCTTATTTAAAAAGGACATTCCAAGACATTATGTTGGAAGATTTTTAAAATATTTTCATTTCCTTAACTAATTCAGATCTGAAATCACAGATATTTTCACAACCATCAATAAGGGACCTTGAACATAAAGGAAGTGATGACTGACACGCTGTGTGATTCTGCTTCTTCCTGATGAGTTGTTGTAGGCTGCCATCGGTAGGGCAAAAGAAGAACTGCATCTGTATTAAATATGACAAGATGTGAACAAAGCGCTTTTAATTTAAAACACTACATTTTACAAGCGATCAAAACACTGATTTACTGCTATATGAGATTCTACTTCCAGCATTCAGTATAAGTCAGCTTACATTATGTACTTGGTGACATTTGTTAATATGAGTTAACATGAACTAACAAAGAAAAGTAAGTATTTAGTAATCTACACTCTAAAAATGTTTGGGTTTAAAACAACCCAGCACTGAGTGAAATATTGACAAACCCAGCAACTGGGTTGTTTTGAGCCAGCAGTTGGGTTAAATGTTTAAATGTTTAAGCCAACATTCTGGGTAGTTAGTATTGCTTAAAATTTGTATATTTCGTGCTTAAAATGAGGCCAAAATAGGTTGGAAATTTTCAATGAATGAACATTTAAGTGCTGTCAAATCGATTAATCGGGATTAATTCAAACCGAAAAGTTTGTGTTGACATTATATAGTGTGTGTGCTGTGTATTTATATGTAATACAAATAAACACACACACACACACACACACACACACACACACACATATGTATGTATTTAAGGAAGCATATGTAATATAAATGTATATTTATGTAAATTATAAATCATATATAAATACGAATGTATATATATATATATATATATATATATATATATATTAGTAGTGTCAAAATTACCACATTAATGCAGGCGATTTTTTTTTATATATTTAATGCCGTTAATGTATGGCCGGGGCTAGGCACTCACAAATGTGTTTATTTAGATGTGCAGAGCGTCTTTACAAGCACATAAAATGGGAGACTTTTCAGCAGGGTTGCCAGGTTTTCACAACAAAACCTGCCCAATTGCGACTCAAAACTAGGGGTGCAACGGACCGCAGTTGATCCGTGCGGATCACCAACCCACGGTTCGGCACGCACGTGACCCGCGGATTAATAACTAATTTTTTACATTTATAGATAATCCTAAATTTAATCCTAAATTGTTATCAGTCGCAGATAAAAAGATGTTAATCAGTCAACAATGCCTAGCGGAGGAACAGAAGAACTCGAAAAGCCAAGCCTCCCGCGTCATTCAAATCGCAATAATGATGAGGGAAGAAGGGTGGTGGTGGACAAAACTGTTACAATGTGTAGGCACTGTGTCACGAGAAAGCCGTATGAAAGCTGCAATACATCGAGCATGTGCGCTGTCTGTGTATGCGCTCAGAGACGGAACAGAACACGGACAAGTAAAGTGAACGTTTAGCTTAAGATGTTACCTAAACGGTCAAATACATGCAAATATATGTCAAAATGCGGCGTTTGGTGATTATTCGTGTAATCCTTCGTCTGTTGTCTCAAATTAACGCAAACAGTTGAGAATGAAAATACGTCTGTAACAGTAAATTGGATCCGTGCAGCTCTTAAAGCGGCCACAAGTAATATTCCTTCTGCCGTCTTTGCAGTTAATGTTAATCAAACAGCAAAAGACAAAATCACTCACTGCTCTTGACGGATGGACTTTTGTAGTTTTTATAAGAAACAAACATGTTTAATTCTTACAGTGAAGACTGCGCTGTTTTATTTTCCATTCAGTTAATTACATAAAATTTCACAAAAAAAAAAAAAAAGGTCTCCTCCCTTTTTTGCTGATCCGAAAAATGGTCCGATCCGTGACTCAAAAACCGTAATGTGTTCCGTTGCACCACTACTCAAAAGTAGCTCAAAACTACCCCAATTGCGTTTCCCGGGGGGTCCCCCCTTAAGAATCGCATACTAGAGATAAAATATGTGTTTTTTTGTCGTGGTTCCCCTGGTAAATTCACATTTCAGGGGCTAAATATGATGTTATTGGGGTCGATTCAACCCGCGGACATCAAAAACAACCTGCGGCAACAGTGTTAAGGTAGCCCAATTCCGCGGGAAAACTACGGACTTGGCAACACTGCTTTTCAGACGAGCTCTCCAATGTCACTTCAGCACCAGATATGAGTCAAATGAGTGTGGAAATGGTACCGGTGACAAGGAGCTTCAGTAGAACATCAGTGAACTGCTGTCAGATGAGATATTGTCAGGCCATATGTTGGTAAAAAATATTTTACCTGTCCTGTCAGCCATTATACTGTGATCATAGCTGTATTAGGCTATATTAAAGCGCTGTATCATATTCAAACCCAAATTAAACTGCGAGTATGCAATGTCATAGTTATGTTGTGTCGTCTAAGACATGAAGTTACAAAAAAGATTAAAGCTGCCCCAAAACTGTGCATGTAAGTATTTATTATTTATAGGTCACATTTAAAGCAGCGGCAGATCTGCAATCAAAGTTCAGCAGTGCCAGCTTTTAAAGTAACGGCTACCAAAATATCCTAATAACCAACTGGTGTGAAGTTAATAACTTCTGTAGTTTTAAATTCTTGCTGAAAGAGGGTTATATATTCTTGCTGAAAGGCTCAAGATAGTTTGCTTATATGACAATTTTTATTATGGGTTTAGTTTCAAGTTCACTTAAATAATTTTTTTTTAAAGTCTAATAAATGTAAAAGTGATAGCTCTTAATTATACTGTAATGTTGAATGGTTATATTAAATGGTTAAATATTAGGGGAAAAAATCAGAGACATCAGTTGGAATCAGTGATACTTGCCTTCAGTCATGAAAAAACGATGGCATTAAACAAATTAATTGCGATTAATTTCAGGAAAAACATGCGTTTAGTTTTTTTTTTTTTAATCGACTGACACCACTAAAATATATACATGTAAATATTTTTTATATATAATTATATGTAAATATAAATATACACAGTACACACACATATTTATTTAAACACAAACTTTTTGGATGTGATTAATCACGATAAGTTGAATAAATAATAATTAAATGCTAAACTTTTTAAAAATTGCTTATTAATAAATGTTCACCTTTTGTTCATGCTGATGCCTCTAGTAATTATGTGTCTGATTTTTAATTTACAAGCTTTTTTGGGCTCATTTTAAGCCAGACATATAGTAGTTTTAGAACAATAGTTGAGTTAAATAAAGTTAAGTGAAAATTTAACCCTACCGCTGGGCCAAAACAATCCGGTTGCTGGGTTTGTCCATATTTTACCCAGCGCTGGGTTGTAATTAACCCAACATTTTATGTTAATACATTTATTACATTTTATCAAGTTCTGTCAAAAGTGAAACCATTCAAAAGTACTGGTTAATATTACTTAATGTACAATGTAGCTGACATTAACTAAAATTAATAGTTTTATTTTTATAACTAAAGTTACTAAAGACTATAACAAATGTATTGCTCATTGTTAGTTAATGCATTAACTAATGTTAACAATAAAGCGTTGGCCTGCATTCTGTGAAGCTGATAGTTAGCCTTAAAATGAAAAGTAAAAAATACAGTGAAGAATTATTTCCCAAAGCTTTTTTACATTTTGAAAATGTACTTTCTGAAATGCAAAAACAAAGATTACATCTATGACGTCATCTTTGGTTGGTACTGCTGCCATCTGCAAGAAATGTAAAGAGATTTTGCTCAGACATGATGTTGTTTTTGCTAGTTTCTATCTAACCAGCTTGTCATAGGCTTAGAAGGAGATTGGCGCAATAAAATATTTATTTAAAATGATGAAAGGTTCCCGGTTATTGTCAGTATTTATTTACCTTATTTTACTGTCCAGCATCAAACAGCTTCTTCCTGCCCTCCATTCCAGACATGGCCTCTACGTTTTTACGCCAGTCAGTCACCTCTTCTTTCTGTGGAAGGTAAATAATTTTTGAATATTGGCACTTCTGTCCATTTAAGTATTTTATCTAATCTTACCTTCTCCTCATCTTTCCTCACTGTCTTCAGGTTAGCTTTGAAGTCTATGGACTGTGTGTGTTTGGAGCCCAGAAGGACGCTTAGCAGGTGTTCAGCCGACAGTTTGACTCTCTTCAGGTTAGGCCTCTTCAGCTTGCTCTTGATCTCATAGATCTTCTGATTCATTTCCTGTATCTTTGTAAACACAAACCACACATTGCACTTTAACACAATAGATACCAAGTCAACTGTTCCACTGAGTGCAAACACAACAAGAACTGTTCTGTTTTTCATACCTCTTTATCATTTTTGGCCACCTTCATAGCAATGTCATAGCGTTCATCATCAATCACATCAATCTTGTGATGCAAATCCTTGCAAAGTTGCTACAGACAAAACACAGTCTTAAAAGGATAGTTAACCCTGTCAATAATTACTCACTCTCATGTCGTTCCAAACTTTTATAATAAAAAACTTAAAACCCTTACTAAAAATCTTAAATATTGTAACTGAACCAGGTTTTCTAGGGCAAAATCTTAACATTTGTGTTTGTTCTTATCATTTCTGGTCAGGTAGGTGAAATATTAGCCTAATATCTTAATTAATACTGCTCGTACGTAGCTTTATCACCTATTAACTTTAGTTTGTCAAAATATTATGCCCTTCTGCTTAATAAATCCTTTTCTCTGTATGATTTAGCAGCTTCCATGCATTTTCCCCGTGATTTATATAGCATAAATTAGCAGAACAACATATTCAGTAGTACATAAATAATGCAATCCTTGCTGTTGTTTAAATCAGAGTATCATCAATATGACCGCACATCCGGGTAACTGACCAGATCGTGACGGAAGTGCAAACCATCTAAAAAGAAATGTTAAGTAGCACAGAATATACCTGTGCTACTTAACATTTCTTTCTAGACAGTAGCAGTTGTCAAAAATACATTGAATAGGTCAAAATGACAGAGTTTTTTTTATGCCAAAAATCATCATTATATGAAGATATTTTGTAAATTTCCTACCGTAAATATATCAAAACTAAACACTACATTAGAGTGCTTTTGCGAGCCAACGCAGTTTTCCTCTCAGGAACGCAATACTTTTGTAAGAGAAGCAACACATGAATTTTTTTCTTCTCCCATTTCATGTTTCCTCGTCATCACTGTCCCGTTCCAAATCTTTTCTGTTAAAGCTTTCTGTTGCAAAAGCGTTGCCCCGAGAATTGTTTGCATTTAATGCGAGCTAACGCAAAGCATCACGGGTCAACGCAAAAGATTTGCGCGCGAATGCAAACGCATGTTATTATTATTATTATTTTCATCACCATGTCCCCTAGGAAGGTTATGAGGGTGAGTAAATGATGTCATTGCGTTTTCATTGTGAGTTTTCTTTTTTGGGTTAACGATTCTATTAACTTTTATAAAAGGAGATAACTTACTTATTTAAATTATTTCATTGTACCTGTAATTCCTGTACTGATAGACCAGAAAAATTGAGCGGAGGAACTCTCTCACTGAGCACTTGCTGCCTCTCGTTTTCTTTATCCTGCTTCTCTACCATCAGCATATCCAGTGCTGTATTCAGCAGTCTTATCTTCAGGATGACGGGTCCATTGTTGTCATATCAAAGCAAAAAGTTATTATTTTTCTTATCAATGTAGATTGGAATCTCTCTACTTGAGCACACGAAGTATCCAGCAAACTAGGTGTATATAGGCTATGTTGCCAGCAGGTGGCGCTCACCTTCAAGCCCAGCCGACGAGCTGAAGTGATCTTGGGTTTTGGCTTTGATTGTGGACTTCGGTCGGTTGAAGCATCCAGTGGAGTATAGATAGAAGAGAATGTTAATAGAGACATATGACAGATATCATAATTCATAAATAGCTGGCTATTGTTACTGATGAAGGTGGAGATACTCACGCGTCAGACATCCTTCCGTAGTCCTCACTTATCTGTGAAATAAAATAACTGCATTTAAAACTTCTTTACTATGAAACACATATTAGGAAATTAATGTTTTTTTTTTTTTTAAATAAGTCTCTTCTGCTCACCAAGCCTGCATTTATTTGATCTAAAGTACAAAAAAAAAAAAAAAAAAAAACGGTAAGAAATATTTTTACTATTTAAATTTAGAATTTATAATTATTCTTGTGATTTCAAAGCTGAATTTTTAGTATTATTACTCCAGTCTCATGATTCAAAACATTGTTATTATGATTATGTTGAATTTTAGAATACTATGGCATTCAAAAGCTTGAGTCAGTATAATTTACAATGTTACAAGATTTCTGTTTCAGATAAATGCTGTACTTCTGAACTTTCTATTCATCAAAGAAAAACTGAAAAATTCTACTCAGCTGTTTTCAACATAATAATAATAATAAAAAAAAAAATAAATAATAATAATAAATGTTTTTTGAGCAGCAAATCAGAATATTAGAATGGTTTCTGAAATATGTGACTGGAGTAATGATGCTAAAAATTCACCTTTGAAGTCACAGGAATAAATTATATTTTAAAATATATTCGAATAGAAAACGGCTATTTTAAAAAGTAAAAATATTTCAAAACTTTACTGTTTTTGCTGTATAGGATCAGTCTTGAGTGAGCAGAAGAGACTTCTTTAAAAATTTTAAATCTTACTAGTTAAAAACTTTTGACTGGAAGTGTATATTTACTTCTTATTAATTTTATTTTATTTCAGTTTTATGTTGATTATTGAAAATTATTTTTAATAGTTTAAGTCTTGGTTAACAATAACAACACTGATCATACTCTTGTTATGATCTGACACAGAAAATGTAAGTTTTATTTTAAATATGAAGTAATTTTGGGAGAACATAATGTTGTTTAATGGAACAGCATTATGTTCTATCACAGTTATCAGTTATTATTCAGATGCATTTGACATGATACGCTGACTACCATAAGCAAACATATTTATTATTTAAATCTCTGGCAACTCTTTTCAGTTAGGTAGAATTCAATAAAACAGTTAAATAGCACAGCAAAAAAAGTAAAAAACAAAAAAAAAACACTTTCCATATTTAACAAAATAGGTATCATTTATGCAATCTTTGAAGGATTATACATAAATGAACACAAATTCGTCAGTGACAATGGTAATCAGACCCTTTAATCCATCCATTTGACCTATTAGTCCTCTTCACAGCGGCAGGAGTTCTGTGCATAGTGTCTGTGAGTTTTAGCATAGGTGAAAATTATCCAGGATTGTCACCAATTTGAGAGACATCTGAATAGATAACAATGCAACTGTACCCAGTTTCTTACCAGTTTTGGATAAATAATAAACAAATATTTGAATATCACAGCTAATATTATCTATAATCCTTTCTAACAACTGAATAATGATGCATTTGCCATCAAACCTAACCAAACACATAGCTGTTAAACTCTTAAGACCACTGAAAAACACATACCTGTTAGAAGAAGAAAAGACAGGAGTGTGAGTTAACTGGCTGACCGTGGAAAGAAGAAAATCCATGGATTTATAGTTTCAGCACCCATGGGAACGTCTAAAATAGACCCCTAAAATAGACCCCACTGTAGTGACATTTACTGTTCACACAGTAAACTAGCGTAATAAACTTTCATTTGGACAGAGAGAGCTATGCAGTGTGGCCAAAACCACAATGATGACCAGTTCAAAGGTCTAAAAGTGATGCTAGCTAGTATGAGAGTAAATAAGGCAAACTGCAATAAGCATTTTGCACTTAATTAAGGTACAACTACCTTGTACTCACATTAGAAACATTATCTATGAAAAGCGGAAAGAATAAGATGTCAGAAAATAATGAAAAAGAGAGAAAACAGGAAGTGGGAAAATTGTTTTTGCAATCTATTCCAGTAAATTGCAATATGATATTATACCATGACAGCTATCTCATGAACGTGATAATTTCCATGCGCATTAAGCGACCAATACCTGGCAGGAGGCGATGTGGTATCATTCATTTCTTGGGTTGGTGGACAGCGAGCAGGTGGAAGCACTGTCTTATTGTAATGTGAGCTGCCCTCGTCACACCTCATTCTCCCTGAGAGGTGACACTCCAAGAGATATGTAGTGAATTACCACCTGCCATGTGTCCTGGATTTATTTTTAGGCATTATGGCCAGATGATGGGAGGCCAAATGGAAGAAGTACTTGTCTTTAAATGGCTTTGTATAAAAAAGCTGTTACTGGGGCAGTAACTTTACGAATATGTACACTTTGGGTACTAATATGTAGCTTTTAAGGTCCCAATATGGACTCTTTAGGTTCAAAGGTACCGCCCCAGTGACAGCTTTTGCACCTATTTTTCTGAGAGCGTATGGTCTTAGAATATGCAGTTTTTATTTTTTATTTTTATTATATTATTCAGGGTGGAAAATAATTGTAGCTGGCACTTTAAGAGAACAGTAAAAATGGATAGAATTAAAAAAAATATATATGCACAATTATATTCAAGCTACAGGTTTTGTTTGTTTGTTTGTTTGTGTAGTCAAGTTACAGCCCCTCTTCTCTGTCATGACATTTATCCAAATGTGGGCCGGGACTTTTTTGTCTACCGGGAATTGATTGGATCGTTGTATCGTATTTATTGTTTTGATCCCATGTGAGCGACAATTTACCGGCACAATTCTGATATCTGATATTGTGATATTGTATCTGTTTTGTTTTTTTTTCCTCAGAATTGACAGATATAGACTCTTAGAAATGAAGTTAAAAAATAAGTAATAACAGAAAAATGTCAGAGAAAAACATAATAATTATAATAATAATAAATGATCTCACAATTCTTACTTCCTCAGAACTCAGTATTACATACAAGACTCTAGAATTAATATAGACTTAATATAGAAAAAAAGTAAAGAAAAAAGACAGCAGAAAATTATTACTTTTTTTTCTTAGAATTACAAGATATAAACCCAGAATTGTGAGATATAGATTCTAAGAAAAAAAGTAACAAAAATAAGTCATATAACAGAAAAAAACTGAGAAACTTTTCATTTCACAATTATTACTTTTTTCCTCAGGTGTGATGTATAAATTTAAAATTGTGAGATATAGAACGGAGCGTTCACACCAGACAATAAATCGCGCTATTTGTGCGTAGTTGGACGATTGAACATTTTGAGTTTACACAATTCATTCACTTCACAACAAATTTGCATTCCTTTGGCCAGGCACACCGTGGTAGCACCCTCCATCTGCCACCTGACCGTCCTCTCCCAAGCAAGATCCTTTTTATTCCTGTTTCTATAAAAGTACAAAGATGTATCATACAGCTCCGGTTATCCACATGCAACGATGATGATTTTTTCCTCCATTGTTACTTCGGATTTCTGCCTCCGCTCGCTACGTTGTAATCACGTCACTACTAGAGCAAGCTCCTGATTTGTTTATGTGATGCGAATATTTGCCAAATTTCAGATTTTTCAACTCACGCGATTCGCGCAAATCACGTGCTTCGTGCGTCAAACTCCCGAAATGCTCAATTCGCGCTGCGTCATTCGCTCGAATCGCTTCATTCATGCAAATAGCGCCACAGGATGGCTATCGCATCTTTGCATTGACTTAACATGTAAATCACTCGCGCTTAACTGTGCGTTCACATCAGACGTAGTTGGACGCTTGAACATTTTGAGTTTACTCGCTTCATTTGTGAGTGAAATTCACTTCACAACAGACGCGAATTCCCGTTCCTTTGGCCAGGCACTCCGTGGTGGCACCCTCCACCTGCCACCTGCCCGTCCTCTCCCAAGCAAGATCCTTTTTATTCCTGTTTCTATAAAAGTACGAAGATACATACAGCGATGATGATTTTGTCCTCCATTGTTGCTTCTGATTTCTGGCTCTGCGCGCTACGACATAATCACGTCACTACTAGAGCAAGCTCCTGATTAGTTAACGCGGTGCAATTTTTCACGCAACGTCATTCGCGCCGCAGGATAACTATCCTGTCTTTGCAATAACTTAACATGTAAATAACTCGCGCTTAATGCTTAATTCGCGTCTGGTGTGAACGCACCTTAAGATAAGAAGTAAAGAAATAAGACACATTTCTGATGAAAATGTCTTACAAAAACAAAAAAAGTAAAACCATTTCATCTCACAATTTGTACTTTTTTCCTTTAGAATTGTGAGATGTAAACTCAAAATTGTGAGAAATAGGCTCTAAGAAAAAAGTAAATGCCGTAGAAAAACATAAAAAAGTTACATTTTCATCTCAGAATTGAGATCTCATAATTGTAAGATACAGACTCTTAGAAAAAAGTAAAAAAAAAAAAAAAAAAAAGAAGAAGAAGAAGAAGACATGTAACAGAAAATAGAAAGGAAAACTTTTCATCTCACAATTCGTACTTTTTCCTTTGAATTGCGAGATATAAACTCACAATCTTAGACAAAAGTCAGAATTGTGAGATAATAAGTTGCTATTTTTAGTGTGTATTTTTTTTTTTTATTCCAGCAAATGAAAGAGAACTGCGAGATGTAAACAAAGAATTCTGAGAAAAAAGCCAGAATTACTGAATGTAAACTCAAAATTATGAGAAACAAGTTCAAAAATGTAAACTCGCAATTACAAGTTTATAAATTGCGAGAGTAAGAAATACTCTCACAATTCTGAGAAAAAAAAGTCTGAACTGTGATATTTAATATTTAAATTTTCATATGCTCTTTATCACAGTGTCTCTGAATTGCCAAAGCACCTATAAAAACGCTTGCTACAGATGCAAAAAATGCAGAAAATTAAACCTGATACGATTTTTTTTAAAGATGGACAAGCGTTTTCGGAGGCAGTGTGTAAATGTGATTGACACAATGTGAGGTTGTATTTATTTCTTTTTTAATTTCGGACTCATTGTGCAAGGATCTTTAGTCAGAAATTAGACTGGCAGGATTTCAGTTCATCTACTAAAGATTGTTTTTGGACTTAATAACACAAATTAGTGATTTGGTTTGAAAAGCTTTTAAAGTGCATGTATTTTTTTAAAAGTTCCACAAATTTACAAACATCGTTGATTGATGTTAAAACAACTGAAGGTATTCCCAGGGCACAGCAGTTGTGTTATGTCTGCTATGAAGTGAGGTCAAGTAAATAAAAGTGCATGGCAAGGTCAAAGCCTTCAGGTCCTGTTACATTTAGGGCTGTTGTATCCAAACATTTCCAGAGGTCTTCTGATCTGAAGTCATAAGCGTTAGTCCTCATTGCATTTTTTTTTTAAGTAAGGGGCAACATTTAGCCTTTCTTTGATGTGTTTTTATTTTTAAGACAGAAAATGGGCTCAGCATCACAGAAACAGACATGACGTAGACATCAAGTAAGTATGAGACACTGTTTTCATGTCTAAATAACTTATATACGCAGTTTCTCTTTTAACAGACATAAAATATTAAACTATATTCCTAAGCTATTATTAAGGTAAGATATATGTATGATAGAAGTTTTAAGAAGTTTTATTAAGAAGTTTTTGAATTCTGGTGTAGTTGCTCACCTGTAAGAAAACAAAAATAAAATTCAGTGCTTAAAGTCTAGGTAAGATATTTGAAGTAAGACTTTCTTAACCAAAAGATAATTTAAAAACAAACCACTCTTCTATTGTCCAGCATCAAACAGCTTCTTCCTGCCCTCCATTCCAGACATGGCCTCCACATTCTTACGCCAGTCAGTCACCTCTTCTTTCTACGAGAGGAACAGGTGTAACAACAGGTATGTGTTAAAATAGCTCAAAAATACATATGCATTAACACACAGTATTGTATTTATTTTTCTTTAAAATGTCACATGACTTACCTTCTCCTCTTCTTTCTTGACTGTCTTGAGGTTGGCTTTGAAATCCACAGACTCTTTGACTCTGGAGCCCAGAAGAGCTCCCAACATGGCATCAGCAGAGATCTTCACCCTCTTCAGTGCAGGTCTCTTCATTTTACCTCTAAGTTCAGTAATCTTGATGTTCAGATCTGAAATCTGAAGCAGACATATGCATTTATTATAGCAGATAAGCATAAAGTTGAATGCAGTGTATTTCCATTGAATCTAAGAAGATGGTATAGTACCTCCTTTTCATTTTTGGACACTTTGACGGAGATGTCATACCTCTCTTCATCTACAACATCAATCTTCTGATGCAGATCTTTGCAGAGAGCCTGAAAACGAAGTATTGGATCAAAAAAAAAAAATTATTAGATAATAAAAGCGATATTTCGAGAAAAAAGTCGAAATATAGCAAAAATAAAGTCTAAACTACAAGAATAAAATTGAAATATTTAGAGAAAAAAGTTAAAATCATGAGAATAAAGTTGGAATGTTTCAAGAATAAAGTCGAAATTTCGAGAATACAGTCTAAATGTTTTGAGAATAAAGTCGAAATTGCGATAATAAAGCCACAATTTCAAGAATAAATTCAAAATGTTTTGAGAATAAAGTCAAAATCTTGCAAGGATATGTTGAAATGTTTCAAGAATAAAATCAAAATGTTCTGAGAATAAAGTCCAAATGTTTTGAGAGTAAAGTCGAAATGTTTCAAGAATAAAGTTTAAATTACAAGTATAAAGTTGAAATGTTTTGAAAATAAAGTTAAAATGTTTCAAGAATAAAGTTAAGATGTTTTGAGAAGTTAAAATTTTGAGTATTTCAACTTTTCTCTATTCTCGTAATTTCGACATTATTCTCGAAATATTTAATCTCGAAATACTTCGTCTTTATTCACAAAAATTTCAACTTCATTCTCGCAATTTCGACTATATTTTCGACATATTTTGACTTTATTCTTGTAATTTTGACTATATTCTTGACATATGTTGACTATGTTCTCATATAATTTTGACTTTATTCTCAGAATTTCGACTATATTCTCATATAATTTTGACTTATTCTCAGAATTTTGACTATATTCTCATATAATTTTGACTTTATTCTCAGAATTTCGACTATATTCTTATATAATTTTGACTTTATTCTCGAAATATATTTATTTTTGTAATTTTTTTTTAACATGACACTAAAACGCCATCGTAAAAAGTCATTTGCACCAATAATAACAACAAAAAAAACATAATTAATTAGGTTTACCTGAAGCTCTTGAACAGACAGACCGGACAGCTGTAGAGGTGGCACTCTCTCACGCAAGGTGGTCTCTCTCTCTCTCTGTTTCTCTTCTTTTTCAGTCACAAGCATAGAGGTTGCCTTCTTCAGCAGCTTTGTCTGAAGCAAAACATGTTAAAAGGTATTGTTAAATGAATCATCTTCATTAATTACATCTTCTCTGTAAGAAGAACAGAACCAGATACCTTTAAGAACAACCTCCTGGATGCCGTAATCTTAGATTTGGGTCGCTGCAAGAATTAAGAACAATTGGATTTTGTTGAAGAAAAAAAAATTGCCACACACAAAAAGTTAAAATAATAAAATTCACCTACCTGTCTAAATTGGCAATTTTCAGTTTGTAGTGTATGAAAAGAAATAAAAGTGAACATGTTTTAATTGTGAATTTACAGCAAGATAGCAGATATAGATATTAATGATTTAAAAGACTGAATACTTACGACTCAGACATTGTGAGCTTCTAAGTGCTTCCTTTCTATGACTAAACTGGTGCAGATCACTAGCCAAAATTGGAAATACAATTGATTGGTGACTGATCACAATTAGTATTACTAAATACATATCTAATAATCATAATCACTTCATAAGCATTATTTTGGAAGTACATGACACAACAAACAATGCACTATAAATCTTAGCTCAACATCACACCAGAATCAGAAACCCCTCAAGAGAGAAAAAAAATCTCATTTGTTTTTCCTAGCCATGAGATTAATTGAGGTGCAAATTGAGACTTTGGATATCCTACAACTTCAGTAACCAGCCATGTGTCATCAACGTTTTCAAAGACCAAAATATCTGATCTATGCTATGCATTAATTTGATGTCACCAGTTATATCTCATGGGTAATTTTGTTATATTTAGAGCAATTGCATGCATTGGTTTTACGGTTAACGTTGCCAAATAGTTCATACCTGTTCCTCCAAAGACCACTCCAAGCAATGACGGTGTGACAATGTCAGTCCAGAAGAAAACCCAGGCAAATTTTATGGCCTCTTTGGACTCCTCTGAGTGGCTCACTAAAATAGACTGAAGCCTTACACCCTGAGGCTCATTTTACTCAGCTCCACCGAAACACAATTCCACACATTGTCCACTGCCAGTCACTCTGTTTTCCATTGTTTGACCCTACAAGGCAGAAGAGGCTTTGCTGAAGTCTGTCAGTAGCTTTATGACCTCTACTGCAACCCTGAAAGTGACTACTGTAACTACCTAGTTAGCTTGAATTAATCACCAATATCTTGTTAACTTCAGTCAGCAGTTTAATATGGAATAGCATGAAGATATAAATTAGAGGATTTGTTGTTTCTTCACATTTTACTCATACATTCCAGTAGGTTTCCAGTCGATTTCCGTATAGTAAGAAAAACAAATAAACGATATCGTTGTAACATTTAATTTGAGTAAATATACACACTGCATGTGGTAACTTAAAACCAGTTATGCACTTCAAGGAACACAACCAAGTGCGACAGTACATTTCAAGGACAGGGTTTGTTTTGCAAGGGAACTGCAGGGTGACACAACGTTTTTCTTTGTCGCATGGGGTCATTTAATTTTGGAATGCCATTACATTGCAGTTTTTACTTCCAGCAGCATAGAATGTGTTACAATATCTGACATCCTGAACAACACTATTTCACAATATTGCATACAATTTATTTCCAGTCTGAATCTCATGCATATATTTTAAATTTAACATTTCATACACAAAATATCAAATTTAGTTTCAGGTGTAAACACATTGGTACAGACTGTCCACAGATTGCAGCAAAGGACAACTGGTAAAGACACACTTAAGTCCTAAGGTCACCTACAAAGACACAAACCTATGAACATTATAAACAGTTTTTGTGTGTTTAATTGACATTATTAGTCACAAGAAATCTAATTTGTATGTTTTTTTTCTTGCTTGTTGAAAGCCTTCACATTTCTTGAGTCTGAGAAGTAAACAACAATGTCAACTTTCAATCAAAATGCTTGTTTTTTTAACAACAACAACAACAACACAGGTAAATGTGCTGGATGTCAAGTTGGGACGTGTTTACTTTGTAATTTTTTTTTTTTTTATTGTCCAGCATCAAACAGCTTCTTCCTGCCCTCCATTCCTGACATGGCCTCCACATTCTTACGCCAGTCAGTCACCTCTTCTTTCTATAGATGGGACGAATAGACAAAAATAGGTTTAGAATATGCTTTGATTTATTTGATTTTAAATGAAGGTCAAAACATAGATGAAATGCATTACCTTCTCATCCTCTTTCTTTACTGTCTTCAGGTTGGCTTTGAAATCTGCCTTTGATGACATTTTGGATTCAGTCAGCGCATCGAGTTTGGCATCATGCGACTTCTTAACCCTCTTCAGTTTGGTTCGTTGCTTTGTACCCTTCATTTCCCAAATCTTCTGGGTCAAGGACTGGATCTGAAATGGATCACAATGATGGTAGCTTAAAATAAAAATAATTATTGAAAAAAGATTAGTAATTGACATAAAGCTTAAATAAGATAAATAAGAATACAGTTGAGATCAAAAGTTTACATACACCTTGCAGAATCTGCAAAATGTTAATTATTTTACCAAAATAAGATGGATCATACAAAATGCATGTTATTTTTTATTTAGTACTGACCTGATGAGATATTTCACATAAAAGATGTTTGCATATAGTCCACAAGAGAAAATAATAGTTGAATTTATAAAAATCACCCTGTTCAAAAGTTTAAGTTTTTTTTTTAAGATTTAGATTTTGGCCTTTTATTATGATAGGACAGATCATAGCTGACAGGAAGCAAAGTGGGAGAGAGAGAAGGGGGCAGGGTCGGGAAAGGTCCTCGAGCCAGGATTCGAACTCGGGACGGCTGTAGCGCAGTATGTCAGCGCACTGCCCACAAGGCTATTGGTGCTGACATAAAACTTGATTCTTAATACTGTTTTGTTACCTGTATGATCCACTGCTGTGTTTTTTTATTCTTGTTTAGTGATAGTTTTTCATGAGTCCCTTGTTTGTCCTGAACAGTTAAATTGCCTGCAGTTCTTCAGAAAAATCTTCAGTTCCCACATATTCTTTGGTTTTTCAGCAATTGTGTGTATTTTTAATCCTTTCCAACAGTGACTGTATGATTTTGAGATCAATCTTTTCACACCGAGGGCAATTGAGGGACTTATATGCAACTATTACAGAAGGTCCAAACACTCACTGATGCTCCAGAAGGAAACACAATGCATGAACAAGAGCCAACTTTTGAATTTGAAAATCAGGTTAATTTTAACTTATTTTGTGTTCTGGGAAACATGTAAGTATCTTCTGTAGCTTCTTAGTAGCTACATGGAAAAAAATATGATATTTAGGCAAAATAAGAAGCCATATATCACGCTCATCCTTCATTAGCAATTGCTCCAGCGTCTTCATTGCGCTTCTATGACTTTCAGTCCCACCCTGCTTCATACTACAGTGACCTTAATAAGTCTTAAATACATTAATTCATCCATGGACATGAATTCTCCCCAAGTTTTATCGGATTACTGTGGGGATGAAGACAACAACTCCCATGATTCCACACTCAATCACAGCATCATCAAACTACGCCTTCAGTTCTTTGTACAGTATGTTTTGAATATGCCCCTTCTAGCAGTGAAAACTTGTGCCTTTAATGCATAATTTCTCCTTCTGGAGCATCAGTGAGCATTTGAAACTTATGTAATAGTTGCATGTGTTTTGATAGACAATGTGAAGGTACTTAATTATTTTCATGTTCCCTAGCATCCAAATACATAACCTTATCATTATGTTATGTGCGCACCAAACGCAAAGCTAATATTTGCATTGTGTTATTCACTCTAGTTTACTCGTGGGATGTTTTTGAAAAAATAGAAACAGTGTGAGGTTTATTTAAACAGTGAGAGACCGAATAACAACAACAAATTCAGAAATCCAGAAAAACGCATTTCAAAAAAAGTTATAAATTAATTAGCATTTTAATAAGTGAAATAAGTATTTGTCAGTCAGCAAGATTTCTGGCTCCCCGGTGTCTTTTATACAGGTAAATGGAGTGCTCCTAATCTCAACATGCTACCTGTATAAAAGACACCTGTCCACAGCAGCAATCAATCAATCAGATTCCAAACCCTCCACCATGGCCAAGACCAAAGTGCTGTCCAAGGGTGTCAGGGACAAGATTATACACCTACACAAGGCTGGAATGGGCTACAAAACCATCGCCAAGTAGCTTGGTGAGAAGGCGACAACAGTTGGTGCAATTATTCGCAAATGGAAGAAACACAAAATAACTGTCAATCTTCCTCAGTCTGGGGCTCCATGCAAGATCTTACCTCGTGGAGTTTCAATGATCATGAGAACGGTGAGGAATCAGCTTAAAACTACACAGGTCAATGATCTCAAAGCAGCTGGGACCATAGTCACCATAAAAAACAATTGCCATCAACTCAACCCACCGTGTTTGGAGGAGGAGGAATGCTGCCTATAAGCCCAAGAACACCATACCCACCGTCAAACATGGAGGTGGAATGCTATGCTTTGGGGGTGTTTTTCTGCTTAGGGGAGAGGACAACTGCACCGCATCAAAGGGACGATGGACGTGCCATGTACCATCAAATCTTGGGTAAGAACATCCTTCCTTCAGCCAGGGCATTGAAAATGGGTCATGGATGGGTATTCCAGTATGACAATGGCCAAGGCAACAAAGAAGTGGCTTAAGAAGAAGAACATTAAGGTCCTGGAGTGGCCTAGCCAGTCTCCAGACCTTAATCCTATTGAAAATCTGTGAAGAGAGCTGAAGGTTCGAGTTGCTGAACACCAGCCTCGAAACCTTAATGACTTGGAGAGGATCTGCAAAGAGGAATGGGACAAAATCCCTTCTGAGATTTGAAACGTCTGACTTCTGTGGGACCTCCCAACAAGGCTTTTGCCACCAAGTACTAAGTCATGTTTTGCAAAGGGGTCAAATACTTATTTCACTCATTAAAATGCACATCAACTTTTGAAATATGTTTTTCTGGATTTCTTTGTTGTTATTTTGTCTCTTACAGTTAAACCTGCCATTAAAATTATAGACTGATCATTTCTTTGTCAGTGGGCACAATCAGTATGGATCAAATCACTGTATTTTTTCCCTCACTGTATAGGTTTGAATCCTAATCTAATAACATGGTTTATTTACTAGAACTGTGGGATCTTTTTTTTAAGGTTTATTTTTTGGCATTTTGCCTTCATTAGGATAGGACAGATCAGAACTGACAGGAAGCGAAGTAGGAGAGTGATAGGGGATGGGATCAGGAAAGGTCAATGGAGTCAGGATTCGAACTCGGGATACCCGTAGTGCAATGTCGCTGTATGTTGGCTATCGACGCAGACAGACTGCGGAATCTTAACACTCGTTAACATTTGTGTTTATGAATAAACTGCTCTCTCATTTGTCTTTCTAAACGTGGTTCGACATCACCAAACCATTACCTCTTTTTCATTTTTAGCCACTTTAATTTCAAGATCGTATCGAGCCTCGTCAACGACATCAATCTTGCGGTGAAGCTCTTTGCAAAGTTCCTGGAAAAAAAATATTCATGAATATACTGTATACTTATTTAGCTTATTGTTGGTGCAAAAAAGCTTATTTAAGAAAATACCTGAAGCTCCTGTGCAGACAGACCAGAAAGTTTGAGAGGAGGAACCCTCTCATTAAGAGCCTCGTCCCTCTCTCTTTTATTCTGCTCTTTTTCAGCTGCCAGCATAGACCCGGCCTTCTTCAATAATTTGCTCTGTAATGTAACAGAGCTGTATGACTATAAAGTTCCAGCAGATTTGCACATAGCTTAGCACATAGCACAGCTTACTGCTAACAAAGCCAGCCACTTCATCATGGATTATAGTCTTGACTTTCATTACTTTACAGACTTCACTTTACATTACTTTAATATGTGCATATGCTCACTAACCACATCAGTATTACTAAAAAATAGTTTGGGGTTGGAAAGTTATACTCACCAAGGCTGCATTTATTTGATCAAAAATACAGTAAAAACTGTGATATTGTGAAATAATATTACAATTTAAAATAGCTTTTTCCTATTTAAGTATTTTAAAATGTAATTTATTTCTGTGATGCAAAGCTACATTTTCAGCATCATTACTCTTTAGTGTCACATGATGCTTCATAAATCATTCTAATATGCTGATTTGCTGAAATTTAAATATTTATTACAAATGTCTTTACTGTCACTTTTGATCAATTACTAACTTTTCAAACAGCGTATTTTATTAAAAAACAAGCAGACAACTTACTTTTAAGAGCAGCCGCCTTGTGGCAGTATACTTTGATTTTTTCTGAAAAACAATACAAGTCATGTTTAATCTCTCTGAATTGTTTTTGAATAACTTATGAACTTATGGTATATCTTGCCAAAACTTACCGGTCTACAACGACGAAGCACAGAGCAAATCAATAAGGAAAAAAAAGAAACACCATAATTGATTAACAAAAGAGATCCATAGTTCCACTTTGCAATTTTAATAATAAGATTATCAAAATACTTACCCTTCAGACATGATTATTTCTCTGTATGGATGCTGAAAAGAAAAAAGGAAATTGAAAGACACATATAAAGTGTTCATAAAGACATCACACATGTCTTGCATTATATGTTCCATTTTCTAACATGGAAAATAGATATCCGTGTATGTGATCCTAAATGTCTTTTAGGTGATGATATCACTAAGTCTGTATCAATCTGTGCGTCAGATTTGCGTCGCTAGGAAACATTCTTACAGTCCACACATACAGCATAGTCTGGAAAGGTGACGAGTGCCAAGTATTTGAAAGGCGGACGAGTCACAATGTAGAGGAAAATTTAATTTGAGGCCCTCGTGTCCAAAGAAGACTGTTTATATAAAGCACTGGTGCCAAGCGCTCTATCCCTACCTATTCGTTGCATTCGTACCTATTGTGCCTGATAAAGCACATGCTTGTTAGTGTTCCCAGCCTGGCTAAATTTGAACATTGCTGCCATTCTTTCATATGGCCCTGTTTCAAGCTCTAGCCTTGAACTGGTGCTAATGCTTTTATACAGATCCTGGCCAGAACTCAAGTTTTGAAGAAAAGACATTGTTGTTTTAAACTAAACTGTCAGGATGTTTTGAGCCAATTTAGCTATTTTATTTTATTTTATTTTAATATTTTAAAAAAACATTCAATTATTGGTAGCCAGAACTCAAATTTGTGAAAAAGATAGCTGTATTTTAAACTAAATTGTCGGTATAGTTTTTTGCCTAAAAAAAAAAAAGTAAAACTAAATAAATATGCACTTCTAATTTGTTTATTTTTTTTTTATCATTTTGTTTCCGAACACCCCAATATAAAATTTTTGGTAGCCAGAACTTTTATTTTGAATTAAACTGTCAGGATATTTAATTTTTTTGCTAAAAAGTAAAAATAACTACATAAATATGCACTGTTAATGACTTGTTTTAATGTATGTTATTTCCAAAAAAAAACACAATTCAGTTCTTGTCAGAAAAGATTTAAAGCTTTATTGTGAACTAAATTGTCAGGACATTTTTAGTGTTTTGCTAAAAAACAAACAAACAAAACACTATTAATTTTTTAAGGCTTTTTATTTCCAGAAGCACCACAATATTTAATTCTTAATAGCCAAAGCATTTTTTTTTTTTTGTGAAAAAGATAGCTTTATTTTGAACTAAATTGTTTTGAACTAGATTGTTTGAGTGTTTTGCTAAAAAGTAAAAAAAAAAAAAAAAAAAAAAAAAAATTTTACATTTAATTCTTTGTAGCCAGAACTAAAATTTTCTGAAAATGACAGCTTTTATTGTAGATTAAATTATCAGGATATTTTGAGTGTTTTGCTAAAAAGAACGCATTTTATTTCTGAAACCCTTCAACATTTAATTTTTGGTAGTCAGAACTCAACATTTTTTAAATTGTAGCTTTTATTTTAAGCAATTTTTTTTGGATATTTTAAATGTTTTGCTAAAAAGTAAAAAAATAAAAAAATAAAAATGCACTCTTAATTTATTTTATTAATTTTATTTCCAAAACCCTTCAACATTTAATTCTTTCTTGGTAACCAGAATTCAAAAAATTGGAAATGATAACTTTTATTTTGAACTATTTTTTTTTTTTAGGATATTTTAAATGTGTGTGTGTGTGTGTGTGTGTGTGTGTGTGTGTGTGTTTTTTTTATGCATTTTATTTCCAAAATCATCCAACATTAAATTCTTAGTAGCCAGAACTCAATTTTTTGGAAATGAGAGCTTTTATTTTAAACTAAATGGTCGTGATATTTTGAGTATTTTGATACAAACTGGAGGGAAAAAAATGCACTATTCATTTTGTTAATGCATTTTTTTTTTCCCAAAACCCCCTCGAAATTCAATACTTGGTAGCCAGAACTCACATTTTTTTATGGAAAAGATAGCTTTTATTTTGAACTAATATGATAATGTGATAGTAATATAATACTACTAATAATGATTTGTCAGGATATTTTGAGTGTTTAAATGCATTTTATTTCCAAAACCCCCAACATTCAATTCTTGGTTACCAGAATTTTTTTTGTTTTATTTTAAACTGAATTATCTGAGTCAGTCTTTTATGTGTTTATGCTTTTGATTTCCATAAAAAAAGCAACATACAATTATGTTTGGCTAATTCATTCTTAAAACTTAAAACTACTAATGCAATTGTATGAAGTTCGATGTTCAGAGGCGTTTTCTTGTTCATTACTCACCAGAGCAAATTATACGACAATTTTTCTTCCGAATTTTGAGAGCTTAAGTGCAAGACAAACCATCTGAGAACCGTTTTCATGGCTTAAATAGTTCTGCAAGTCAAATCTCTGGCAAAGTCCAGAACATTGGATCTTGTATCCACACTTCTCTAGATCTAAACTAGCTATGAAACAGCTACAGTATTTCATAACACACATTCCTTGAAGTTGACACAAGCGGCTCGTTACAGAAATACACAGTGCGGCGTTTGCTGATCCCTGCGGGGAGCCGCGGCTGTGACACGGGAGAATGTACCATGTATGTGCATCCATTGTCCAACTGTGAAGGTGTGATTGTGATGATCTCTAAAGTCCAAACGTGTACTGTAAATATACGAGCGATAAACAGACCATACAATACAAAGCCCCTCAAATGTTTTGCAATAAACTCAATATCCTTAAGCATTTATGACAACATGTGTTGATCCATTTAAGTTGGTGCTGTGAGTGTGATAGCTTGTAGGACTTACCTTGAACTAGGAGGCAGTCAGGGCAGGATGAGTTGTGTGGTGCCGTCGAAGAAGAATAAACGTTTTATGTTTTTCGTGAAGGATTTATGGCTTGAATCCTGCATGTGAATGGCTCACTAAAATAGACCCCTGTTACGTCTCTTGGACTCACATGTGCAAATATCTGGGCAATTTGTTCTCCACCTTCCTCAATGGCATTTGCACTGAACGGGGTGTGTGTGTCCTCCAGGACAAATGACACACACTAGTGTAGGGGTCATGCATTTAAATTCTTTTTGGTCTGTTGTACTAGTAAATTAGCAAATGGTAATCATCTTTAACTAAAACATATGAGAAAAAAAAAATGTTGTTCGGCAACTAACTGAAATAAGCTTAAGTTAAGAAAATTTAAAAAATAACAAATTTATCTTATTCATATTTAAAAATAAAAAAAATACTAAAATTTAAACTTACATTAAAATGAAAAAGAAAGTATTAATGAAAACTATAATAGTATAGAAATAATACTAAAATAACACTGTTATTAATGAAAATTTAAAGACTGACCCTTTAACTCTCAGCTGTCCCCTCAGTGGGTTTACTTTACCATATAACAAAAAATCCTAATCTAATCAAGACAAAATATATATCGTTGGAAAGGTCTAAGAGTCCTAAATAGATATTTTATCACTGTTTTGTGTTACAGGTTATGTAGGAAAAGTGAAAGTAATTAATTATTTAATGACAAGAGTGCACCTTTAAAATCTACATCATAACAGGAGTTCTGACCTTTGTCACAAAAAGACTTTATTCGTTGCCTTTTTCTCTATCACACTTTAGAAATAATAAAAAAAAAATATATATATCTATCACTTGAAAACTTAAAATCTCAAAATTCATCTTTGAAAACCATTTTAAAATCAGACATTGCATTACCATGGAAAATGTACATCAAAATCATATTACAAAATGTTTCCGTTCATGAATTTTCATGCACTTTCATGTCTGTGTTCAGAAATGGAGTGACAGTCAAAGGGTTAATTTAGAAATAATTTTGACTTGGAACAAACACTTATATATTACTTATATAAGTAATATATATATTACAAACAACTATATTAATATATATATATATATATATATATATTTATTTATTATTATTATTTTTTTTTTTTTTTTTTTTTTTTAGAAATGTTGCTTGGCAAGTAACTGAAATTAGCTTAAGTTGAGAAAATTATTACCTAGAACATTTTTTTAAGTGAACAAAATTTGAAAAAAGAACAAATTATCTTATTAATGTTTAAAAATAAAAAAAAACAAATTAAAATGGCAAAAGCACAAAATTACTGAAACTTAAACTTACATAAAAAAATTTGACAAAAAGGTCATACTTTTAAAAGATTTATTAATCTTAATTAATGTTTGTTTTAATATTTAATAATACATTATCAAAAGTTGTATCTGTTAATATTATTTAATATACAAGAGATGCAAAAAACTGTTAGCGTTAAGATAAAGGTAAAATAATATAAAATATAAATATTAGATTTAAATATATATATATATATATATATATATATATATATATATTAGAAATGTTGCTTGGCAATTACCTGAAATAAATTGTAGTTGAAACACTAAAAGTGAACTAAAAATTAAACAAAATTTGAATAAAACAAATTAAACTTAAATGGTAATATTTAAAAAGAAAAAAAATAATTTAAATGGCAAGAGCGCAAAATTGCTGCGCTCATATAACTTAAATAAAAATGAAAATTGAAATGAATAATAACAAAATAGTAATATTAAGATATTATATATTAAGATATTTGGTTATTTTGACTGTGAACAAACACTTATTAGGAAATTCACTTAAACTGGCAATACTTTACAATAAGGTTCCACTTTGCTAATATTAAACTAAATTAACATTTAAAACCTTTATTAATCTTAGTTAATTTAGTTAATCTTAGTTTGTTTCATCATTTAATAATACATTATCAAACGTTATATCTGTTAATATTATTTAATGGTCCTGAGGTAACATTGTTAGTTAATTAATTAACTAATGTTACCTAATGGGACCTTATTGTAAAATGTTACGATTTAATTACATTTCCAATTTAATAATTGAATAGAATTAAATGTAATTTTAAAAATATTGAATTTAATTTAAAAATGTAATTTATTTTACAAATATTCAATGTAATTAAAAAATATTTAATGTAATTAAAAAAATGTAATTTAATTTGAAATTTAGTTTAATTAAATTTTAATAGCACTTTGTTAACTGATGAAATTTGACTACATTTTAGTCAGCTGGTAACTGCAAATTTGACAAAGTTGTCATATATGATTTGCTAACTCCACAATTGTAATAAAATGTTCTCCTCGTAAATGCTAAAGTTAACTGGCCTTTTCATTAACCTGCGTGCTTGTGTTTGAGGACTATTAAAGCAGAGTTCTTCAAGGCTGTAGCCTGCATGCCATGTAAATGGGGTGAGGGCAGACAGTAACTCATGTGTACTTGTTTAGAAGGGACTGACAGCACAGTCCTAAAAGTCTGAAGGTTTTAATTATAATTCACACAAGGTCATATAATTATAGTGCACTTAAATCTCATTCTCGCCTACAAAAGCAGCTTACACGAACATATGGCAGAGCGCTCAATGACAATGTGACATTGTAGTATTTTGGTGAGATTTTATTAAAGTGATACTGACCTGTGTATACTGATATGTCATGCAGACCCAGCATGTGACTAATTACAGCTTCTAGTGGTGATATTGTGCCATGAGTTTTTTATTGTGTGACAGAATGAGAAGGGGGTTTTGCAAGAGCTTCTGAAAACCTCTGCAGACTGCCAGCAGACCTCACAAAGTCATTTTAGTGGTTAAATGTGGAAGTTTGCTGTGTAATGTGTAATAAAAACTTGCATCATTCTGTGGGGGGTGTTTAAAAAGTCTTGTAAAGACAGTCTATGACTAATGGTGTTACAATTCTGTATAAAAAATAAAAAACTTTACTGGAACATAGGAGAAAATAGACAATATATATATACACACATATATATGTTTCTCAAACATAAATCCAAATTAGCCTGGTAATTTTTCTATTAACCAACATGAGCCCTCTAGTGGCAGAGAGGTGATTTTTTGCCAGTATTTTGCCTTTTAGATTTTTATATTTCTTGTACACACCCATTTTATTTTATGTTATTTTATTTATTTATTTTAAATAGGGGTATTACAATTTAAAATAACTGTTTTCTATTGTAATATATTTTAAAATGCAAAGCTGAATTTTCTTCAGCCATCACTACACTCAAAGCAATGATTCAGGAGACCTGTTACTACAGTTTAAATTAATGCATGATTGCAAATTGATTTATTTATTTAAACCTTTTGACTTGCAAACATTTTGTTGTGCTCACTTGACATAATAATGTTGATCATTACATTAACTTAATAATGTGGGTAATTTAAACTCAAATTTCTGTGTTAATTAAAAAAATAAGTTGTAGTAAGCCCTTTTTTGAAGGGTAATTGCTTTTGTTCACAGAATTGCAATTTTTCAGAACTGCGTGAAATAAACAATAAACAATAGACCCCAGTGATTGGTAGATTTAGGGGCGGGGTTAGAGGTAGGTCATTTGTACAAATTCATACGAATTGGGGAACTCATAAAATATGTACGATTTAGCAGAAATCGTGCAAATGAGGTAGTACGAGTGAAGTTGTACAAATTCATACGAATTAGCCACCCCATAAAATACGTACAAATTGTCATAAAATCACTTTATAAGTCAGAATTGTGAGTTTATATAGTATTTTCAACACTATCTCATGACCAATTCGTACGTGTTTTATGAGGTGGCTAATACGTGCAAATTCATATGACCTCACTTGTACGATTTTGTATGATTTTTGTAGACCCCGGTGACGGGAAGGTTTAGGGGCGGGGTTAGGGGTATTTGTAAAATACGTACTATTTGGCAGAAATCGTACAAATGAGGTTGTATAAGTGAGGTCGTACAAATTCAAATGAATTAGCCACCCCGTAAAATATATTACGAATTGCCATGAGATCGGGTTGGAAATTCTGACTTTATGACTCTCAATTCAGAAGAAAAATGTTGTTTATATCATGCAATTCTAAGAAAAAAAGTCAGAATTGTAAGTTTATATCATGCAATTCTAAGAAAAAAGTCAAAATTGTGAGTTTATATCGTGTAATTCTGAGAAAAAAGTCAGAACTGTGAGTTTATATCGCATTTTCAACACTATCTCACGACCAATTCGTACGTGTTTTATGAGGTGGCTAATCCATGCAAATTTATATGACCTCACTTGTACAATTTTGTATGATTTTTGTAGACCCCGGTGACAGGAAGGTTTAGGGGCGGGGTTAGGGGTATTTGTAAAATACGTACTATTTGGCAGAAATCGTACAAATGAGGTTGTATAAGTGAGGTCACACAAATTCAAATGAATTAGCCACCCCGTAAAATATATTACGAATTGCCATGAGATCGGGTTGGAAATTCTGACTTTATGACTCTCAATTCAGAAGAAAAATGTTGTTTATATCATGCAATTCTAAGAAAAAAGTCAAAATTGTGAGTTTATATCGTGTAATTCTGAGAAAAAAGTCAGAACTGTGAGTTTATATCGCATTTTCAACACTATCTCACGACCAATTCGTACGTGTTTTATGAGGTGGCTAATCCATGCAAATTTATATGACCTCACTTGTACAATTTTGTATGATTTTTGTAGACCCCGGTGACGGGAAGGTTTAGAGGCGGGGTTAGGGGTATTTGTAAAATACGTACTATTTGGCAGAAATCGTACAAATGAGGTTGTATAAGTGAGGTCATACAAATTCAAATGAATTAGCCACCCCGTAAAATATGTTACGAATTGCCATGAGATCGGGTTGGAAATTCTGACTTTATGACTCTCAATTCAGAAGAAAATTGTTATTTATATCATGCAATTCTAAGAAAAAAAAGTCAGAATTGTAAGTTTATATCATGCAATTCTAAGAAAAAAGTCAAAATTGTGAGTTTATATCGTGTAATTCTGAGAAAAAAGTCAGAACTGTGAGTTTATATCGCATTTTCAACACTATCTCACGACCAATTCGTACGTGTTTTATGAGGTGGCTAATCCATGCAAATTTATATGACCTCACTTGTACAATTTTGTATGATTTTTGTAGACCCCGGTGACAGGAAGGTTTAGGGGCGGGGTTAGGGGTATTTGTAAAATACGTACTATTTGGCAGAAATCGTACAAATGAGGTTGTATAAGTGAGGTCACACAAATTCAAATGAATTAGCCACCCCGTAAAATATATTACGAATTGCCATGAGATCGGGTTGGAAATTCTGACTCTCAATTCAGAAGAAAAATGTTGTTTATATCATGCAATTCTGAGAAAAAAAGTCAGAACTGTGAGTTTATATCGCATTTTCAACACTATCTCACGACCAATTTGTACGTATTTTATGAGGTGGCTAATTCGTGTAAATTCATATGACCTCACTTGTACGATTTTGTGCGATTTTTGTAAACCCCAGTGACAGGTAGGTTTAGGGGTGGGGTTTTGGGTCAATCGGACGAATTCATACGAATTGGGGAATTTGTAAAATACGCCCGATTTAGCAGAAATCGTACAAATTCGTACAAATGAGGTTGTACGAGCAAGGTTCTATGAATTCATACGAATTAGCCACCCCGTAAAATATGTACAAATTGCTGTGTGATCGGGTTTGTAATTCTGACTTAATATCTCGCTATTGCAAGTTTATATCTCACAATTCATAGAAAAAGGTTAGAGTTGTGAGTTTGTATCACGCAATTTGTCGAGAAAAAGGTAAAATATTACATTTATATCTCGCAATTCCAACTCTATCTCAGGACTAATTCGTACGTATTTTATGTGGTGGCAAATTCATATAAATTCATACGTATTTTTTTTTTTTTACAATTTTTCTAGACCCCAATGACAGGTAGTATTAGGGGCAGGGTAAGGGGTAGATCATTTGTTCGAATTCAAATAAATTGGGAAAGTTGTAAAATGCATACCATTTAGCAGAGGTTGTACGAGTGAGGTGCAATTCATATGAATGAGCCACCTTGTAAAGTATGTACAAATTGCCATGAGACTGTGTTGGCAATTCTGACTTTTTAGTAAATATTTGTGTTTTTAGTGAAGGAAAAGACCTGCTTGTGTTGTTTGACATATAAAAAAGTTTCTGTTATGTTGAAGTTTCTGTGGTTACCATTGAAAAGTAGACCACATGAAGGTAAAGGTAAACACTATGTTGACTCAATTAAAAAAGAGAGAAATAAATATATATGAATGGATTTGTTTAAATGACGAACTTTTTGTTACAATTGTTTTCTGGTGAAGTATAACCCACATTTATCTAGTCCTGAGTTTCACTCGTCGAAAATGAAACAAGTAGGTCATCTTACATCTCAAAATCAAATTGCTATTAAACTTTGAGTCTAATGTTCAACTTAGTGTTAAATATGACAGTTAAACAAATGGCTAAGAACAGAAACTTTTTTAGTGAACACATTGCAGTAGTTAAAGAACTTGATTTTAAGATAGACTTGAATAAAAAAGAAAATGTTCGTGTGAAAAGCTTACTCTTTGTGTGCGTCAGGCTCACCGCCTCCCCTTTATCAGATCTCCTGGTTTCCTCTGAATACAGATAGAATCTAAGAAAGCCATGAGAGGATGTTCAGTGTTCTTCCACTGTCACTTAAAAAGCAGCGTATGCCTGCGCAATACCAGAGAAAACATTAAATACGATGGGTGTGATTTTTCTCAGTCTTTTCTCTCTGATTTCATGTGTAATAATGAAAATCTCATCCCTGCATCTCATTGAACGCCCTTCGATGGAATGTTCTCAAAAGGTAAAGGTGCTGTTTTCCCCTTTTTTAATCCATAAAACATTAATGCTATTCATATAAAAACAAATTAATTTTTCATTATGCTGTTTTCTGACAGGGTGTAGTATGCAGGGTTCAAGTAGGCAAGTATAAATTCTCTAAATTGTCAGTAATATTAAAGACAAAATCAAAGGTTTGTTTATCAAATATTTCTTTGACCATTTCAGGTAACTGTACAGATAAGGGTTGGATTGTGCCGAGAATTGATGCCCCAGGGCTTATTGAAAAGTTAACAGCAAAGGTAACAGCCAAGAGGGATAACAGTGGACAGTTTGCACCAGTCCTAAACATTACATGGAGCCAGTTATCTGATGGTGAGACATGTATAATCACATATAGCTACGCACAAGACTATAATATTAAAAATAACCAAATGATCAAATCAAATTGCCTTTTTGACCGGAATACTTATTTCTCTTCTAACAGTACCTGTACAGATGGTCAGCATAATTGTCTATTTAAAGCATTGTTTTTTTTATGTATAATTTAATTATTTTCCTCAGGTAGCATATTCGCCATCAATGGGACTGAAGTGCTTATTGTTGAAATGTCCACAAATCACAGCATTTGTGTTCGTTACATTTTTCATAACAAACTACCAGGGACAAATAACCTAGATCTGGGCGTGGTAAGAGTACTAATGCTTATATAATCATATATACACTAAAAAAAATGTAGACTTTTTTCATTTTTTCACTCAGAAATTGCTAGTAAATTTCACATATATATACATATATATATATATGTGTGTGTGTGTGTGTGTGTGTGTGTGTGTGTGTGTGTGTGTGAAATTTACTGGCAATTTCTGAGTGAAAAAAGTGTGTGTGTGTGTGTGTGTGTGTGTGTGTGTGTATATATATATATATATATATATATACACACAGTCTTTGGTTTGACTTTGGTTATACACACAGTCTTTGGTTTGACTGTGTATATATATATATATATATATATATATATATACACACACAGTGAAACGAAAATTTATTCAGACACCTTCAACATTTCTCACATTGTCACAATTTATTCGCTACAGTTTGGAAAATGGTAATAAAATATGACATGAACTCAAGTTCAGGCCAAAGGTCAAAGTGTTAAATCACATTTTTGGTCCCAAATTATTATCAGTTTTACTGGTAGTCCACTGTATGAAGAATTTTAGTATAATATGTCACAGTGTACTTCATTTTGCTATCCTCACTTACATAAATGAACTATAGTGTCCTGCACCCACTAGTAAAACAAATTCAAAATTTATATCTGGTGTCTAAATCATTTTTGGTTTGACTGTATATATAGTATACTATGCAGTATTATTCACACCTTTTTTTAGCCTTGTCTCTTTTCTTCATCTTTTTAGTGGACATTTTCACTGGTCAGTATTGTGGTCATTCCCAACTTTAAATATCAGGTTTTTGTAACCAATTTACCAAAGCCAGACATAGGAAGCTATACAAAAATAACCAACATCACAGTTCCAGGTGAGAATTAATGAATGATGTAAGCATTAAAAAACAGTTGAGGTTTGATGATTAGATATGTAGCATTTATTCCAACAAATTATATGAAGCAAATGCTCGAAAGGGATCCACCCAAAAATGAAAATAACCTAATTAAAATAAAATAAAATAAAAAATTTCCCTCAAGGCATCCTAGGTGTACAGTTGAAGACAAAATTATTAGCCCCCCTGTGAAATTTTGCTTTTTTTTTTTAGAATATTTCCCGAGTGATGTTTAACAGAGCAAGAGAATGTTTTCACATTATTTCCTATTATTTTTTCTTCTAGAGAAAGTCTGATTTCTTGAATAAAATAGTTGCTTGAATAAAATAAATAAAAAAATGGTCAATATTATTTAAGCCCCCTTAAGAAATTATTAGTTCGATTAGCTATATAACAAACCACTGTTGTCCAATGACTTGCCAAATTAACCTAATTTGCCTGATTAACCTAATTAACCTAGTTAGGCCTTTAAATTGCTCTTTAAGCTGAGGATTAGTATCTTGTGACACAACTAGTAAAATAATATGCACTGTCATCATGGCAAGGAAAAAAGAAATTAGTTTGGACTTGAGAGAAAGAATTGTTAATGCTCATAAAGATGGAGAAGGATACACACGTTTATCAAAGCGTTTTCAAATGTCAAGAACTGCAGTGAGATGCATTATCAAGAAGTTTAAAGAGACCAACACAGTGGAGAACAAGACGGGCAGAGGCAGGAAGTGAAAGATTTCAAAAACTTTGGAAAGAAAACTAGAGAGAGAGGTTTCTAAAGACCCAAGAACACGGGGGGTTAATAAAGGCCTTCTAAAAATGAATTGATGTGTTTGTGGAAGAACAATATCCATATTTAAAACTTTATTAACCATAATCTCTAGCTTCTGCTAACTGTCGTATGCACACTCACAAGAGACAATGGCTTGATGGTGAGGAAATCATGGGGTAATTTTCATTTTTCGGTGAAGTATCCCTTTTACATGCTTTAAGCATGATATTAAACATTGAAAATCCTTTCGGGCTAATTCTGAAGTGATTTAATATCTTAAAAAGTGAACTCCTGTTAGGTAAATCTGTTTGTCCTTTTAGAACGCATCTGGGATACGAAGGTAAAATGGTCAGTACAAATCTATAAAGAAAACGGTGACTTGATGATAAGAATCATTGTAGTTTTTGAACCAGAAAAGTTCTCTGACCAATACAAAGTCTCCATCTGCAGTCCTGACCTTCACCCAGAACTGTTTCACATTGTCATAAAGGTATGTTCAACATCTAAAAGACACACTGCCACCTGTTGTATGTTCCATCATAAATGTACAGTAGATTCAAATATAGCATGAATATAGAAAGCACAGACAATATTATGAGCATGAATGCTAAACTAATTCTGTTTCAAAGGATAACAAGCCATTTCTGAAAGTTAATTTCACACTGGAGGCATGTCAGATAAATCACTGCAACTTGGAATTGGTGGTGAGTTACAGTACCATTTATTTGAGAGCACTGTTTTAGTTGTATGGGGATGTTTGAATGTTGATAATTTGTCTTATATCACTAAATGACTAAAAGCTGCCCTGTTCAACAGATTCATCCACTGTCTCTTCAAAGCGTGAATAACTGTCTGGAATACAGAGGGAACATTGATGTCTGTCCATGTATGTATTAACAATGAAAGTCTTATTGCCTGTGTATTTTAATTATTTATGATACACAGCAGTTTAAACATTTCCATGTATGGTCTTGACTGAAGTTTATTTTATTTAGATAGACCATTATCTTTATTAACATGTTAATGTCAGTTCTTCCAGGTGCTCCTGTTGTTTTTATCATTTTGGTGACACTGGGGCTGTTGTTGGCTTCATTGGCAGCTGCTGTTTGCATTTTCGGCTGTATTGTATTTTTGCAGAACAAGAATTCACATAAAGGTCAGTGCAAATAGAACAATCAGTTAAATAAGCACATAACTTAAAGTCCTGATGAAACAGAAGACCTTAGTTCATCTTTACCAGGGTTCAAGTGCTTAAGGCATTTAGGGAAATATTGTAAAAGCCATTACATATTCTTTAGCAAACATGTAACCACCTAAATCAATGACTGAAGAAAGCATTTTGGCAAATACAGGTAATTTGCCATAGAAATATTGTTTTAACATTTATGACTGTTTTAGTGCCAGTTGTGGTCTGATCTCCTTAAACATTCACCTGCTTGTTTAGAATCACCTGCTGCATATGCTCACCAGGTTTCATGAAGTTTTGAGTTTTCCTTTAGGCTTAATAGAATTTTGGGTAGATTTAGACAGGCCCCTTTTCTAAATGACACCGTCATAGCTTCCCAAAGGGTAATTTTTTTTATATATGTATATAATTATTGACCTAGAGAGTCCAGAGAATTGTACTGCAGTGTTTTTTTCCAGATTGAGTGAAAAACATAGGACTAGATATCGTATAGCAGTGTCCGAATTCTTTCAAATGGGCAGACCTTTGGGGCTGTGAGTCAAACAGGCCCACTGAGTCCGTTTCAAACACCCTCCGTAACCTTGTCTAATAGGTGCTCAAACTTCATCGGCCAATGGTGGCCATGTGTTTTGGAGATACCAAATGTCCTTATAGACACTTGTGGCACTTTGGACCAAGATATGCACAGCGATTTTGCATGTTGATAGGACAAATGCAACTGCGTAAGAACAGCTATTTTTATGTTTTTTCCCTTATACAGGCACCAAGTGGCCAAGCTCTGTGATTTTTGTCCTGTGACCTCAGATTGAGCTCTTACATAAGTGTTCTGAGTTTGACGAAGATACCTCATTCCGTTCAAAGTAAACTAAAAGTGGCCCTGCCCCTTTAGAAAGTTTTGGCGTCCCTTTGTGAAGACGAGTCGAAAGTGTAAAAAACCTAGGACTAGTTGCAAAAGTAGGTTTTTCAAAAACTCCAAAATACCAGAACATTTCGCTCGGTTCGCGATTGAATCTGAGGCATGCGTTTTGTCATTTTGTAGTAGTAGAGTTTTCAAAAAAATGAACCAAGTTACTGAAATGCAACTGACATCTTGGACTTATGACAGTGTCATAAGAGTCAAAAACAGTCTACATTGTTCTGCACTTTTCAATTGTTTTGTGGAATCTTTCACCCATTTTTTATTATTTCAATAAGTTTTGAAAGTTTCAAAGTTTTTGTATCTTAATAATAATCATGACCTTTGACAGAAACGCCCTCCTCAGACAGCTCAACGTGTGCAAAGGGTAAACCGGAGTGTAATCCCGTTCAGGAGCCTATAAGGGTCATCATCATCTACTCTCTGGACCACCCCCTGTACAAAGAAATCATCTTGAAGTTATGTGCCTTTATGAGGGCTAAATGTGGCACAGACGTCACTCTGGATCTCCTGGACTCTGCCTGGGTCAGCACAATCGGCAGAATTCAGTGGCTGGATATGCAAAGGGAGCGAATCTCCAAGTCCTCAGATAAAGTCCTGATCTTGTGCTCTCCTGGTGTACATGCCAAATGGAAGGCCATGTGCGGGGAGCACAAAGTGAGACTGAAGGAGGACGAACATTCACCCATTGGAGATATGCTCACTCCGGCTCTGAGCCTCATTATACCGGATTTTGTTCATGCTTCATCTTTCCACAAGTACATGGTGGCTTATTTTGATGATGTGTGCAGTGAGGAGGATGTTCCAGCACCTTTTAACATCGTAGTGAAGTACAAACTCATGAAGCACTTTGAAGAACTTTACTTCCGAATCCTAGACATGGAAAAACATGAGCCGGGACGGATTAAGTGCATTGCAGGCATTAGGGAAAATGATTACTTCAACTGTCCATCAGGACAAGGACTTCGGGATGCTATTGAAGCTTTTAAAAATTACCAGCTGAAGAATCCAAATTGGTTTGAAATGGAGCTTTTGGACACTGATGATGAAGAAGAGGAAACTATCTTAAAGTCGGACATTAACTATAGCTCTGTCACTGAATGCTATCAACTGATTGAAGATCATAAAGCTCAAACATTTGTCAATAGGATTAAGTATCATAATGATGAAAATGTTTTAAAGTCTTCCATGGCAGAGACAGCTATAATACTGAGTTAGAATTCTTCAGTTTTTACCTCAGATGTGCATTACAGTGGTCTAGTACTGAGTAGCTTAACAGCTATTGATGTGAAAGGTTTAAAAGCGACCAAACCTGTGGCACAACATGCTTTATGCTTACAGGCTCTCTGAATCATCTGAATTAAGCATGATATCATCAGACTACAGTAACTATTACACTTCTATTATCTTATATATTATATATATTAGGTCATCTTTGTTTTTGTCTATATAGTCTATAAGTTCACTATAGTTAATGTTAATTCAACAAAATCATGTTAACAACTGAGAGCTCATACTCAACTGTTACAGAGGGTTCAAATGCCCCCTAATGCTTCAAGCAAACACAGTGCATTAAGAAAAAAATTATAATTTGAAGATCAGGGTAAATTTAACTTTTGTCTTCTGGGAAATATGTAAGTATCTACTATAGTACCTACTTTATATTTTGAAGGGCAGTACTAAATGAAAAATAAAAAAAATAACACATCTTCATTCTGTTCAAAAGTTTACAACCCGTGGCTCTTAATGCATTGTGTTTCATTCTAAAGCATCATTGAGCATTTGAACCGTGTAATAGTTGCATATGAGTCCCTCAGTTTTCCAAAAGATGGATCTCAAAATCATACAGTCATTGTTGAAAAGGGTTAAAGTGCACAAAAATGCTGAAAAACCAATGAATTTGTGGGACCTGAAGGATTTTTCTGAAAAGCATTAGGCAGTTTAACTGTTCAGGACAAACAAGGGACTCAGCAACTATCAGTAACCAAAAATCACAGCTGTGGATCATTCAGGTAACAACACATTATTAGGAATTTAAGTGTATGTAAACTTTTGAACAAGGTATTTTTTTTTTATATAAATGTAACTATTATTTTATCTTGTGGACTATATGTAAGCATCTTTTATGTGAAATATCTATTTCAGGTCAGTACTAAATAAAAAAAAAATAACATGCATTTTGTATGATCCCTCTTATTTTGGTCAAATAATTAACATTTATAGATTGTAAGAACCTATAACCAAGAAATATATGTAAATTATATTGCTTGCTTCCATACATCCATTATGAAGAATTTGCTACATGAAGTGTCAATCATTTAACTGTTTTTATAAATCTTACTTTTTGTATGATTATTACATCTGACATTTATTTTGAAAATCTGATATTACCATTGTAACCACTAAATCATTAAATTGCCCCTGTAAATCCCCCATATCACAGAAATTCTGAGTAAAAGGCAATAGATGCGATTCTCAGCTAGTACAAACAGACCCAACCGGATCAAAGTTCAACCTAGTGGCGTCCAGGCGAAAAGCAAATAGCTTAAACTGAGAATTTAATATCCAACATAAAGAGTTGGACTTATTTTAGCCAAATCGTGACAGGAGTCACTACTAAAAGTGAGTAACGCGTGAGAAGCGTCTTAATGAGCAAACGCAGCCTTGTTTTCAGTCTTAAACTGAACGAATGAAGCCCTCAATTGTTTACTTACAGGACCCGTATGCTAGTTTTATGTTTAGTGGATTTCTGTTTTGTCTTTTGAAACGTGCAGGATTGTGGAAAATTGCTTATATCAGCGCGTCACTTGTCTCAAACAAATAGAGCGCGACAAATTGTTCCGTTTGAGGTTTGTGGAAAGTCTCAGATGAGTTTTGCTGACCTGAAGATAAAGTTCTGAAGATGTGGAGGTTGTCTGCGATTTTTAGACGTTGCATTACAACTTCATCCAGCAGACGTTACAAAAAAGGTAAAGTAGTACAAACCACAGCTCTAAATTCAAGTAATTGCACGTAGAGCAACCTTGTCCCAATTTCATGTTACTATGCAATGCATCTTTCAGACTAATTGAACCATTGTAGATTATACACAGAGTATTTAATCCTTTTTTTTTTTTTTGGCTGTCAATGTTGCTTTATCTTAAGTGCAACACAGAACAAAATATTTAGCAAAATGTCCAAGATTTTACTTTCCATACAATAAAAGTACATGGGGACCTATCAGGCTCTAAATGACCAAAAGTAGAAGCAATCCATGTGTCTCATGTACTGTATTCCAAGTTTTTTTTAATTATAATACAGCACTTTATGAGGGACTCAGGGACAGACCAAAAATGTTGTAAAATTGAATTTGCTTTCTCTATTATTTGTGACCATGGACCACAAAAACAGGCATAAGTAGCACGGTATATTTAGCAATAGCCAACAATACATTGTATGGGTCAAAATTATTTATTTTATCTTCATGTGTCATGAAGATATTTTGTAAAGTTCCTACCGTAAATATATCAAAACTTTATTTTTGATTAGTAATATGCATTATATGCTAAGAACTTCATTTGGACAACTTTTAAGGCAATTTTCTTAATGGGAAGCTTATTTATTTAGCTTTCAGATGAAAAATCTGGTACCGTGGTTTGAATGCAGTGTTGTTTGGCTCAACCATTCCATATTTCTCCTACAGACAGTCTGTTTATCATCCATCCTGATGTGAAAGAAGCCTTAGCAGGTCACAGGCCAGTTGTGGCTTTGGAAAGCACTATTATCACTCATGGAATGCCTTATCCTCACAATCTCAGGTAGAAAAATATGATAAATCTCTTACAGTGCTGTCAAATACTTATCACGTGATCCTTTCCCTCACACCATTCTGAAGTCAGGGCTGTCACATGACTTTTTATCTTAAAAAACAGTAAAGACTAATTGTGTTGTATCATTACACAGGGCTTTTTAAGAAAAAATCAGAAGAACTTTTAATCTGTTCACCAGTATTTACCAGTCGACTGCATTTCCTCTGTATTTCAGTACAGCAAAGGAAGTGGAGGAGATTGTGAGGGCTGAAGGTGCAATCCCTGCAACCATTGGGATTCTTAAGGGCAGGATTCATGTGGGCCTTTCTTCAGATGAACTGGACTTCCTGGCACAAAGCAAAACGGCACTAAAAGTGTCCAGAAGAGACTTACCTTATGTCATCAGCAAGGTCTGAAACTTAAGTCATCTTAATTTGTAACTGTGATTATACTTACTGATGTAAAATGTCTGTGTTTTTCTGATAATGCAGGGTTTGTCGGGTGGCACGACTGTCTCTGGCACAATGATTGCGGCTCACAGGGCTGGGATTCCTGTCTTTGTAACCGGAGGCATTGGAGGAGTACATAGAGATGGAGAAAACTGCATGTTTATTTTCAAAATGTTTCTTTTTTTCATGTGAAATGTATGCTGGCCTATATTCAGTGACCAATATATTATCTCTTGTAGCCCTGGATGTGAGCGCAGACCTGACTGAACTGGGTCGAACGCCTATTGCTGTTGTGTCTGCTGGGGTGAAATCCATCCTGGATATCGGTCGCACTCTTGAGTTCTTGGTGAGACCTTCAAGAACTAGTTCACTTCCAGAATAAAAATGTCCTGGTAATTTTTTCACCCCCAATGTCATCCAAGATGTTCATGTTTTTCTCTCTTCAGTTGATAGGAAATTAAGGTTTTTGAGGAAAATATTCCAGGACTTTTATTCAAATAGTGGACTTCAAAGGGGATCAACAGGTTGAAGGTCCAAATTGCAGCTACATAGAGCTTCAAAGGGCTCAATCCCAGTCTAGGAATACGGGCTGTATCTAACGAAACTAACATTTTTTTTTCTAAAAAAAATAAAAATGTATATACTTTTTAACCACAAATGCTCATCTTGCACTAGCTCTGTGATGCACTTCTATGATGGTCATGTGTGGTTAGTTTTTCGTCTGTGTACTTGAAGACTTCATTTGAAACTCCATTTCATTGTTGTTTTACCTATTTTGTAAAGGGTGTTTGACTTTCTTTGAACATTTGCTTTGTAAACACTGGGTCAAGCTAATGCAAGAAGACATGCATTTGTGATTAAAAAGTATACACATTTGTATTTTTTTTTTGAAAATAACTAATCATTTTACTAGATAAAACCCTTATTCTGAAGCTGGGATTGTGTAGAGCCTTTTAAAGCTGCTTTGAAAATGTAATTTGGATCTTACACTCATTGACTCACATTGAAGTCCACTATATGGAGAAAAATCCTGAAATCCTTAATTTCAGGATTGAGGAAAGAAAGACAGTCAAAGAAAGAATGACTGAGGAAAGAAAGACATGAACATCTTGGATGAAACAGGGGTGAGTAAATTATCAGGAATTTTTTATTCTGGAAGTGAACTAATCCTTTAAATTCAGTCACCATTTTTGTAAGTTTGCATGTAAACAGTTTATTTACAAGTTATTTCACAACTTTTTGAAGTGAGAGTTTTAGATTTTAGATTACCTTTCCTGTCATCTAACACACACTTATTGTTAAAGGAACACTCCTCTTTTTTGAAAATAGGCTAATTTCCAACTCCCCTAAAGTTAAACTGATTAGTTTTACTGTTTTTGAATCCATTCAGCCGATCTCCGGGTCTGCCATTAGCACTTTTAGCATAGCTTAACATAAATCGCTGAATCAGATTAGACCATTAGCATCTCGTTCAAAAATGACCGAAGATTTTCAATATTTTTCCTATTTCAAACTTGACTCTTCTGTAGTTACATCGCGTTCAAAGACCGACAGGAAATGAAAAGTTGCGATTTTCCAAGCTGATATAGATAGGAACTATACTCTCATTCTGGAACTTTGTTGTTATACCATGGGTTTTATTTACAGGAAACTCAGGGTGTATGTGTAGCCACATATGGAGATTCAAAGAGCTTCCCGGCTTTCTTCTCTCGGCAAAGTGGATTTACTTCTCCTTACCACGTCTCTAGTCCTCAAGAAGCAGCAGACCTAATTGGCAAGTCTAAGTTTTTAAGCTTTTACCGCACCTACATCTGAGTAAATGTCAATATCACACATTTACTGAATGCTGCAGTGATCCTAATTGAAAGTGCTAGTTGAAACAGCTCTCATAGATAATGCGCCTCTGACATAAACTCAGCTTGCTTAGTCATTTGTAAAGGGATCTTTACCTTTCTCTCTTTCCTCAACAGCAAACACACTATCTCTGGGACTGCAAAGTGGTCTTCTGCTGGCTGTTCCCATCCCTGAGGAACATGCAACCACAGGACAGCAAATAGAAAATGCCATACAAACAGCTGTGACTGAGGCCAGGTAGAGAAAAATAGTGCTTGGACATAACATAAGCCACATATAATGCTAAACACTTCTGAAAAGAGCATTTCTTTGTATATTTGAAGCTCAAAAGGTGTCAGAGGACGAGACGTCACCCCTTTTATCCTTCAGAAAGTCAGTGAGCTGACCAAAGGAAAGTCCTTGCAAGCCAGTATCCGTTTAAGATGCAAAAAATAGTTTGTCAACATGAATTGCATTTATGTCTTTATATGTGTCCTTTTGTGGTATTTTCCTGAAGTTCGTTCATTTTCAGATATAGCCCTCATCCATAACAATGCCAAGGTGGGCAGTCGGATTGCATGTGCTCTTTCTAAACAAAAACACAAAAGTGGAGGCAACTTCAAAGGTGACATTAAGACCCAAAAATCAAAGGACCAGAGAACAGACTCCAAAACTGTAAGTGGTACAGTATTAATAAAAATCGAAATCCTCATATGGTGTTTACAAAATATAATAAGCTCTTGATGAAAAGACTGATGCATACTAAAAGCTTTACTAAAATATAAATTAAATAAAAATAAAAGCTAATTCAAAATAATAATAAATATTTTTATATGTCATTAATGCTAAAATTACACTGTTTATTTCCCTCAGATTGTTATTGGTGGAATAAACGTTGATTTTATCGCTAAAGGGACAACTAAGAAATTGGTGGTAAGTCTAATAACAAGCTAAAGGAGCGTAAGTTAAATTTTTTATTACATTACAGAATTTAATATTATATATTTGTGTTATATTTTTAGTTTGGTCAGACAAATCCAGGAAGTGTTTGTCAGTCATTTGGAGGCGTGGGCAGGAATATTGCTGGTGTGTGATGTTTAATTCATATTATTATGAATCAATAGTACAATTTCTGTTTGTGTTTTATAATTGCTTATATTTCCTGTAGACTGTTTAAGCAGATTAGGGCACAAGCCTCTCTTCATCTCTGCCATCGGCAAAGACTCTCATAGTGATGCTGTGTTAAACTATTGTAAACACATGGTGAGTTATATTTTGCATTTTATTGCTCTCATAGGCAAAATTTCATTGTACAGCTACAGTTTTTGCATTATATTTATCAGGATACAAGTGGAGTTGCAAGATTACAGGACCAAAGAACTGCAACCTATTGTGCTGTAATAACTGAGTCTGGAGAGTTGAGCCTGGGATTGGGTGACATGGACATCCATCAGCAAATACAAGAGCAGTATGTACGTATATTCGAAAAGCACAGAACTGATCAAAAGTTTGGGGTCAGTATGATTTTTTTTATGTTTTTGAAGTTTTATGCTCACCAAGGCTGAATTTTTAAAATCTAATATATATGCGGATGCGCTGCCATATTGGCGATACTCGGATGTAAACAACAGCACGTATTGCATGGTTAATGTACTGCTGAATACTTATTCTGCTAATTTATGCTGTTTTAAACCACAGAAAAAATGTGTGGAAGCTGCTAAATCATAAAGAGAAGGACTTAGTAAGCTGGAAAGGGTGCAGTATTTTGACAAACTAAAGTTAATAGGTAGTAAAGATGCATACGAGCAGTTTTAATTAAGATATTAGCCTAATATTTCATCTACCTGACCAGAAATGATAAGAACAAACACAAATGATGTCAAGATTTTTGCCCTGGAAATCCTGGTTCAGTTTGGCCAACCACAAACTACTTTTTTTCTTCAGAGAGTTTTTTTGCACTCTTCTCCTTGATTTGTTATAACTTTTGGCAGTCTATAGTACACCAAATGTTTTTCCTGGCACAAAATATGAATAATTGATCATTTTCGGCAGCAATAATCTGCTAAATCCGTGAGTTTGTTTTGCTTTAGTGACATTGTTTACGTTCAGTGCTGCCAATATGGCCAATTGATGACACGTCGTGAAAACACTTTATGCTAAAAGAGGAATATTATGAAATATTATTACAACTTTAAATAACCCTTTTGTATTTTAATATATTTTAAAATTTAATTTATTATGGTGATGAAAAGCTGAATTTTTATTCATGATCCTTCAGAAATCTTTCAAATATGCTGATTTGCTGTTAAAAAAAAATATATTTTATTAAACTGTTGTGCCACTAGATATTTTTGTGGAAACCATAATACATTATGGATTCTTTAATAAAAAGTTATAAAGAACAGCATTTATATGCTGATTTGCTGTTCAAAAAAAAATATATTTTATTAAACTGTTGTGCCACTAGATATTTTTGTGGAAACCATAATACATTATGGATTCTTTAATAAAAAGTTATAAAGAACAGCATTTATTTGTAATAGAAATCTTTTGTAATTACTTGCTGTCACTTTTCAACAATTTAATGCACAAATTGCTAAATAAAAGTATTAATTTCTTTAGAAATAAAACTCTTATTGACCCTAAACTCTTAAAGGAATAGTTCACCCAAAAATGAAAATTCTGTCATTAATTACTCACCCTCATTTTTTTCCAAACCCACAAGACCTTCGTTCATCTTCGGAACACAAATTAAGATATTTTTGATGAAATCCAAGAGCTTTCAGACGCACACAACTGATATGTTCAAGACCTAGAAAGGTAGTAAGGATTAATTCATTTGTGTTCCAAAGATGAAGATGTCTTACAGGTTTGGAACAACATGAGGGTAGTAATTAATGACAGAAGTTTTCATTTTTGGATAAACTCTTCCTTTAAAGTAAACTGGATTTTAGTCCAACTGTTAGTTTGCTTAACATTTACCTGCAAATTTACATCTAAACATCTTAAAAACCATGGCAGATAAACGCATTTTAAACTTTCAGTCTTTTTTGAGGTAATCAGAGAAAAAAAAATAAGGATGACTCATCCTGTACTCTCATTTTGTCCAATCAGATACACTATAGAAAGAAATTGTCCCGCCCCCTAATAACAAATACAAATTAGGGCTGAAATGATTAGTCAACATTATCGACAATGTCGACAATAATAGATTGGCGACATATAATTTGGTTGTCGAGTAGTCATTTGATTTCATATGATGTAATGTCCAACTGAGCGTATTTTATGTTTCATTCGCCTCTGTTAAAACTCCTGTAATTTGTATGCCGTAAACCTCATTATATGAATAATCACATCAACACATTTCAAGGTCAAACATTATCTAATTGATTAAATATCAGCGCTGCAAGTTTCAAAGTCAGATGCTCTGCTTTTTTTCTGCGGTTACCGAGGAAATGGCTATATTCATTCAACTGCTGGCAGAGAATTAAAGGCCAAAAACTAACCCTTATTTTTACGCAGAAGTTATAAATGTGAACTGGTGAAAACTATGAAGATATAGCCTACACTAAGATATTTATATGTTACTAAACTGATGTAATTGTTTGATAATAATAGTTTAAATTAATATAAATAATAATATAATAATTTATACTTTTGACCCCGCCCACTGCCCCCCATTCATGTTTGTTCATGTTAGTTCACAGTGTATTTACCAAATGGTGTAAAAGTTTTGTTCATTTTTAGTTCATGAACCTTATTGTAACTAATTGCAAAAGCTAAATAATCAAAGTCGACTGATTAATCAGTGAAATAATCGAGTCGATTAGTCGTTCTAATAATTGTTAGATTAATCGATTATCAAAATAATCGTTTGTTGCAGCCTTAATACAAATGACTAGAAAATTGCAAATCATTTTCATTGCTGTTAAGAAATTAAAATCTATTGACAAACTCTCCGATATGTATTTCCTTACCAAACTTCCTCTTGCAGTAGGAAAATCTGCAAGGGTTTTAAAGCAACACACTTTAGTGTTTTTTTTTTTCATTGTTATCTTTAGGTATCTCAGTTTGAGGATCAGCTTGCATCAGCATCTCTCGTAGTTATTGATGGCAACATTCCTGTTTCAACCATCGATTACGTGTGCCGTATCGCCTGGAAACACACAGTCCCTGGTAAACCTCATTTATCTAATACTTGCTTCAGTGCCTTGACGTCATAGTTTCAAGTAAGTTGTTACATGCATATTGCATGTCTCTTTCTTTTGCTGCAGTGTGGTTTGAGCCCACGGATGCAGATAAGGCCTGTAAGCCCTTCCTGTCAGAGAGCTGGAAAGCCCTGTCTTACACCTCCCCCAACCTGGCTGAGCTCTGCACCATGAATCGCACACTAGGTCTGCCCACTCCTACAGGTAACAGAGTCACCTACACCTAAAATAAGCAAATGCATGACTGCTGGACAGGAAGTGGCAGGTCTACTTGAATAGTAATCAAAGCAATATTGATTTAGAGTTGCCTAGGTCGCTTGAGGACGTCTTGGACTGTGTACCAGCTCTCTCCCGCCCCCTGCTGGAGCATCTGCAGTGTGTGGTGGTCACTTTAGGTGCACTAGGTGTGATGGTGTGTGGAGAACATGATGCTGGGACTGTAAATTTGCAGCCACAAAGGCAAAAGAGGGTATGATGGCCTTTATATTAGACTTACTCACCCACAGGTGATGTAGATGAGTTTTTTGTTTCTGTGGAAGAGATTAGGAGAATTTTGCATTGCATCACCTGCTCACCAATGGATCCGAATGGGTGCCGTCAGAATGAGAGTCCAAACAGCTGATAAAAACATCACAATAATTCACAAGTAATCCAATATGTCAGTTAGCATCTTGTGAAGCAAAAAGTTGTGTTTGTAAGAAACAAATTCATCATTAAAGCATTTTCAACGTCAAATGTCTTTAGCTTTAAAACTCAATCCATAATATTGCTTTCTCCAGTGAAAAAGTAATTTCGCCTGAATCAGGAGAGAAATATGCACAGATCAAGCACAGTTTACAAGCCTAAACAAATATGTCAGCGGACAACAGAGGATGGACTTTTTCATTGGAGGAAGCATTATTACGGATAATGGACTCATATTTTGCAATGGTTTGAAGTTAAAATGCCTTAATGGTGGATTTGTTTATCAGAAACACACAGCTTTGCTTCACAAGACATTAATTTGATTGAATGTGATGATTATTGTGATGTTTTTATCAGCTGTTTGGACTCTTATTCTGACGGCACCCATTCACTAAAGATCATCCATTGGTGAGCAAGTGATGCAATGCTACATTTCTACAAATCTGATGAAGAAATAACTAATCTATATCTTGGATGGCCTGAGGGTGAGTCAGTTTTTAGGGTGAACTAATACTAAATCTAAAGATCTTTTTAAGTTGTCACATTAAAAATGCTTAACTTTATGCTTTTTTATATAGCAGAAGGGACGTCTGTGTGCCGTTCATTATCCTGCGCTGGCTGTGAGCTCTAAAGAAACCGTAAATGTGTCTGGAGCTGGTGACAGGTATGTTAACGAAAGTTTTTTAACATCGTACAAAACAAAAGCATGTCTCATTGTATTATTCCTATATCATCTAGTTTTGCTGGAGCAATGATGGTTGGGATCTTACAAGGGTTGGATACAGATTGCTGTGTGCGTATGGGTCTCCTTGCTGCCCGCACATCCTTGTTGTCTCCTCATCCAATAGACCCATCTCTGACAGTAGATGCCATCCATCCAGAAAAGTCACACTCTCAAATGTGGTCCAAGCCTACATGTGTGTGGATGGAGGACTGAAATACAATCTAAAAGAGTGAAATCACTAAATTAGTGGGGTTTTACTGCAAACAACCTCAAATATTGGTGCATACCAAGGAGTGTTTGTAGACTTGACATTTTAATTAATTGAATTTTAGTATATTGATTTATTTTTAAAATGAATAGGTCTAAAACTGTCACACTGATCTTGTCTGTAGTGGCAGACCCCTTCAGAAATGTGAAAATCCTACCTCACAATTATAGGCATCTGTTTTTAGCATTTTATAGTATTAGTTAGGATTATTATTTTTTCATTTTGCTAATTTGAATGATGCCAACTACACTGTTTTACACTGCATTTTCAATGTTAGAAATTAAAATAAAATGCTTTTATAATTACAATATATATTTTACATTTTCTTTATTATTTTTTTCCTTTATAATTTGAATTGTGTAATTATGCATGCATTTTTATTATCTCATTGACTGATGTCTTAAATGTGTCATGTCTTAAATGTCTAAAAAGAAGTGGTGATATAAAATCAAGTTAATGTTTTAAGTATAGCATAAAATCTTTTTACACTTTTAAATATCTTGTATATGCTACCATCAAACGTTTTTGAATAGTACGATTTTTAAAGAAGTCTCTTCTGCTCACCAAGCCTGCATTTATTTGATCCAAAGAACAGCAAAAACAGTAATTTTTTTTAACTGTTTTCTATTTGAATATATTTTAAAATGTAATTTATTACTGTGATCAAAGCTAAATTGTCAGCATCATTATTCCAGTCTTCAGTGTCACATGATCCTTTAGAAATCATTCCAATATGCTGATTTGCTAAAACATGTTTTTTTTTTTACTATTATTATTATTAATATTATCAACATATAACAGTTGGGTACATTTTTTTAAAGAATTATTTGATAAATAGATCCAAAGATTAACATTTTTTTAGAAATAAAAAGCTTTTGTAACATTATACACTATACCATAGAAATTCAAAATGATAGAAATTAATACTTTTATTTAGCAAAGATGCTTTATTTGATCAAAATTGATGATAAAGACATTTTTAATGTTACAAATGATTTCTATTTCACATAAATGCTATTTTTATGAACTTTCTATTTATCAAAGACACCTAAAAAAATTCTACTCCACTGTTTTCAACATCATAATAATAATAATAATAATAATAATAAATGTTTTTGAGCAGCAAAGTCTCGTGTGACTGGAGTAATGATGCTAAAATTCAGCTTTTAAATAACAGGAATAAATTACATTTTAAATTTATTCAAATAGAAACTAGTGTTTTTAAATAGTAACCATATTTATATGTATATTTAAAAAAAAGTACTGTTTTTGCTGTATATTGGATCAAATAAATGCAAATAAATCAAAAACTTTTGACTGACTGTAAATATTATACATGCAGTTTTTTTTATTATATTAACTGACATCAAATTTTACTATTAAAAAAGTTACATATTACGTAATTTGGGTGGGTTTCAAATAAGTAGAATTGTCATATAAAACAGTTTAGTATTTAGTTATTTAGTTTTATTTGTATTTAGTATATTTATTTATATATATTTAGTTTTTTTCATATATTTTTTATTTTTCTTGAGTGCACGTAAATCTGATATCGCCCCTCGTGGTGACTGTAGAACATTACTGGTGTTAAAAATTATGCTGACAAAATAAACTGCATCTCCCATAATGCTTTGCTCTAATCTTGCGCAAACTCAGTGAGAGGTGACTGGTTACTGTATTCCCTCCTCATTTCAGTGTAAGATGGTGGTAAGAATCTGCTACCTAAATAAACAGTAAAACTGAGTAGGAAAACGTCTAATCAATTTTGAACATCTGAGCTGTGGAATAGTGCTCATTACAAACTTTCAGATAGGCACATCTGAGCAGTTGAAAGGCAGAAACCCCCGCCTAAACTAGAGTGAATATTCCTTGGAGTGGAATCCCTGCAATACAGGACCAGCTAGTTGAAGTGAGTACCCTACAAAACAACTGCTTTAATCGCGATCAGTGCACCCGAATAGAATTACTACATCGGTATTAGGTTTGTATATGTCTGTTGAAGCAGACTAACACCATGGCTAAAGAATAAAACCTTCAGTTTAAGTGAAGGATTAAGTCAAAGGTGGACAGGCGGCGGTTCCTCCTCTAGTCGCCGGGCCGTTTAGTAGGAGAGTCGCAGGCTTTAGCTGTGTGTAGGCCGCAAAATAGAAACGTTCAGAAAACACTCGTTGTCCACAAGATATATGTAGAGGGAAAGTCGTTTTATTCCCTTACAGTCATTTGAAAACATCCGTGCTTTTAGGTTTGTTTGTTATTTGTTGTTGAAGGAGGAAATAAATGTTTTTAGGCGTTGTGTTGTGTACCGCACGTCAGTTGAAGTCTGTCCCAGCTGTGGAGACACCTGACCGGCTTTCAGCGGGACTGACGCACCGCTAGACATATATGATGTGAGGTATCAATAATTGCGATTGTAATAATAACTCACTGACATTAAAATAATGATTTAATTTGTTGTTTATTTGAATAAAGTCCAGTTGAATCAGAAATAGGCTCTGTGGAGGTCTACGAATCTAAACTGTTTTGATCAGGGCAGATACGAGAGATTGAAGTGTGAATGTTAATACGTGCCTTCACTGATATAATTTAATATATGCTTTTTATAATTTATATTTTTGTGAGGAAGATATTAGCTACATGTTTTAAATTGCTTTTGTTGTGATACAAATAAACATAGTGAATAAATAATAGCTTTAGTATTTTGTATTGAATACAACATTGGCTCTGTATTGTTTGTAAAAGTCATTTATTTGAAATGGAAATGTTGTTAATTAGGTATTTGTATCTGTCCATGGACTGTGAATACCTGACTTGCAGTCGTGTCTAATGTGACCCAGTGGTCCTATTCTGCAATCCCAATACATCAGCATGTTTATAGACAAGTGGGCCAACTGACTGTAATGAGAGAAACATGAAAAGGCTTAATGCTTTGTGGTAGCTTGTTGTTTTGTACTGCTATGAGTCCATGACAGCTAATTGTATTAATTTGTCATGGCTATCCACTTTGTTTTGATCTAACTGCATGCCATTTTTCAGCATTAATATTTAACAAGAACATTTATGTACTAGAGTAAAGTATTGTCATGTTTAAATAAATCTACTTGCTTTGACTTTGCATCAGCCCTTCGGCAGACCTGCCAGAGACTCTTCCGATCTTGCCGTAAGATAGGATGTCCCGCAGTCCTGAGCTGAAAGAAGACCCCATGGAGTGCCCACTGTGCATGGAACCACTGGAGATTGACGATGTCAACTTCTTCCCCTGCACCTGCGGCTACCAGATCTGCCGCTTTTGCTGGCACCGCATCCGCACAGACGAGAACGGCCTCTGCCCTGCTTGCAGAAAGGTACGATTCTGCTTGAAATCAGTACACAAGCTTCTGATGATTGTGATGGACCACCTGGGCCATTCTACAGAGTTGGTGCAAACTGCTGTCCCACAACCAAAAAACATTTAAAAAGCATTTAAGTATTCAAATCTTAGTTGTTACTAAGATCCTTTTATTATTTAAAATATCAGTATGCTTAATATATTTAAAATGATCATTTAATGGGTACTTGCATAAGGGAGGTGGCTGTCCCAAACCCTAACCTCTAAATTTAAACTTCTGAAAAGAATATTGAAATACTTCTAGCATTTTATTTCATTGTTGTGTTTAAAAATATCTCTTTTAATGTTTTAAAAAAAGTGAAGTTCCAAAAAAAATATTCATTTTACAATTTCTTTTTAAATTATAAAAATTTATGTAAAAAAAAAAAAAAAGTCAAATGTCACTACCAAAATAGTGTTTCAGTTCATTGGCTGAGACTGATTTTAACCTCTACATTTCTGATCAGGAAATATTCACGTGCCCTTCTCTCTCATAGCTACATGTTGAGTAGATAGGCTCCATCATTTTGAGGTAAAAATGTGTTTAAAAAAGTATGACAAATCTGTGTAACAGTAAAGAATATCACTACCGAACACCATTTTTCTATATCTAAACACGCTTTTTAAGTTATTTCATAACATTTAGTTTTTATGTGTACAACTGTTCAGAACTGTGCTAGCTAACCATGTGCTAATTGGCATCTTTAAGCTAGGCTCAAAAGTACTTAAAATTGTCACGACCGAAACATTTGGTGAAGTTTTGGTAGTGAAATCTTTATTTTTTTGGGTGTTATTCCATGAATTTTTCACTACCGTAACAATCACAACCAAAACATGTCATCATTGTTTCTGTAGTGACAAAAGGGAACACATAATCCTTTATTTGTAGAAAATAAACTAATAAGAAAATAAGCAATTTTTTTGTATTTTTTAGTATGTTTTAGTATGTGGGTTAAAATTCTGCAATGTGATGTGGTCGCTCCCAAAACATTAATGTTCACTAACAAAAATGTACAGCCATTACCAAATCATGGGATGTTTTGTCAAAAATGAAGTATATTGAATTATCGACTAAGATGTTATGGTAGTGTTTGGTTCAATGCATATTCAAACTAATGAATCCTTAACTTCGAAATAAGTATGATCAACTTTTCGCCTTTTACAAAGAATAATTGGATTCAAACTACAACAAATCTCATAAATTACACTTGAAATATTGTAAATTGTAATTGTTATTGATTTGCCTCTGAAAACTTTTTAATAAAATGAAAAAATATATATTTCCAAATAAAGATGTAAGCAAAATCTCAATAGGTCAATGTAACCCTTCTTATTAAATTATATAATACTGTGTTTCGGTAGTGACAAATTTGGGGAGATGACAAATATTCCAAAAGTTCCTGAAAATGCAATATGAGAATTTACCGCACAATTACCAGAAATGTGTACCTTGGATATAATGCATTACATACAATGCATACATACAAAATTTGTGGAAAATCCTTTTTTTTTTTTCTAACTCTGACTTTGAACTAATTCTGTAGAATGGCCTATATGTGACCCTGGACCACAAAACCATAAGTAGCAAGCGTATATTTGTAGCAATAGCCAACAATACATTGTATTGGTCAAAATGATTGACTTTTCTCTTAATATGCCAAAAATTAGGATATTAAGTAAAGATCATGTTCCATAAACACATTTTGTACATTTCCTACCGTAAATAAATCAAAACTTCAAAACTGACTAACTTTAAAGGCGATTTTTCTCAATATTTAGATTTCTTTTGCACCCTCACTATTCAAATAGTTCTATTTCGGCCAAACATTGTCCTATCCTAACAAACCACACATCAATGGAAAGCTTATTTATTGTATGTATCTCAAAAAAAAAAAATTGACCCTTATGACTGGGTTTGTGGTCCAGAATCACATGTATGTGTGTCAGAATGTAAACATTCCCATTGGGGTCACTGTTACACTATATATGAGAAGCTGTCCCTACTTTCTCAGGTAATAATTGATACCGTTATGGCTGATAACGATATCTAAAACTGTAGATCCCAACGGTTATATATCCCTAACGGCAGGACAAAATGATGTTAATAACTGTCCTATTAAACACTCTGCCTCTGTGTTGGTTTGCACTCTTAATTGCCCAACATACAGTCTGGCTCCTGTACCAAATCAGTTCAAAATTAATAACACCAATCTAGAAAGCTTCATGATCCATATGTATTGTTAAATATAAAAAGACATTGTTATCCACAAGCACAGTGGGCAAGTATCGTCTGATTAACTGGCTTTAATTTTCTGAAGCCTGCTTTAGCCAGTTGTGGCTAAAGCGTATTGTGCCACTTTTTTGGCAGACCGCACTTCCCAAGTGTAAACGCGATGTGGTTCATTTGACTCGTTGTGATGGTGTCAGCCTGAAAACTTGACCTATTTCCAAAGATCTTTGAGAATTGCCACCCCTCGGATACAGGTTCAAGCGAGGTAACTAGCTCTGTGTGTTCTGTAGCCTTATCCAGAGGATCCGGCAGTATACAAACCGCTGTCACAAGAGGAGATCCAGAGGATAAAGAACGAGAAGAAGCAGAAGCAGAACGAAAAGAAGCAGAAGGTGACGGAGAACCGCAAGCACCTGGCCAGTGTCCGCGTGGTGCAGCGGAACCTCGTGTTCGTTGTGGGACTTTCTCAAAGACTTGCGGATGCGGAGGTAAATGCTTGTATTAGACAATGCCAGTATCTTTTTTTTGTTATATAATTATTAATGAATTATTAATGAACTTTAATATAAAAAAAGTATTAATTCAATATTAATAATCATTTATTAATGGTGATCATTTCTGACTTTTACAAATGACTAGATAATGAATTACCAGCTTAAATAGGGTTAGATATATTTATTTATTTATTGAAAAATGTCTCTTATGCTCACCAAGTATGCATTTATTTGATCAGAATAAAGAAAAAAAAAAGAAGAATATTGTGAAATATTGTTCAAATACACTACCAGTGTTTAAATATTTTTTAAGGAATTCTCTTCTGCTCATCAAGCCTGCAATTATTTGATACAAAGTACAATATTTTTACTATTTAAAATAACTGTTTTCTATTTGAATATATTTTAAAATGTACATTATTCCTGTGATCAAAGCTAAATTTTCAGCATCTTTACTCCAGTCTTCAGTGTCACATGAGCTTTCAGAAATCATTCTAATTTGCTGTTCAATAAACGTGTTATTATTATTATTATTATTATTATTATTATTATTATTATTATTATTATTATTGTTGTTGTTGTTATTATCAATATTTAAAACAGTTGAGTACTTTTTTTTCAGGATTCTTTAAAGAATAGAAAGATCCAAAGATCAGCGTTTATCTGAAATAAAAAGCTTTTGTAACATTATACACGATACCTTTCAAAGCTTGGAGTCGGTATACTTTTTTATTATTTTTTTTTTTTGGGGGGGGGGAAGAAATTATAGAAATTAATACTTTCATTTTGCAAGGATGCTTTAAATTGATCAAAAGTGATGATAAAGTCATTTATAATGTTACAAAAGATTTCTATTTCAGATAAATGCTGTGCTTTTGAACTTTCTGTTCATCAAAGAAACCTGAAAAAAATTCTACTTTACTGTTTTCAACATAATATTAATAATAAAAAAAATGTTTTTTGAGCAGCAAATCAGAATATTAGAATGATTTCTGAAGGATCATGACTGGAGTAATGATGCAAAAAATTACCTTTGAAATCACAGGAATAAATTACATTTTAAAATGTATGCAAATAGAAAACAGTTAATTTAAATAGTAAAAATATTTCACCATTTTGCTGTACTTTGTACCAAATAAATGCAGGCTTGGTGAGCAGAAGAGACTAATTAAATAAAAACATTTAAAAACTTTTCAAAAACCTTTAATATATAATTTTTTTGTAAATGTAAATTTCACTGTCACACGATCTTTCAAATGCTCTAGAAACATTCATTATTATCAATGTTGAAAACGCTTGTGCTATATATTTTATGGAAATGTTCACTAGTGAATGGAAAGTTTATTTGAAGTAGAAACATTTTGCAACATTATAAATGTCTTTACAGTTAGTTTTAAATAATTGAATGGATTCTTGCTGAATAAATGTTAATTTCTTTGTCTCAATGTATGTGTATTTAAATCTCTAATTATATAAAATCAGCTGTCCCCTTTGGCCATATCATATCAGTGAGAAATGTGTCACTTCCTGTAGGAGGTAAATGAGAACAGCACAAAAATAGTGTTTTCATCAGCGAGTCATTTACATTTTGCTGAACAAAAGGAAATTTCCTCGCTCAAAGTCATTTCACAGTTTGATTGTGTGATAAGTGGCCATAATTCTGCCTAGTGTCTGGTTTGTGGCTCATGCAATAATTCACTTGAAGAATCACCATCACTTTGATTACTTCTCAGGTTTTAAAGCGCCCAGAATATTTCGGAAAGTTTGGCAAAATCCATAAAGTGGTCATCAATAACAGCACGTCATATGCAGGTTCACAGGTAAGAAAAGCCACACGTGATCTTAGTTATGAAACTTGATGCTCACATGCTTAGGATTAGTTCACTTTCAGAATGAAAATTTCCTTATTTACTCACCCCATGTCATCCAGAATGTCTTTTTTTCAGTTGCAAAGAAATTAAGTTTTTTGAGGAAAACATTCCAGGGTTTTTACTCTATTTATTGGGCCTCAGTGGGGATCAACAGGTTAAAGGTCCAAATTGTAGTTTCAATGCAGCTTCAAAGGGCTCTACACAATCCCAGCTGAGGAATAAGGGTCTTATCTAGCGAAACGATCTGTCATTTTCTAAAAAAAATAAAAATTGCGATGTGTGTGTGCATTGCGTAATCATGTTGTAAAACTCACGAGCGGTTACTTATTCGTTTGTGAACTTCAGTTCAAAAAGGTAGGGTAGACATCAAATTTTCTCCTCCAACTTCAAAATCATCGAACATCATTGTTTTACCCTTTTTTGTAAAGAGTGTTTGACTTTCTTTGCAGGTTCTTTTTGTAAACCCTGTCACGAGTTGCATGTGTGAGGTCGAACTAGTGCAAGATGAGAGTTTGTGGTTCAAAAGAACATAAATTTATATTTTACTTTGAAAATGACTGAGCGTTTCGATAGATAAGACCACTTTTCCTCGGCTAGGATCATGTAGAGCCCTTTGAAGGTGCAAAATGCACCTTCCCGTTAGCCACCATTGAAGTCCACTATATGGAGAAAATTCTGGAATGATTTCCTCAACTTTAATTTCTTTATAAAGACATGAACATCTTGGATGACATGGGGGTGAGCAAATTATCAGGAAATTTTCATTCTGGAAGTGAACTTTTCCTTTAAGGCTACAGCAAAACAGTAAAATAAATAAAACATGCTTATTTTTTTATTTTGACCTTTCACTCCACAGGGTCCTAGTGCCAGTGCCTATGTAACTTACATTCGTTCAGAGGACGCCCTTAGAGCAATACAGTGTGTGAACAATGTCATAGTGGATGGTAGAACACTCAAGGTAGGTGCCAATCCATCACAACATTAGCAATTTACAAAATATTATCTCATGTGTCTGTGGACCACAAGGTAGCACAGGTATATTTGTAGCAATAGCCAAAAATACATTGTATGGGTCAAAATGATAGATTTTTCTGCTATGCCAAAAATCATTAGAATATTAAGTAAAGATCATGATCCATGAAGACACTTTGTAAATTTCCTACTGGAAATATATCAAAACTTCATTTTTGATTTGTAATATGCATTGCTAACTTCATTTGGACAACATTAAAAGCATTTTCTCAATATTTAGATTTTTTTTGCCCCTTCAGATTCCAGATATTCACATATTGTCCTATCCCAACAAACCATACATAAATGGAAAGCTTATTTTTTTCCAATAATGTACACTTATGACTGGTTTTGTGGTCCAGGGTCACTTATGTTAAGTATATTATGTTTGATGAATGTTAATTTTATATTCTGTCACTTTGAATTTGTTTGTCATTAAAATGATTGTCTGTCACTGTTTTGTCAAGGCTTCTTTAGGTACAACAAAGTACTGCAGTTATTTTCTCAAAAGCATGCAGTGTCCTAAACCGGACTGCATGTATTTACACGAACTGGGGGATGAAGCGGCTAGTTTTACAAAAGAAGAAATGCAGGTGAGCAGATATGTTTACACTGCAGATCAATGTAGACATTTTGAGTTTTGCCGTCTGTTTTTTTTTTTTTTTTTTTGGATATTGTCTGACTAGTATGTGTAAATTTCTTTTTAGGCTGGGAAACATCAAGAGTATGAACAAAAATTACTCCAAGACCTTTACAAAGCGAACCCCAACTTTTTACAAACCTCAACATGTGGGGAGAAGTCGAAGAGCAAGCCCAACTCCACTCAGAGGTTTATGATGCAATTATGTTCAATAGTTTTTTGCATTGTTCTATAGTTAACTAAATAATAATTAATTTCTTAATGTAAAACATGTGTATGTATGTGTGTGTATATGTATATGTGTGTATACATATAAAATATTACCGTTTAAAATCTTTTCTTTTAAATCTTTTTTTTTTTTAATTAGTTATTTGATCCTTCAGAAATCCCAGTTTGTTGATTAAGAAATATTTTTTATTATCAATGTTGAAGCGTAATATTTTAATAGTGTTAATATTTTATATATTTAATATAAATATAAATAATTAATAATATAAATAAATAATATAAATATATTATATATTTAATATTTTTTTGACAGCATTTTATTGTTTTTTTTGGTAGCATTATAAATGCCTTTGATTGATTTAATCCATTCTTGCTAAAAAAAAGTGTTCATTAATAAAAAAAAATTACAGACCCTAAACTTAAATGGGTAGTGTACGTATATATTTAATTTTTAAAAGTGCATATATTCAATCTTTGTGAAGTGTGATTCTCATTTGTAACTTTTTTTATTCCCAGACCCAATAGTACCAATAAAGAAGGGTGGCCCTCATTACAGAACTATGGGAAAATGGTTAACGGTTTAACCACAGAGCATCGCAAGTCCCCTCCTCTATTAGACTGCCTAACAGACTCAGACCACATGACTCCAGACGAACCAGACCCCGAACAGGGAACAGAACAGAACACAGGCCTTCCACCCTTCCCATCAGCCTTAGAGCCTACCAGGTACTGTATTGCAGAAGCCTAGCCAGTCATTCCTTTGATATACAACAATATCTGTTGATTTTTGTTTTTTTTTTCGGTGTGTTTTTGTTTTCTGTGTTCTTATCACACTGTGCTTTCATTTCAGTCCAATTGGTAAACCATCAGAACCCATAAGTATAGGAAACGGGGAAAATATATCACAGGTAAGTGCTAAAGCTCAGATTCTTTAAGAATATTTATTGTGTATTTTCTCTTTTTTTGATCCATCTTTCTGTATTTGGTTTGACAGACATCCGGTAGCGATTCCCCATCTCCTCCACCTGGCCTTACTAAACCCAGCCTCGTTGTGCCCATCAGCGTGGCCGAACTCACAGCGCGCTCACCGTTCGAGGGGGCAGCAGCAGAGTCTCAGTCTCTTTTCTCAGACAACAGCAATTTCAGACATCCCAACCCCATCCCCAGCGGCCTGCCCCCCTTTTCCAGTTCACCACAGGGAGCCTCTGACTGGCCTATGACTCCAGAACCACAGAGCCTTTTCACCTCAGGTAGGCGCATAAAGTGATGCAGACCAATGAGATTGCAGTGTGGGCAGAGCTAAACCCTCTAGTCTCTCTCTCTTTTTGCAGACACTATCCCAGTGTCGTCCTCCACTGATTGGCAGGCGGCCTTTGGTTTTGGCTCTTCGGCCAAGCAGCAACAGCAGGACGATGACCTCGGCTTCGACCCATTTGACGTCACACGGAAGGCCCTGGCCGACCTCATAGAGAAAGAGCTGTCAGTCCAGGAGCATTCCCCCCTCTCTCCCAACCCCTCTTCCCACCAGTCCAGCCTCCCCAACGGCCAACAGCGCCTTCCCCACCTCCAGCACAGAGGCCTCTATAACTCCTTCAGTCTGCCCCAACACATGGCCGCACGCCACCCCTGGATGGGCCTCCCCACCCGCAATAACCTCACACACTTGAACCACACGGCCTCAGCTGTGCACAGCCATTTCTTAGACCTGAGCATGCCGGCCCAGCACCACAGCACCGGCCTTGGGGGGATTCCTATATCAGGTTAGGGGACGCATCTGTCTTGTTTGCTCCAGTTTTTTTTTTTTGTGAAACACCTGTGTATGTGTTAAAACACCTGGTCTAAGCAGGGCTATAGTTGTAGCCCACTGATCCAAATAGAAACAAGTGGTTGAACTCATTCCCAGTATGTTTTATTGTTGTTTTTTTTGCACTGAGTTGCATTTTAATTTAAATTTTATTTTTCCCTGATGGCTAATTTAGGTTGTTTGTGCCCCTGAGCCCTTTATGAGAGCAAACTGTTGTCAACCTTAGTGTTATTCTTAACTAAAACTATTAAAATAATTTTTGATAATTTCAATTAAGCTTAAACAAAAGGAAATATAACGATTAAAACTCAAACTTAAAGGGATAGTTCATCCAAAAAAGAAAATTCTGTCGTTAATTACTCACCTTTGTGTCGTTCCAAACCCGTAAGACCTTTGTTCAACTTCAGAACACAAATTAAGACATCACATTTTTGATGAAATCTGAGAGCTTCCGGACCCTGCTTAGACAGCAATGCAACTGACACGTTCAAGGCCCAGAAAGGTAGCAAATCATCAATAAAATAATCCATGTGGCATCAGTGATATTTATTTAACATCATAAAAATTTATTCAACAATTTCTTATATTCTTTGTCAGTCTTCTACATCAGAATGCAAGCTTCTGCGTCTGCAGTACCAAACTATCGTGAATGTGCGTCGAAGACTGAAACGAAAGAGAAAAATTTGTTGAAAAAAGTATTTTTGTTTTTATTGCACACAAAGTATTCTCGTAGCTTCATAAAATTATGGTTGAACCACTTATGTCACATGGACTATTTTATCAATGCCCTTACTACCTTTCTGGGCCTTGAACATGTCAGTTGCGTTGTCGTCTATGCAGGGTCAAAGCTCTCAGATTTTATTAAAAATATCTTAATTTGTGTTCCCAAGGTGAACAAATGTCTTACAAGGGTTTGGAATGACATGAGGGTGAGTAATTTATGATGGAATTTTTATTTTTGGGTGAACTATCCCTTTTAAGAAATGTTGTTTTGGTAAATAAAACGCAAAGCTGGAGCAAAAACAAAGTTTTTGTTTCAGATGTTTTATGAAGCGCAACAAAATTACTAAACTGAAATTAAAATGAAAACTGAAACTATTTAAAAAGCTATTGAGATATAAAAAAAGTAATATAAATTGCTTTTAGTAAGTACTATAATAGTACAGAAATAATATGGGGATAACTGGTCATATACATCTGTAACCTAATTTTTTTCTTTCCATTTCACATAAGATTGACTTAGACTTAAAGGGACAGTTCACCCAAAAATGAAAAATTAAATTTTCTCACCCTCATGTTGTTCCATACCCTTAAGACCTTCATTTATCTTTGTAACACAAAGATATTTTTAATGAAATCCACGTGCTTTCTGACCCTGCATAGACAGCATTGCAGCTACCATGTTCAAGGCCCAGAAAGGTAGTAAGGACATTGTTAAAATAGTCCATGTGGCATTAGTGGTTCATCCGTAATTTTATGAAGCTACGAGAATACTTTTTTTGTACGCAAAGAAAACAATAACATTACGTTTAAGCCACTGATGTCACATGGACTATTTTATCGATGTCCTTACTACCTTTCTGGGCCTTGGAACGTGTCAGTTGCACTGCTGTCTATGCAGGGTCAGAAAGCTCTCGGATTTCATCAGAAATATCTTACGGGTTTGGAACGGCATGATAATGACAGAATTTTCATTTTTGGGTGAACGATCTCTTAAAGGATGCTGCAAAGTTTAAATTCTCATGTTGCTCTTTCAGAAAACAATGGTTCTGTGGAAAACATAAATGTGAAAGAGTGGCAGGACGGACTGCGAGCACTCCTACCAAATATCAACATCAACTTCGGAGGCCTCCCGAACTCTACCTCTTCCTCCTCCTCTTCCTCCACTTCCAGTGTGAACCACATCGGGGTGCCGGTAGGCTCCACTGGAGTCTCGCACAGCCTCAGTTGGGACAGTGCGGCCAGTTGGATGGACCCCGCCATCATCACAGGTGTGATTTGTGGTCCGTAATCCCTCCAGTTCCGAATAAAGCCTTCATAGTACTCACTCATGTCCCTTTTCGAACTCCAGGTATCCCAGCATCCGCAGGCAACAGTTTGGACTGTCTCCCGGATGACAATCCGCCACACTGGCTCAAGTCGCTGCAGTCGCTCACAGAGATGGACGGACCGCCCAGCTCCAGCGCACTCCCACAGCCCCCGCACACTGGCCTCCTGGACGCGGCGGCCCAACTCTCCTTACACAGAGCCGCCTGGGCCCCTTACCTCCCTCCTCCCACACTCACCCCAAGTCAGTTCCACTCCCCACCTCCAGGCTTTCAGACAGCCTTCAGACCCCCAGCGCAGACGGCCACAGACATCCTACAGAGTGCCGGCATTGACCGTCACTAAAGATTTAACTGCATCACCAATATGAAACTGCAAATATACCCCTTCCATTAATAACGTAACATAAGCTCTTGTCTTTCTACCCTTTTCCTCTCCATCCCTTTCCCATCAGGATTTGTTTGTCTGTTTTTTTTTTTGAAGGCACACATATGTCTCTATATGATGAGCACCATCAGTGCAGGGTAGTGATTGAGACACACTGAGGGTCCTAACACATACACACCTTAACATATGATTCTGGGGGAAAATAAAAGTGTCTTAGGAGAGGAAATGGTGAGCACTGATGTGTACATGTGACTAACAACGGCTAAACGGAATGTGATTAAACCAATAACGTGTCTGATTGGCGTCACTCCTTCAACCAAGGTACAGACTGTAATTTAATACTGTGAATCTTTACACTTCCCGTATGTTAGGTCTCACTACCCCTTGAAGGAAATGCATTATAAGATAAGTCTACGTAATGCTCTCGGCTTCTTGCACGTTTAATGTTTACGAAGCCACAGGTGAGATGTTTGAGTGCATTTGTAGAATCCAAATTAGAAGAGACTCCATTAATCACAGAGTAGTACCTTCTCTAATCTTAGGCTGGGATCCATTTTGGATTCAAGGGTGGTGTAAGACCTGACATGCCACTACAGTAACTTCATTCCCATGAAGAGAGGTGAGAAAGACCACTGTGGAAGTGTTTATTGTCTTGCCTATAGAATAAGCCATTCATACAAGGTATGAATCAGGAATCGAGTCTGAAACCTTGGGAAGGATGGTGATGGTAACAAAGGAGACGTGTCGAGGCATGATTGTGGATGAGTGTTGAAAGCGTGAAGACAGGCACACAGTAACATGCCACCATTCCAAGGCCTTCAAATGATTTCTACTCTCTTTCTTTCTCATCTGTGTGGCCATACTAAACAGTATTTATCAAATGCAATCACTCGTTCTTTCAGGAAAAAAATCAATGTAGTCCAACATTTGGGTTTACCATGCTGCTGAGATCATTTAATACAAAATAAAGCGCTAAAAGAGAAGAATTGACCCCTTTTCTGCTGGTCTGGAACAGTGAAATCTTAAATAAAATTGAGTATTCAGTGCCTCCGTTTGATTCTCTTTTTTTCCCGAGGTCGAGTAGAAACGGTATGGTTGTTTTATTTTTTTTGTCTGTTTTTTTTTTTTTTTTTTTTTTTTTTACATGAGGCATTTTATTGTCCAATGAAGGAAGTATTGACATTGAAAACAACTACAGCACGTAATGAACTTCATGGTAATTATACATTGGAAAGGTCTTGGAAACTGCTGAGCTCATTTTGAAATTCAAACACGGTCTACTGAACACAAAGACAAACACCAAGAACCGCTTCACCAAGGACATGCTGAACTCATGTCGGGATGAAAGCTTTTATACAACTGTACAAATGTGCTTTTATAACAGATTCTTCTTTTTTGAGTCTCCACAGCCATGGCTTGTCACCTTCCAGCACAAAATGTCTTTCAACAGCCTCCGTGTTTTTAATACTCATGAAAACAAGTTTGTTAATGTCGATGTACAAAGTGTCATGTGAAGCTTTAGCACACCGTTCCGTTCTCCATGCGAGATTTAGGACAAGAGGTACGGGATGGTGGGGGAGGCTGAATCGATGGTGCCAGGGTGCAGAAGAACCCAGCTATGAGGGTCAGTCCTAGTCCTCCCCAGGCACTGAACATGGACCAGCCGTAACCGTGGCTTATATCATCCGGGAGACTGAAGAGATAACGTGGGTAGCGAGACAGTTCGAAGTTGATGCCGGCCACACAGGTGCAAAGAGAGATGATGCAGAAGGTACCTGTTGTGGGACATGGTACTAATTAGTACGTTTAGAGATCAGGAACCAAGCATTAGCCAATGAGTACAAAAATGGAGAAATCACGTACCTCCCATGAGGAAGAGTAGACCGGCAACATAATGCATGAGGCCTTGCTCCCAGCAACAGCCCAAAATGCCAACGGTCCAGCCAAATAGTATGATGGATAGAGCCATGCCCATGAAACCAGCTGTCATCCGACGCAAATCTGCAGAAGGACACAAACATTACTGGGGATGTCCAATCTTGCTCCTGCAGGAGTGCCTTCTTTTAGAGTTTAGCTCCAACCTGCTACACCACACCTGCTTGTGTTCTGACCTAAACCAGGAGTCTCCAAACTCAATCCTGGCGTGCCAATGTCCTGCAGAGTTTAGCTTCAACTTCTAGCATGCCTAGCAAGAGCTTGATTACCTGGTTCAAGGTGAGTTTATTGCAGGTTGGAGCTAAACTCTGTAGGACCCCGACCCTCCAGGGCTGAGATTGGAGACCCATGGACTAAACTCAGCAGGATGATGGGAACTCTAGGACAGGGGTGCCCAAACTCTGTCCTGTAGGGCCGATGTCCTGCAGAGTTTAGCTCCAAATTCTAGCATGCCTAGCAAGAGCTTGATTACCTGGTTCAAGGTGAGTTTATTGCAGGTTGGAGCTAAACACTGCAGGATGGTGGGATCTCTAAGACCAGGGGTGCCCAAACTCGCTCCTGGAGGGCCGATGTCCTGCAGAGTTACCTCCAACTTCTAGCATGCCTAGTAAGACCTTGATTACCTGGTTCAGGTGAGTTTTATTTCGAGTTGTTGCTAAACTCTGCAGGACGCCAACCCTCCAGGGCTAAGATTGAAGACCCATGGACTAAACTTAGCAGGATGGTGGAAACTCTAGAACCAGAGGTGCCCAAACTTGTTTCTGGAGGGCAGATGTCCTGCAGAGTTTAGTTTCAACTTCTAGCATGCCTAGTAAGACCTTGATTACCTGATTCAGGTGTGTTTCTTTAAGGTTGGAGCAAAACTCTGCAGGACGCTGACCCTCCAGGACTGAGTTTGGAGACCCCTAGGCTAAACTCAGCCGGATGGTGAGAACTCTGCAGGACACTCGCCCTCCAGGACTGAGTTTGGGCTTCCCTGTCCTAGAGTTCTCACCATCCGGCTGAGTTTAGCCTAGGGGTCTCCAAACTCAGTCCTGGAGGGCCAGTGTCCTGCAGAGTTTAGCTCCAACCCCAATTAGACACATCTAAACCAGGCACTCAAGCCTTTGCTAGGCATGCTAGAAACTTCCAGGCGGTGTGTTGAGGCAAGTTGGAGCTAAACTCTGCAGGACATCGGCCCTCCAGAACCAAGTTTGGGCACCCCTAGTCTATATCAAATACATTCAAATGCAAGGCCTTCATGTGTCCGGGACCAAATTTATTACGGGTAGACAATTCTTGTCTAGGTCCCAATAAGTACACTACATAATAATAATAGATGGCCCCTTTGTAAGAGGATCCGGGACATCACTAATACAGACCGAAAAGACCAAGTCCCACTTACGCAGAGCATGCCAATCATCTTGCTGGATAGTCTTGGTGATATTGTAGGAAAGATCCTTTCGCATCACTGCAGAGGAGGAGTAATAGTACTTTATAAAGGAGCAACGCTCGATTGTTCCTGGAAAACAAGAAAATCATCATTAGATCCAGACCCAGTATGAAAATTAGAACTTCTACACATGCCCATCTTTAAGGGATAGTTCACCCAAAAAACACAATCAAAATTCTGTCATTATTACTCACCCTCATGTCATTCCAAACCTGTAGGGCTTTGTTCATCTTCGAAACACAAATTAAGATATTTTTGATGAAATCTGAGAGCTTTTTACCCTCCATAGACAGCAAGGGTCCTACCACGTTCAAGGTCCAGAAAGGTACCAAGAAGATATGTGGTTCAACCGTAATTTTATAAAGCTACAAGAATACTTTTTGTGAAAACTAAAACTAAAATGTGTGTGGGGCTGCTGATGTAGAAAATGCATGCGCTGTGCCTTATTTATCTTGAGAGGAACGCATGTGCATGCGTCGTGGTACTCTCCAAAATGACACTAGGATGACAGAATTCTCCAAGCTTCATAAAATTATGGTTGAACCACTAGGACTATTTTGTCGATGTTCTTGGTACCTTTCTGAACCTTGAATGTGGTAGGACCTTTGCTGTCTAAGAAGGGTCAGAGAGCTCCCGGGTTTAATGTAAAATATCTTAATTTGTGTTCCGAAGCCGAACAAAGGTCTTACGGGTTTAAAACAACATGAGGGTAATTAATTAACAAAATTTTAATTTTTGAATAAACTAACACTTTAAGCTCCAGGATGGGCCTGGAGAGTTGGGGTGGTAGATGTCAAGCTCATAATTAGGTGGACCAAGTCCCCTGTGGAGCAGAGCCTTCTTGTGCATATGGACAAGTGTCACGTTTAGATGAGTAAACTACCCAGATGGTTGAGTGAGTATTGCTCATATGTTCTAAATTAGTGGTTTTCAATCCAAATCCTGGAGTACCACCATGTTCTTGAAACCTCGACTAACAAACTGATGAAGTGTGTTAACCAAAGTAGACATCCAGAATGTGCATTGCTTAGGTAATTCAGAACCAAGCTTGAGGACCATTAGTCCAAACCACTACAGTTCATACAAAACTGAATGTTTAACCACTAGGATTTTCACAGATGCTCATTGCTTAATATTGAGAACACATCGAAGCAGCTTTTTGATCGGAATGAATTAGCACTTTGATACATCCATATAGGCCTGCTTATATACATTTAGTAGAGATGTCAAGCTTCGATCTAGCTTTAAATGGCAGTTTACAGGCTCTCATTTTTGTAGCATTAACAAATACAGCCAACACATATTCCTAAGGCACATGTGGATGTTTTTACCTTTCTGGATGAGCTCTTCGATGTCTGGGTCAAATCCCACCCTGTAGCATTTGCTCCACAGCCCCATGTTGGTTGAATTGTAGCGTCTGCTGCACTCATCCGCCGCGCTCATCGCGAACAGCTGACGCCGGTTTCTATTCAGCAGCAGTCGGTCTTCCCATCGGTCGAGGCTCGCTCGGCTGGCTCGCAGTGGAAGACTGTGGTTGGGGATGTAAATGAAACCCGGATCGCTCCTGCGGTTCGAGAAAGTACGGCAGCGCTCCTTGTATCTCCTCGCGTCCGTTTCGTACCAGTGATCCGATGAGATTGCGACGGTCAGAAAACACAAGGCGACGAGAGACAGACAGAGACCCGTGTACAGAAGCCACTTCCCCGTCGCCATCGTTCTGCCAGGCCGCCGATCAGCACCTCATGGTGGACAGCTCCTTCGACCGAGGCAGCGACTCAATCCAGCTTCAGCATCTTTTTTCGTGTTAAAAAGGCGAAATGTTGCGGTTGCTGTAAACATGCCCTTTTAAATCAATGAGAGACGTCGATTATTACAAAAATCCAGTCTGTTATTTCCTCTAGCCTACACGTAGACTGTATTGGGGGAGCGGGTTCCGCTCTTCCTCTCTGAGCTGCTGCAGGCAGGGACACATGACAATCACATACAGGAACTGAAAATGATTTAAAAATGGAGGGGAGAATAAACTGTTAAAAAAATAATCAAACGCGTTCAAATAAATCGCTGTAAATAACCATTTCGATTAGTTTTAGTTATGTTATAAGCAGATTTAGCTTCATATTCTGCTTTAGGCTCTAAAGACACTTTTTCAAACTCAATGCTGTAACATGCTCAGTGATGGGAAGGTTACTTTGTAAATGTAATAGGTTACAGATTACAAGTTACCCTATTTTAAAATGTAATAAATAGTAACTATTTAAAATACCATATTAATGTATCTGATTACATTTTGATTACTTTTCTAAATTTAAAGTAATATCATTTTGAAACATTTAAAGCAGGCAGGGTTAACCTTACAGTAGGACTCAACACTGATTTCTGTCAGACTTCTTGAAATCCTTCAGCATTAGGATTATAAAAATGTAATTTTAAAGCACAGCCACCACAAAATCAGACTTTAGCACCTCTTTTAATTTTGAGATCATTCTGAGGTTAAACAAATTAGAAATCAATCCAATTCCAATTCTTTAAACATTGGTATCATATTTTAGAGCAGGCAATGCGATTTGAGAAAGAAGTCAATCAAATATGTAAGTGTATGAAAATATTCAGATGTAACCCCCTTTGTAATCATTAACATTTTTATATGTAACTGTAATTACACAAAAACAGTAACATTTTGAAATATGGTACTATTTTAAATAACATATTTTAAGGGGAGAAACTGCAGGCAAAACCTGTTTTTTTTCATGCACCTGTTAGATCACTGCCCCCATGTGTAGACAATTAAGATCCAGCCCCAGACGCCTGATCCCATTAGAAAATATCAGTTTTTCCGGTAACAGAACAACTCGTCAGCAGAGTAGTCTAATACCCAAACCCTGTTAACAGGAGTTCTTGTCTGGTACCCAAAACACTATTAATAGTCAAGAAAAACCAAGAAGATCCAGTGAAAGTGAAGATCAGAAGCAGTAGACGAAGTAATGATGGTAAAAAAGAGCGGAGTTTATTAAACACTCATAGTTGCGTATGTCTCAATGCTCAGACTTCGTCTGAAGAACACAAGTATTGTTATAGCAAACTGATTCACAACATCCCATAAACCTTGGGTTTCATAAACATTCCCTCATATCGCTTACTCATGAAGACAAACAGCCCTTGAAAACACACAGTCATAAGACTAAACAACAATGAAATAATATATATAAAAACAACAATATAACACAACATAAATGACTAATCAATTAATGAATAAATGTATAAATGACTATAATGATTAAACAGAATAATTAAATAATTAAATGATAAATGAATGAAGAATTAGCATAAAAATAAGTAAAATACAACACAAATGTATGCTTGCTCTCTTGAAACAAAAGACACAATTTGCATTTGAGGATCCTCAGATTCTTCACACAAGTTTGCGATTTTGGACTTTTTGGTTTTTCATAGTGTTTTGTCAGACTAGTGGAAAGAAAACATCCAAAAGACACTGTTAAGCATTTCTTTTATAGTACTTTTATCTATTTGTGTCGACAGCTTTCAATTACAATATTTTTAAAGGCTGTTTTCTCAAAAAAAAAATTTTTTCTCCTCTCCATTTCAGTAGCACTTACACCAAACTTTACATTTTTATTCCTGCTATAGGGTTTTACAGATTTGTTTATATTGAATATGTATACTTTGCTCAATTATATACAACATTTTATTCCCCCAAAAATTATGAAAATTGTTTTGTTTTCTGAATTATGGTGTGACAAAAATGAGATACCCAAAATTCCCTCTGTAAAAACTTTTGATTCTAATAAGTCAAAGTAATAAGAATTTTGAAACTGACATCCATTTTTGTACAAGATATTTATGCAAATTAGTGCATATTAATTTAATAATACCTAATTTGCGTGTTTAAACATAACATTTTAGGAAACTTGTAATACCAATTTGTGCAATTATCAGTCTAATCAATCAACTGGGTAAGATAGCCAATGCATAACTTTTTTTTTTTTACCCTATTCACCTTTAGTGTCTCTGCAGCTACATTTTAGCACCATTACTCCAGTCCCATATATATATATATATATATTCTTCCCCCCGAAAAATGGCGATCGTTGTAGCTTTCGGTTAAGTAGATATTTCTTGAACAGCAAATGAGCATATTACAAAGATTTCTAAAGGATCACGTGACACTGAAGACTGGAGTCTTGATGCTGAAAATTTAGCTTTGATCACAGGAATAAAATCACACTAAAATAGAAACATTTTAAATGGCAAAAACTAAATTTGACTTTTGCTGTGCTTTGGATCTAATAAATGCAGGCTTGGTGAGCAGAAGATATACATAAAAAAAATAAAAAAAATAAACACCGTTCACAAACACTTGGGTAGTGTAAATTACATGACATTACACAACTTTTTGCTCCAGTTAAAAACGTTTACCCTTAATTTGTGACAGGGACAATCAAGACCTACAGAAAACCAGCAAAGTAGTGTCAGATCCAAAAATGTTTAATTGGTGCATAATGCATACACAATACCGGAGAACTAAATTTGACAATCCAGAAACTTCTGACGCTCTAGTCACTCTCCAAAGAAGCCACAGACACACTCAGACAGCACAGCAATATTTTTGGGTGCCCATCATTTGTATACATATACATGGGAGTTGTGGGTTGTAAATCGGACTAGATTTGTTTTTTGAATTTCGGGAAACGATTTAAGAAAGTCATTTGTTAAGACAATATTTAAAACGCTTTCCAGAGTCTCAAAATGTACCATCTGAAAGTGCATGAAAACGTACTGACAATTCGTTTAATATTCACTTTTAGTATAAAGAACTCAAACTAAACACTTCTACATTCAACATACAAAAGCCAAACACTTCCAGAAGTTCATAAACAGGTTTTATTAAACGTAAGAAAAATCTGATTAATCACAACAGAAAAAAGGCCCAAATCGTCACTGCTTTTTACAGGTTACTTACAAAATCAAACAGGGGACGCCATCAGATTAACTTGTTTAGGCAGTTAGTGAAAAAGAAAAACTTGAGTAAACTTTGCTGCCCTGTAACGTTAGTCAAAAAAATGCGTTGAAGCCCACACAAAACTAAACACTACGGCCAGACAAGCCAAAAACACAATCAAACGTTCGAAGCATGATTCAAACGGAGCATATACACAAGCTTGTTGTGCACAATTAAACGCAAATCACGAGGAATCCAACCTTGCAGTGAGTGTCTGAGCACAGGCTTATTTGCAGGATCAGTGTAGAGGTCCGCAAAATTTCGCCATGCTCATTTTGATCTGCTCAGCGTGCTGAATGCCCACAGACCCGACGCATGTGCAGCAGAGTTGAACTCTTCACGGCAGTCGGACTGTCCGCGCACAAACAGCCAAACCTGTGAGACCGAGCATCAGAGTACTCTCTAGCTTTTTTAGACGAATCGAAACCGCGGAAAACTTCCTGTAATATACTGAAAGCTTAAGACAAAACAGTATAATACCGTACAGGAAGCCAAAGAGCGTTAGGGTTAGAAAAAGTACTCTGTACAGTCCCTTCCGCGGCAAGGCTTTATATAGCGTTGATGACGTCACGATAAGGGACCCTCCCACTGCTCTCTGATTGGCTAGTTCACCCGCCAAACTGCTGATTGAACTCAGTCACATTTGACAGGCACTAATTGCATTAATCAAATCAAATTAGACATAAATAACATAATGACATTTAGGATAGTGTCTTGGAAAACACTAAAATATGACATTCTGGAAGTTGATTTTGATTATGGATGTTTCAGCAAAAAAAGAAAGTGCCTGGCACATTCATAAAACTTTTTATGAATGTGATTTATTATTGAAGGAATTACTACTGTATTAAAAATATGTTTTTTCCCCAGTTGTTTTTCTCTTGAATTTAGTAAAATAATATTGTGGCTAACATTTTTTTTTACATCATAAAATACAGTCATTCTTTTACATTTAAATGCAAAACTCTTCATTTTTATATATAATATGCTGCTGGAGTGAAGACTTATTTACAGTCAAACTAAAATTTATTTAGACACCTTCAACATTTTTCACATTATCACAGTTTATTCGCTATAGTTTAGAAAATTGTAATAAAATATGACAAGAGCCAAACTGTGTCAGAACAAATTCATTTTGATAATCACAAATGAATTAGAGTCAAACCAAAATTTATTCAGACACCTTCAAAATTTCTCACATTATCAAAGCTTATTCACTATAGTTTAGAAAATGGTAAGCTAAATAAAATATGACAAGAACTCAAGAGTTAAACTGTGTCAGAACAAATTAACTGTGGTAATGTCAGATAACTGACATTAGGTATGTAACAAAACATGGTCAGGTCAAATTGTCAAATCAAATTTTTGGTCCCAAATTTTTATTCCTTTTACTGGTAGTCCACTGTATGAATTTTTTTGGGTATAATATGTCACAGTTTACTTTATTTAGCTATCCTCACTTACATAAATGAACTATAGTATCCTGCATCCACTAAAAACAAATATATGATATCTGGTGTCTGAATAATGTTTGGTTTGACTGTATGACAAAAACCCAGTAAGACTTTTCAACTTTTTTTATTGCAGAAAATAAGTTCTGTGACCAGCAAAAGTTTATGATTCTTACACATATTGTTCATCATGCTAATTTTCGAAAATGTACACAACTTTTATTAATTTTAAAGCCCTAGAACAGAGGGTTTTCACGACACGTCACGAAACGGCTATATTGGCGGCACTGAATGTAAACAATGCCACTGAACTGGAAGCTTATTATTGCTTCTGAAAATGGTCAATTATAGTCATGTTTTGGGCTGTACTAATCAGCCTGACTGGGTAAAACATTTGGAATACTATAGACTGCCAAAAGTTATAACAAATCAAAGAAACTGTCTGAGGAACAAAAGGCGTTTGTGGTTAGCCAAACTGAACCAGGATTTTTTCCTGCTTACTACGTCCCTCTCTATGATTTAGCAGCTTCAGCAATTTTTTTTGTGTTTTAGACAGCAGAAATTAGCAGAACAATGTATTCAGTAATACATTAACTGTGCAATTCATGCTGTTGTTTACATCTGAGTATCTCCACTATGGCCGTGCATATGGGTAATTGACCAAATCATGAGGTAAGTGCAAACCCTCTATTGGCAAAAGTAAAAACACACGTACACATATTCTGTAAATTAACTACAACAGCCTTTTCAAGGCAAGTAGGCTAATAGTTAAAACAAAAATAATTGGCCTAAGGGGGTATTATTTATTTTATGTTGTAGAATAAAACATGAAAATATCTTGAGCTTGTGTTAAGGACGTTGGAAGCTAAACTCGTTTTAAATTAGTTTTTGGAACAGGAGTGAAACAACGCATCTTTAAAAGTTGTGAGTTATAAAAAGTACGTGATTTAGGAGTTTCCCTCACAGCCCCGTTTTCATCCCAGTTAAATTCAATATGGCGTCTAACCTGGCAGGTTTGGAAAACCACGGTGAGTAAACAGTAACTTTTCATTTTGAGCGAACTATTCCTTTAATCGTTCACATGAATAGTTTATGGCAGTAAGTTTCGTGTTTCCACTAGATGGCAGTAGCTGCACATTTACTGTCTCCGTGAGATTTCATTTACTGTGTTGCAGAATACATGTCCTTTCCTGTACTTGAGTGAAAGTGAGATGTCCAGCACAGGACACCAACTAGACCACCACCAAAATTGATGATATTTCTGCACAATAATTGTATACAACACTCTCTATTTGCTCTATTAATATGCGTTCACAGCTTTCCACTGCTTGACATTATCATTACAAACACATCCAGTGGAGTGGTGAAGTCTGAACATCAAGCTCTATATTTTGACATAATCTGATTTTAGCATATCATTTGCTCTTAGCTTTTATTCGGGTGCTGAGGCGGCATTAATTGGTGGGAAGGTGAGCTGGGTATAATGCAGGCAGACAGCATATTCTGGGCCAGTGACAGTGAGTCAGCACCACAGTAGAGGGGGAGGCAGAAAGAGAGAGAGAGAGAGAGAGCAGGGGGGAGTAAAGTTCTCATCGCTTACCAAAAGCTGCAACCACAAAAGACAAAAAGAAACATGCATATAACACAATTCATTTTTAAAGAGCAAGCAATAGTTATGTTTTTCCTGTAGAAATAGTTGCAACTGCTGCAACTGATACACCTGGACACATTGCACCACACTGCAGTGAATCTCCTTGATGCTGTTGAGTTGACATTGAAGAGGCTTATGCATGTTGTTACATTCGTTGTTCGTTATACATACCTTTATGACTGTCGCATTCATACTACTTAGTATTTAGTTGATGTTGTGATGCCAGGACTGTTTTTTAGTGGCAGTGAGTGAGACATTCTTTGCAGCAGGCAGCTCTCCTGCAGGAGTTTTTTCCCACTCACTCAGTCATTCACGCAGGCGCCCTAAACTGCTGAATTCTCTGCTTCATGGAAGACTGCAGAAGCCTGCTGGGAGCTGCTGAGCCTTTCTGACCTGACTGTCCTTGACTGCTCTTGAGAGAATGATGGAGAGAGAGAGCGGGAGAGGAAAAGAGAGCTCGGAATCACTGGCACAAAACTCTCTTCGTGCTTCACACACACAAAAAAAAGAACTTGGCTCATTTGTCATTATCTTTAAATCAATTATTTGATCAAAGGAACATACTTGACCAGTGTGTTTCTGTGTAAAACTGATCAAATAATAATGTAATAAAATAATAATGATAACAATAAAATTTTGAGGGGAAAAAAATAAGATGATTATTATACATGAATTGCTGTCACATCAAAGTCAAGGACAGATGGAAACCGTGAACTGTTTCAAATGAGCTGAAAGCTACAGCTGATGATGTGATACCTAAGAAGAGTGACTTTCATTCCTGCCAACAATGTCACAAACTGAGCGTGTCGATCATGTGATCCGGAAGGAGGAGTCACACTGAACCTGAGAGGAAAGGAAATAAACTGACATGTTAATAGACAGGAGTCAAAATAAGGATTTCATGAATATTTGTTACTGATAAAAATGATACAGAAATATGTTAGTTGTCATAAGACATTTAATTATGTTCTGCAATAAGTGCTAACTCTTAGTTTTCTTATAAAATGATATTTAAAATATGCATTTGTCAGATGCTTTTATGCAAAGCAACTTAAATGGCATTCAAGGTACACATTTATATTTAATCAGACTTAAACAGAATTTAAACATTTTATTTGGAAATTATCACAAAAATCCAATCTGTTTGGCTGGAAATGTATAATGTTATACATGGATAGGAGTTGATTTAGTCAATTTTAGGAACTGTGTGTATAAAACAGGTCATAAAAATGTATGTAAAAAATAACTCTAAAATACAATTGTAAAATATTATTTATATATATATATATATATATATAAAACATTTATATATTTATATAATATTTTACATATTTTACATATGTGAAATGTAATTATATATATATATATACATTTGACATATTTTGCATATATATTACATTAAAATACATTACATTATGTATTACACATACACACATACATTTAATATTATATATTACATTTATATTATACATTACATTTAACACACACACACACACACACACACACACACACACATATATATGTAAATGATTTGCTATATAAGTAAATAATAACACAAATACAAATAAAAAAATACAAGTAAATATTAATAATAAATAATATTATTAATAAATAAATTTAATACTATGTATTAGTAATAAATAATATTACTAATAAATAAAGCTGCAAACAGTTATTATTAGGATACAAGTCTTTGCATGTAAAAATAATACAAGTAATTAAAAATGAAATAATATAAAAATTAACAAGTAAATAATAATAATAATATAAAAAAATAGCTGAAAGAAAGTGCTTTAAGACCTTGCATGTAAATAAATAAATAATATTAGAATAATAATGATAATTGTAGGCTACTATGCAAATATGTATTTATATCATGATATTTTTATAACACTTTACAATATATCCCAATTGTTAACGTTAACTCCTTAATTGTTAAGTTAATGAATTAAAATGACATTAACTAAAATTGAAGAATGAACAAATGAAACCTTATTGTAAAGTGTTAATGAAAATTTTGTAATAAGAATTTTTTATATATATCTGATATATTTGTTTTGATTTGCAGACATAATTAACAATATGAGTCTGATGAATTTGATAATTGATTGATTATTTTTATTTTTTTCATGTAAATCAAAAGTAAATTATATATATATAATTTATTACATTGTATCCTCTGTTGGAGAGTTGCACCAATGAACAAGTACTTGAATATGTTTTTGTCTATAAATTGCACAAACTGCATTACTTTAAAAACATAAGTACCAGCATTAGTCAACTGCACTCTCCAAAAAGGTATATGAACATATGCATCTATCACCAGCAGACATACAGTGTAACAATGAATGGAGGACAGCAGAGCTCCTCTGTGCACTGACACTATCACATTACCAACAAACAGACGATCCTCTCCAACGAGTCTGATGGAACTTAAATGACAGCGTGAGCTGTATATTGTGTATATATGGTGATGGATGAGGACTCAGAGTCTCCTCCCGTCCTCAGTGCCGCAGGCTGACACAGCTGTAAGGAGAGATCTGTATTCTGGGAACAGTGAGGTCAACCAATGCTCAGCCACTGCAACTTATTAAAAGGCTAAATGCACTGACTGATAGAAGCAGCGCATGCACTGTATAAGCACTTCATGTACAGAATAATACATGCATGTGCTGATACAACTAGCGCATATGCATACAGACAGCACAAAAACATGCTAATTGACTAAAAAAACACAAACTGCAGGACTTTTCCCCCTTATGTTTTCAATTTCAATTCCCCAAACTATGCAGCGCACATATGTTCAGAGCTGTACCTTTCCATACGGCGCATCAACTTTTACTGGCCTTGGTTTGACAAAAAGCACTGTGCATCGTTTACATAAGATGGACGAATTGATGGACATGCCTTTAATTATTAAACACAGCTGACGGCAGCATTACAGAGATAATGCGAAGAGGAAGAAACCATAAAGTGAGCCAAAGGAAAGGCACAGACTGAATGAATGGATGGGTGGATGTATAGATTGATGCATGCATTAATATCTGCATTACGCAGTCGGATGCTACCATCTGATTTCAGAGCAGCGCAGTCAGTGATAAGGGGAAAAAATGCTTTATCAGGTAATCAGAACACATGACACTTGCAGGAACAACAAAACCATCTGGAGCTCTGACTGATGCGGCGTGATGTGTTTCAGATGGTCGCCGATCATTCAAAGCTTCACCGAACAGATTTGAAGGACTTACATATGTCAAAATATTAATGCTGCATTCAAATACAGGAAAAGTCCTGCATGATGACAGCGGGATATGCATGATTCATCTGTATTGAGCTGTGCGGGGTGAGCTTCCGTCTTTAAGGGAGTGACTAGCAGCACTGTACGAGCCAGAGGCCTGACTAAGGGAAATGCAAAGTCCCATTAGCCCCGACTTTCCATCTGATTTATGAGTATTTACATCTGTGTGTGTGTGTGTGTGTGTGTGTGTGTGTGTGCGTGTGTGGTCCCTTCAGAATTAATTCAGAGGCCAATGCAACGTTCATTTTTTAGTCTTTGGTATAGAGGAGACCGGGGCTAGTTTTCAGGGTGTTTGTTTTTGAAAGGCAGTTTTTGTAGAGGCACATACTTTAAAGCAATTGAACTTTTCCACACATTATTGGTACTGAACACATGTTGACCTTTTGTGACAACATGCCCTGAATGGGTCACAACTATATTGGGTGAGTTGTCTCAATGGAACCTGTTATTACATCCGTCATTAATTAATCATTAAAGCTTTATCTTGATTTATTTAATAAATATATAATATAATATAATATAATATAATATAATATAATAGGGCTGTCAAACGATTAATCGCATCCAAAATAAAAGTTTATGCTTACATACTATATGTGTTTACTTTGTATATTTATTATGTACATATCAATACACACACATACAGTATATATTAAAACAAAATATTAATATGTATATATATTTACACCTGTATACAATTTAGATTATAAATAAATATAAATATTTTTGATATAAATCTAATACTTTTCCCTAATATATACATGCATGGGTGTGTATTTATATATACATAATAAATATACACAGTACACAAATATATAGTATGTAAACATAAACTTTTATTTTGGATGCGCTTAATCGTGATTAATCATTTGACAGCCCTAAATATAATATAATATAATATATATATATATATATATATATATGAAAAGTAAATATATGTAAATATTTTTTTTTATGTGTGTGTGTGTGTATATATAAAGTCTTTATATATATATATATATATATATATATGCACACACACACACACACACACACACACACACACACACACACACTGCCTGTCAAAAGTTTGGTATCAGTAAGATTTATGTATTTTAAAGAAGTTTCTTATGCTCATCAAGGCTGCGTTTATTTGATCAAAAAATCTTTTGTGATACTTTTTTCAGGATTCTTTGATCAATAAAAAGTAAAAAAGAACAGCATTCATATAATTTTTGTTTAACTACTGTTCAAAAGTTTGGGGTCAGGACATTTTTATTCTTTTTTTTTCTGAAAGAAATTAATACTTTTATTCAGCAAGGATGCGTTCAATTGATAAAAAGTGATAGCAAAAGCTTATATTGTTATTAGTGCTGTCAAACGATTAATTGCGATTAATCGCATCCAAAATAAAAGTTTATGTTTACATACTATATAATTGTGTACTGTGTGTATTTATTATGTATATATAAATTTATATCTAAAATATTTATATTTATTTATAATCTGAATTGCATACAGGTATAAATATATATACATATAAATATTTTGTTTTAATATATACATGTATGTGTGAGTATTTATATCTACATAATAAATATACAAAGTAAACACACATCTAGTATCTAAACATAAACTTTTATTTTGGATGCGATTAATCGTTTGACAGCCCTAATTGTTATAGAAGATTATATTTTGAATAAATGCTATTCTTTTTAACTTTTTATTCATAAAAGAATCCTGAAAAAAAGTATCACAGGTTCCCAAAAAATATTTGGCAGAACAACTGTTGCCAGCATAGATGATTCTAATAATAAATCAGCATATTGGAATGATTTCTGAAGGATCATGTGACACTGAAGACTGGTGTAATGGCTGATGAAAATTCAGCTGTGCATCACAGGAAAAAAATAAATAAAATAGAAACCATTATTTTTTAAAGTCTTACTGATCCCAAACCCTTGAACGGCAATATATATATATAGTAAAGTATATGTACGTACATATAAAATAACACATACACTAAATATAAATTACCTAGATAGACATATAAATAGATAGTCTTCTTTTATATACACACTTTATAATATAAAAATAGAAATTTTTATAGTTTTTTAATTAAAATTTATATTTTTTTATTATAAAGTGTATAAATAAAAGAAGATAGATAGTCTTCTTTTATATATACACTTTATAATAAAAAATTTTTTTATAATTAATCTTTTAATGCTTTTTTAGAAATTGCCCCAAAGTATTTATTCTCTAAATGATCCAAGGACTGACTTTGCACTCAAGCCAGTAACCTTGTCTGACCCCAGATAACATGTAACTTGGGGCCTCCATTAGGGCGGTCTGTTTTTGTGACTGAGAAATCCTCAATCAGTGCAGCAGACGGCAGAGATTACGCCGACTGAAGCTGCTGTTAATTGCGAGGCAGAGTTTTCAGCTCCATCACGCCACAGCTGGAGGATCCGTGTGAACGATTTTACCATCACAAGATAAAACTATTTTATGACAGCAAACGTATGCGGCTGACTCTCATCCTGAGCAGTTGGATGCATGTGGCCAGTCTGACCAAACTACAGGACAGGACAGAGACATTAGACACGGGAACCCAGAGCTCAGTGTTTGTGCGTGTCTGTGCCTGAGGAGCTGCACTGGGCCCGACGCCAGCTCACCCCACCCCAGCTCCAGCCTGCAGAGAACTGCTGCAGCTCCAGAGGGCAATGCAGAGGAGGAGAGAGCAAGGGTACTCCAAGCACAAGGCACTCCAATATCATGTTTTGAACTCTCAAGGGAAACCAAATGTGCCTGATGTGCTTGTATATAAAGGAAAGCGGGCGGTAGGTGGATTGAAAGCAGGAGATAGGCATCTTGTTGACGATGTAAACTGCCCGTTCACATTCTTCTGTTGCTGTGTATGTTCAATGTGTGCTGGATGACTCTGGGCTTTTTGTTACAATACACATAACCACACTGAAAGCCCCATAGACTGTCCTTGTTACTTCTTAATTAAATCACTTTTTGTCACCTTGCTGCAGGAAGTTTTTGATAAGTTTGGATTAAGGACAAAGTGTCCAGTGTTCAGCTCTGCACTGCAGGATATTCAGTCCTCCTTCTTGACAGAGTAGTTGTCACGCTCAACAAACAGCTTTCAAAATGGGGCGCGGAATCCTATATTAGGGCGTTTTTTTTTAACAGTTGGACACACTGTAAATAATGTTTTTTTTTTTTTTAATTCAGTCCTAAATGCTGTTTGTTTGACACTAATTACTAGCAATTTCTGAGTGAAAACTGTTTGTACACTGTCTAAATACATCCTAAACGCTTATCTACACTACCAGTCAAAAGTTTTTGAACAGTAAGATTTGTATTGTTTTTAAAAGAAGTCTCTTCTGCTCACCGAGCCTGCATTTATTTGATCCAAAGCACGGCAAAGGCAGTAAAATTGTGAAATATGTTTGCTATTTAAAATAACTGCTTTCTATTTGAATATTAACATTTAAAATGTAATTTATTCCTGTGAACAAAGCTACATTTTCACCATCATTACTCGTTTTCAGTGTCTCATGATCCTTCAGAAATTATTCTGATATGCTGATTTGCTGTTCAAGAAACATGTATTATTATTATTAACAATATTTAAAACAGGTGAGTATATTTTTTCAGGATTTAAATAAATATCTGAAACAAAAAGCTTTTGTGACATTATACACTACCGTTCAAAAGCTTGGAGTCAATGTAATATTTGTATTTATTTATTGGAAAATAAATGATTTTTTTATTCAGAAAGGATGCTTTAAATTGATCAAAAGTGATAATAAAGACATTTATAATGTTACAAAAGATAAATCATCAAAGAAACCGGAAAAATTAAACTCAGCTGTTTTCAACATGATTATAACAATACTAAATATTTTTTGAGCAAAAAATCTGAATATTAGAATGATTTCTGAAGGATCATGTGACTGGAGTAATGATGCTAAAATTCAGCTTGGAAATCACAGGAATAAATTACATTTTAAAATATATTCAAACAGAAAACAGTTATTTTAAATAATTTGGATCAAATAAATGCAAGCTTGGTGAGCAGAAAAAACATCTTTTAAAGAACATTAAAAATCTTACTGTTCAAAAACTTCTGACTGGTAGTGTATGTAATGTCATAATTATAGAAATAACATTAAAATTATTATGTTTCCATACAATAGCTAGTGTTACAAGGTTAAGCATTTGATATTGGCAAATCTTCTACAGTCTTCGAAAAAAGAACAATAAATCAAATGTATTTGTCTTCCTGTCACGCTGTAAAAATGATTTAAATGATGTCACTTCCTGCATGTCACAGTTTTTAATGCAAAATTAATGCAGACAACAGGGTTGGTAATAAACTAATAGGACAGATAAACGGTAACACTTTACAATAAGGTATCATTAGTTAGCATTAGTTAATGTATTAACAATCTTTAATGTTAGTTAATAAAACAGTCAACTTGTGATTTTAATAATGCAATAGTAAATGTTGAAATATGGACTAAGATTAATAAATGCTGTGGAAGTAGTGTTAACTAATGATAACTAATGAAACCTTGTAAAGTTGTACAGGCTCAGAAAAAGGTACAAAGCTGTCACTGGGGAAGTATTTTACCCCTACATGGTACACATTAGTGCCTTTTAAATATGAAGAGTTCAGACGCAAAACCAGCTAAAAGCCATCTCGGAATGAGATAATGATAAAAAAAATGAAATAATGATACTGAATGAATGCTCTTGACACATATTATACATCCATCAAATACTTTTACTTCAAACTCGCTGAAATCCCACCCTCAGCCCAATCAGAAGTACCAGCACTTACATAGAAACCTATGCATCAGAGCCTGATAAATGCATTTTTTAAAGAAAGATGTCAGATGGACTTAGAGGCTTTTGCATCTGAACTCTTCATCTACTTATTAGTACATAAAATCTGTGTTGCCAAGTCTGTGGTTTTCCCACAGAACTTTATTCCAGGGGAACCCAGCCAAAAAAACATGTATTTTACCCTGCAGAATGTGATTTTCAATGGGAGACCCAACTCGAAATGTGATTGGGCTAGTTTTGAGTAGCAATTGGGCGGGGTTTGTTGTGAAAACCTGGCAACCCTGCATAAAATGCACATATTAGTACCATTTAAAAAGGTTTTTTGCCCCAGTGACAGTTTTTTAGTGTTTTGTACTTATGTTGTCAAAGCTAATCGATTTGAAAACATACCACAGCCACAGTCTTCAAAAACCAGTAACATACACCTGACAGCTGATAATTAAAAATTTATTGATTTGGATGTATGATCAAATCATATTTGACATAAGAAACAAAAGAACCCTTGCATAGATCACAGACCATGCCTTTGTCAATGTACGACAAAATTAAAACATCGTAACACAATTTAGCATAACGAAGACAGAAAACGTACATATTAAGACAACATGACCAGTTTGACCAGATGTACATGGAACAAACATTAACATGGAGTCATCATCTGTCCAACATAAACTGACTGTATGGACTCTAGTTTTTGGTGGAATTAAAAGTTTTGTTAAATGCACCTCTTTCATGACATTATTATCATTCAGCATCCAGAACGCAAACGGCAAAACCTCAAATGAAGCCAAAAGAAATAAACCGAATACAAATATTTAATTAGTGGAACTTGACGGATTAAAATAATTTTTCCCAAAACAAAAGGGAACATTGTTGGCGTGTAAATAATGAAGATGGCTTTCGGAACAAATGACAGCAAGGGCTTAAAAAAATGACGCAACCAGAATATAGTTGATCCTCAGTTTTGAAAGGCTAAGCTCATGCAGTCTTCCATACACCATGCAGATTTTTGCAATTGCTAGGTTGCTGTTGAGTTTTGGTTTGGTATGGCGGTATGGAGTTAAGGTTATTACAAAAAAAGTACAATGTACAGTACATTTTCGATGCTAATGCCATTTATTTTACTTATTTCATGATATCGATAATACAAGCTATAATCTTCCTATATATTTGTAATGGCTTGTCTTATGGACTCGTTTGTGAGTCTACTGTAGTTTTATCAAGGGCATGGGTTCTTTAAAGCACAGTTAACTATAGTGCCACATGGACGCAACATGGTAATATAGCTAGACGAGGCCACGCAGGTGAAGAAAATAACTATGTCTGCAACATCCTCCAAAAGGCCACAACCTGGGAGCACAACTAGGGTTTCTCAATTTTCGACAACTAGCTTTCATATCTGGTTACTTAGTAATAGTTATGATGGCACGTCAGTCAGTTCTTTTGTTATTTTTCCACTACAGTGTATTTCATCTTTCATCCTTTCTTGAAATAAACACGATTTCAGCTTGTTGTTAGGAAATTCGGAGCGATGCAAATATACAAATAGAAAAACAACTAAATGAGTATGTAGTATGTTATGGATTTACACCTTTACAGACTCAACTGATAAAAGACCTCTACCTCTAAGCCATAACTGATTTAAAATGTTGCTCATAAAGGGTCCTCACTTCAGATCAGAGGCAAAAACTACTAACACAATTTACTTCAATAGGGACAGGAAGCAACACTTGTTAAAGGGATAGTTCACCCAAAAATGAAGACGAATACAATCAGAGTTAACAGCCATTCACTGCCATTATAAAGCTTGGAAGAGCCAGGACATTTCTTAATATAACTCCAGTTGTATTTGTCTGAAAGATAACTTTTGGGTGAACTATACCTTTAAGAGGACATTTTTGTTCTGTTACCGTCTCTCAACATAAAGTACATGAGATGTGAATTTTGCCAACTAACAAACTATTTGGTGGAAATCATTTTTTCTCTTGCATTCTAATAGGTTTAAGGTTCTATTCTTATCAAAAGTTTGCCACAGCCCTTGGTGAATATTAAAATAAGCATTCTGGACAGTCCTGTAATACACTTAATATTCCCTATTGCTATGATTTATGGTGTAGTTATTAAATATAGGATTATGCATAGCACCATAGGGTTTGATCACCACTCACACACCCAGTAGAAACAGTTCGTCCTTATTTATCAATTCTTTAGCTTACCATACTGTAATAAAATAAGTTTAAAATGGGGTCTTTAATTCAAGAAAAAAAGTCACACAATGATTTGTTTAGCTTGCTAAGCCCATTTGTTTTCTCTGAAGCCATGTCATGAATTATAAACCCTGAATAGTTCTTCCTGACACAGAGCTGCGGCAGAGGTGACTAAACCCATGTTAGTGTTAGGTAAAATACTGCCGTTTGCCTTTGATTACAATCAGACCTCACGGATCAATACAGAACACATGATCAGGCAACTTGTTTACGAGCCGGTCTGGCAGACTTGCTTGTGTTTGTTAAATGAAATTGCCCCAAACAGACTAATTTAAATCACAGCTATTTTAAAGTGTTTTTTAATTACCAAGGAAAATGAAAAATGTGGCTGTACGCACTGAAATGGCCCATGGACACAAGATTTCACATTGAAGTCATCAGTACACTCAATAAATCAATTAGGTCTGCATTCAAATGTGTTCTTTACAGTACCTGCAGACTTGCAGCATGACTTCTAACATTAAGTAGACATGACAAATGTAAACGGTTGTGTATTCTGTACCCTGTGGTATATGAAAGCCTGTGCTGTTTTCTCATCCCAGACCTCTCTCTTTGTGATAATAAAGCATCAAAAACAGAACCAAAGTGAATGTTGATTGTGCTTAGCAAGGGAGCGTTTCAGATCCGAGGGGGGTCAGGGGCGGTCGCATTGTTGCGTTTGTTGTAAGTGCTTGAAAAAAGGCTAATTCTGGGGTACTCTAAGTGTATTATTTCTGACGTATCACCACACTTCACAGGCTGTTATGTACTCTCGTGTTCTGCTCTGCAGTGAGCTGTGCGGCGACCTCACTGAGGTAGACTCTTTATTATGGCACAACATAATCGAAACCACAACGAAAGGCAGATCAAAAACTCTAAAAGGTGTGAAAGTCGTATGTCCGATTTCATAGTCAAGCTCAGCTGTCGTATGAAAACACAGAAAAGGTTTGCGTTTGTGCCCGACAACCATGTGTCACGTTCAAAAAGAACAACAACGAAAATGAAAAGCACTCTGTATACACTGTAATGACCAGCCTCAACATACATTATGACAGTTCTAGAGCAGATATTGTTCCCTTGCCCTGCCTAAAACTCCAGTTACTCAGAGGCACTTTCACCTGTCCGGTTGCTGAGAGGGTCAAAGGCACTAGCAACTAATATGAGTAATTCTGCCATGATCTCTTTTGCATCCTGCTAAGATAAATCAAGCGACTTTTGATATCGTAAATCCTAAATCTGATCGCAAAATGGAAGCGTGAAGTATAATTGCCCATAGTTTTCTCTTTTTTTTGTTTTCCTCGAGAGAGAGAGAGAGAGAGAGAGAGAATGCCCATGCACTGCACTATTTAAGTTATATTATTTTTTTTTTTAACAGGTGCGCTTAGTATGAGTATATGCATTTGATAGTATCTTTTTCTGTGTCTTCGACTACGTTTTAGATTGAAAAGTTTGCATCCCAGCGTTGGGGCTTGCATATATATTTTGTCACATTTCAGAAAATGTCAGGGAATCGACGTCCCTAGTTTTCCCTGATTGTAACAACGACACCCTTACGAGGTATCTCAATTGCAACAAGCTGTATTATACCGATGTCATGCATTAAATATACTAGGATACACAGTACCTTAGTTGATTAGGCCATAATGCAGGTTCTTTTGACATGCTATGATATCATTAAGATTCTGTTTCCCGTAAGGTTAAACATTCAGTCTTTAAATACACCTAAATGATAAGCATCTCAAATCATGACACACTAGTGCACTTTTCATGAGAGGAGGTCGATGGAGAGGGGAGCGGATGGAGCCGAACGCAAAAGAAAAGCGAAACAGGAATGGATTTCCTATCGTCATGAGGTAATGTCCGACGCATGCCAATATCAAAATGAGGATAATCAAAACATGCTAACTATGAGGCTCCTCTTTCGGCGTTGTGCTGTCTTATATCTAAAGGGCATGGCATTTAATCACTTGGTGATATCTAAATTACAGCATCTGCTGGAAAATAGCAGCAATGCGGATGTCCATGAGGCGATGACCTTGGCCTCCGTAGCATCCCAGCAGAAGATAAGTCTTGTTCAAATAAGGTGCTTTGCTGGTCAGTTGGGAAAACCACCTACGGACGAGGCGTCCACCGAACACTGCACTTGGTCTTTTACGCACTTTCCTTTCCCGGATGCAGTGTGCAGCTTGCTGAAATGTAGTCTGCGGTCCATGCGTGATGTTTTAATAATCCCATCGTCGAGAGTCCTTCAATGGATGTTAGCTAGGTGCTCGAGGAGGCTTTTTTTCTCAATCATCCTCTTTGGAAATGTGTAAGACTAAGTGTATACGGAATCGTCTGCCTCGTCGGCTGCAGTTAGGTTCTATATGTTTTGGTGTAGTATTTTTCGTTCATCTGCATTGTAGAGATATTCGCATTGCAAGGGCTCACGAGAGGAGGTAAAGTAAGCATTCATATGTACGTGAAGTTTCTACTGTGTCTCTAGACGTCGGTTAGCAGCTTACTTTTGTTCACACAGTTCTGATTGGGGATAGTGCAGTTGCCAGTTCTGAGGTTGGCCTCTCTAAAGTTGTCGATGCTGTTGTTTATGTCTCCGTCTATCTCCATGTACTCAGACTTGCTGACGGTCGAGGAGCTGCGGCGACTGGAGTTGGAATCGGAGGCGATGTTCGGGTTGCTCACGTTGAGGAGTTGGGCCTGCTCCTCTCCTTCGGTTTCTCTATGGTAGAAGTAGTTGAAGTTGGACACGATGACAGGCACGGGGAGGGCAATGGTCAGCACGCCGGCGATGGCACACAGGGAACCCACGATCTTGCCCCCTATAGTCACCGGCACCATGTCCCCGTAGCCTACAGTGGTCATGGACACGACGGCCCACCAGAACGCATCTGGGATGCTGCTGAAGTAGGACTCTTTTTCCTCAGCCTCTGCGAAATACACAGCACTGGAGAACAATATGACACCAATGAAGAGGAAGAAAATGAGCAACCCAAGCTCTCGCATACTAGCTTTGAGGGTCTGTCCCAAAATCTGAAGGCCTTTGGAGTGCCTGGACAGCTTAAAGATCCTGAACACCCTGACCAGACGGATCACCCTGAGGATGGCCAGTGATGTTGCCTGCTCGCCTTTCCCCTCCTTTCCGTCCGGTTCATCTGCTAGCTCTGTACCCAGCGTGATGAAGTAGGGGATGATGGCCACAATGTCTATGGTGTTCATCATGTTCTTAAAGAAGGCCGCTTTGCTCGGGCACGCAAAGAAGCGCACTATCAGTTCGAACGAGAACCAGATGATGCAGAGAGTCTCCACGATAAAGAAGGGATCGGCCAATATGTTTGGTTTGTAGTAGAAGGTGGTGTTGCCTATAGTCTGTATTCGCCCCTGGGGGTCCTCTTTCAGTTCCGGTAAAGTCTCCAAACAGAAAATGACAATGGAAATTAAAATGACCATAACAGACACAATAGCAATTCCTCTGGCCGCCCCCGAACTCTCGGGATGCTCGAACAGAAGCCAGATTTGTCGCTGAAACTCACGCTCCGGTAAGGGCCGCTCCTCCTCGCGAATGAAGCCCTCGTCTTCACGGAACTTCTCCATGGCCTCGACCCCAAGTTCATAGAACTTAATTTCTTCAGAGAACATATCCAACGGGACGTTGGCAGGCCTTCTCAGCCTGCCCCCAGACTGATAGTAGTAGAGGATGGCATCAAAGCTTGGACGATTTCTGTCGAAGAAGTACTCGTTTCTCAAGGGATCGAAATACCGCATTCGCTTCTTTGGGTTACCTAACAGAGTCTCTGGGAACTGGGAGAGAGTTTTAAGCTGGGTCTCGAAGCGCAGCCCCGCTATGTTGATGACCACCCGTTCGCAGCATTCGTGATCGTCGTGGTCAGGGGGGTACGTGTCCTGCGGATGCCCCGGCACGGCAGAGGTCTCGTCCATGTTGTCCCCAGCCACGACTGTCATCCTGCAGGTCAAAGTTGGAGCTCCGCAGGAGTTAATTTAATTGAGTAGACATCCAACTGCCCTCCCAAAGGCTTCGCTTTCCTTCCTTTTTTCTCAAATCTATCTCGAACCCGGGGGATAGGGTATAACTTGATCTTTCCTCAGTGTGGCCCCACTGCGGTTGTCACTGATTCGACCATCGCTCCTTTCCGCTGCATCCACTACGGCTGCCTCTGTCACCGAGACAGAGAAAAATGGATCGAACAGCGGCGATATTTGCTAGCTCAGCAAGTTCACACTACTTATTTATTTATTTACTTGTTATTGTATGTACAAATCACAGAAAGCCTTAAGGGCACAATTCTGAATCATTATGCTCATTTAGGTTATTGAAAAGACGTGACAGGACAGTGTCACTTTCACTCCATCACCACATACATGCAATCTACTTCTCTCACTATATAGGCAAGCATCTTATTGAATTGCTGATATGTACGTTTGAATAAGTAAATAGATAGGAAAATGTACTTTCAGGCTTATTTAGGCAGTTTCAGAGCTCACCTCGCTACTGAAGGAATGCGTCTTCTGCCGGCAGTCTCCTGTCAGTAATGCACCCTCGATTCCGTTTTGTTGTAGAAAATACGCTTGTAAAGGGCTCTTCACATCTTCTCGCTTTCAAACTGTCCGGTTGCGGTCCGTAAATGTCACATCCATAACGGAAATCATTCACGACATTCGCAAGCGATGCTATAATGAACAAAAATAAATATGGCTTTGAGATGTATTACGAAGCTTCACATTCAATATAAACGTGTGCTAAAAGACAAGAAGCGAAAAAAAGGCTAAAAGAAAACATGAAGCCGCAACGTCCTCCCTCCACTCCTGCTTGTGCGGCGGCACCTTGGTGTAAATGGCTTATACTGCATGAGAAATTGTAATGCTGCAGCTCAGCTCAGGCGGGAGATACATTAAGGGGGCAAAAGCGAACCATACCATTTCCAGACATTACTGCATCAGCAAAATTTCCCTCTTACGAGTAGACAAGATGACGAGCGGTCTGTTTTATCTGGACACACTGACAGGGGGTATGGATGCAAAAGGCTTCTTAAAGGGGGGATCAATAAGGGGAGAGGGAATAATTCCTTAATCATGCCCAACATATTGTTGCACTGTATTGCACATGGGAGAACGCGGAGCGGGAGAGGGGGGTAGGACAGTATGGGGGAGGGGTTCGACGCAATGCAGACCGCGCGTGGCCACAAGTGCTTGTCCACGCAATGCGCGATAGCATTTATGTGCCAACACTGGCGCAGTATCTGATTCGCCGAGCACTAATGTGCACAGATACTTTAACTGACCACACTAACCAATAACCACAATAAAAAGACGACTTCTCTAAAGTGCTCTTCTTCGTGGAATACTGCGACTCTTTTCCACCCAAAAGAGTTAGAAAGCCGCACAGCTCCATGCGTGCTGTTTCAGACTAGATCGTGCGGGGGTTGGAATATTTATAGAATAACGTGGGTGTATGTACTCGGACGGACGGCGATTTTTGCAGCACACTCGGTTACAGCGCTTTCCAGTACACGCTGATTATATAGGCAGTTTGTTTTTATATATCTCACCTTCGCTTTCCTTTAGATTTACCTGATTTTTTTTTTAAACGTTTCAGTGTTTGAATTTGTGAGTCACGTATTTCAACGTAATTTCTGTCATTCAGAATATCACTCTGTATACTTCACAAATCAAGAAGATAGCCTACCAGTGATTTCCGACATGACAGACATAATGTATTAATGTAATACTTGCATTCATGTTTGCAAAAAAGGTTATACAATTTTACATAATAAAATGATTCAGTGACTCTAAAACGCAATGTAGCCAATAATGTAGCTTACACCTTTAATTATTATAGTTTAAACATTTTTTTAACAATAAATATTCATTAGACATTGATTTTTTTTTAGAGTTCCATTTACCTTGTCCTGAACAAAGCACATATTAAAACACATTAGAGTCAAAATGTGACACTTTGCATTAGTTTGGCAGACATTAATGTTTATAATTAATATTAGTAATATTTTAAAACGATCTATCTATCTATCTATCTATCTATCTATCTATCTATCATTTATGGACAGATAAATCACCAAGCCATTTTCACCCCATAAAAAGCTAAATAGCTGTAACTTTAAAATATGTTAATCACAGAAAAGTTTAATAAACTTAATATGTTTAGGCTAATGCATTTAATAAACATAACTGACCAATGCTGGTTAGTTGTTTAAACCCAACATTGGGTCAAATAGCCCAACTGTTAGGTTACATTTTTTAATTCAAATTTTAACAATTGGGTTAGTCCATATTTGACCCACAATTGTGTTAAAACAACCCAAAATTTTTACAGTGTATATATTTCAATATGAAACAAACTGATGATGACAATGATGTAATAATGCTTTCCTTGATTAAATTAACTCTAATATTTTTTTCATGTGGACGGTGATGTTTCCTCCAATTCACCAATAGGTGGCGCACAAACATCATCAAACCGATGCAAACACCACCAGAATAAATGATCTGTGCGTTACATCCCTCTATTAGTGTCAACAACATGACTAAAGTCGTGACTTAATTCAGAGAGGGAAAGCTTGAATTAAAAAAATCCAAAATAAACATGAGCTATTGTATATACACAAGATGACTTATGAACTTTATAATTGTTTGCTAGCATAAGCATATATCAAGTTGATCTGAGTACGAATTTGTTTCAGACAAACCCTGAACATGTCCATCAGCCAACAAGCACTACAGTTTTCATTATGAGGCACTGTTAGAACAGCAGCTGGAGTGAGTGAGCTCTTAACTGCTAAATATCATGAATAAGAAATAGGCAGCCCTTTCCTCCCCTCACTTTGCCGTTCAATGACTTCCCCTGCCTCAGTACATGTACTTTCGGTGAGCAGTGATTCGTTCAATCAACATAAATGCATCAGTAGTCATTAATCAGAGTTGTCTGAAGTGTCATAGATCCCACCTGTTATACATTATTGATGGAGTAATTGTACAGTTTTGTAAGCGTTTCGTCGCTCTGTTTAAACTGACCATGACTATTTTACTTTAGCATGATTATTGGAGACAGAATATACAATAATTGCATGCCTCAACTTCAAAAGCGTTTTAAAAGGGACACCCACTACGCACAATTTAGTTACATTTCAAGTGTCTGGTTTGGGCCATTGCTATAGTAATGCTATAGCTTTGTTCCTCAGATACATCTAATCAGCAATATTATTTAAGGTAACATGCTATAATGCCACAGTAGAAACATTTCGGCATAATCAGCATGTTATCTAACAATTATAAACAAAAGAAAACAACTTTCACAGGATAATACTTTTGATCACTCAGACATTTACTTAGTGTTTTACTGTAGAAATACCTTTAAAACTTCATTTAAAAGATTTAAACAAAGTTTGATTATGAATGTGACAAAATATTTATTTATCAAAAATAAGTTAACAATTCATTCCTTATAAACACGTTAGAAAAATAGCTTGTTCACTTGGTCTGATATTCTGCCATGTGGGCAGGTTAACTAGCCAGGATAAGCTAACAAACATCTAGTGTCAGACCATATAACTACATTTTATCCTGAGAAATGGCAACATATGCAAACTTGCAAAGAACAACTTTTGCATGTTAAAAGCACACATATTACACAAAGCCTATTTTAAGAACAATATCTCACAAGGCAATGACATAAAGCAGGCTTAAACAAACTTAAAACATTTTATAAATAGTAAATAAGTTATATTACAATACAAAATATTACAATATATTACAAAAATCAGTAGCGGCCTGTGAGGATTTTTTTTGAGAGGCTGATTTGTAAATTAATACTGATCGATAAACCAATATATAGGCAATTTATATGCGTATACGTACACACATTATACATTCGTGAAAAACAGTCAAGATGCTAATAGCGTTTTAATCGTAATAATAAATCAACGGAAGACATTTCAAAGCACCATATACAAACTATATGCACATATACATATAGGCTACACCAAATACTATATACTTTATGACTATTTAAAACTTATTACATGAACGGACAGCCCCATTGTTCTAACACGAACTCACCTGTGTGAATTCAGCCATTCGCGATTTTATTTAGGTAAATGTGTGTATCGTCCATTCTCCCTTGTTTTGAAATCCACCATTCATTTGTATTTCATCTATATTTTGGTTAAAGTTGTTAAAGTTTCTGTTCACCTGTTGTCTAACAACAAACAGGTTTGATGACGCAATAACGTGATACTGAAATTTGATTGATTTGTATGCTTGCCTCTCTGACAACGATTGATTATATGGGGAAAATAAGAATTTCATTAGCCTCATTTCGCATTTTGGACGAAAGTAATGTCTAATCTGACTGGACAGTTTCGTGATAATGCTGTCAGCCTCTTGTAACATCCGTACAACTCGACAGGACTTCTGAGTAACAAAACTATTCACATCATATGCATTATGCACATTAATGGGTAAATAGAAAAAGCCTACACCTCTTCCTCTGACGAACCGCTACTGACAAAAAAAGCTTATAATGCACAGATATTGCGTCTTTATTTAGGTAATATGAACTTCTGTCTTCTTTATAGAGAAAAAATGTCTTCATACAGCTGCTGCTCCCTGCAATTGAAGTAACATCAATGTGGTGACACGGATAATGAGACATGCACCTATCAGTGAATGTGACATTTGTGTTCTCAAACAGTTTACAGGCTGTTAGATAATGTAGGACTTTCTACATAACCATAATCGCTTCGCAAGGGGGCGATCGATACCCATAATATGACGTTGGTACTTTTAAGTTTAAACAAGTGAACAAATAATGTGCATTTACATAAACCCTTCTATAAACTGTTCATGATTTTAGCAATAAGCCTACATATTTAGCTATTCTTAAACCACTAAAATTAAGTATAAGGATTTTTATTTCATTTTACAGTTGCTGTAGTGCAGCTTGGAGTTCTGTCCCAAATTACATACTATACATTATTTACACTATTATGTTTTATTATGTTATGCACTATGTACTCAACAGACCAGTGTATGTTTTGTATTAAGTAATTTTGTCACCAACATCAGAGTCCGATACCCCTTCTATCTCTATCTTCTATCTTGTTACGTAAGGAAAGCTGTGACAGTTGAAGTGTCCAGCAGCCAAAGGCCAAATTCTACTGAGGGTCCTTTTTGTGAATGTAAACTGGAGAAGGGAACTTCTGCTGGACACATTTTGTATATCTAAAGTGAAGGAAGTCTATTTTAGAATTCTTTATAATGTTTCATTTTTGAATGATTTAAGGTTTTTAATTTTCAGCCCTATAGAGAGAAGTTAATTACTCATCCAAAGATATTATTTTTATTATGAAAACCCTGATCATTTATCTCTTGAATATGTTTTCAACTTGAAGTATGCTATTTTTTTACTACAAATTTGTTTGTTTTTTACAATCTTTAAACTGAGAACTATCCTTGTGTGGTCAACATTAGTATTATGGCCTTCATCTCTGAATCACGAAAATATAAATAGCTAATATTTTTTTTGAATGATTACAAATGTTTTACTTTAATAACCCAAACTCAAATTTGCTTATTTGGTATCTTATTTCATGCTTTAGTCCTGCTGCCTGCATTAAATGTGTGATTTTACCACTGTTTTCACGTTCTATATTGTATGCAAAATCTTTTACTCTCAACAAAAAATGGTCTAATTCTACTTTGTATCTTCCATTTTTTTGTTCTTGAAGATCTGGGTAGTAACTGATTACATGTAATCTGGATTACATAATCAGATTCCAAAAATTCCAAAAGTATTTGTAATTAGATTAAATTACATTTTAAAATACTTGTAATCATACAGTTACTTTTTATATATATATAAATTACTCATTATTTACACTATAGCAATGATTTATTAAAAAAAATGACTGATTTTAATTTAACATTTTAATGATTTATTAATTACTGGTTTTTCATTTAACTCATGAACCCCCTGCAGTTCCTTCAGAAACACCAGTTTGGGAAACCTTGACATAATAATGTTTAATGCACTTTATCTTGTTATTAACAACAAGTGGAATATATTTTCTTACCCTTTGCATTTTTATATCAATATGGTACAATATTATCCTATTCAAATCAATGTGATAAATGAGTTAGGTCAAAAGTAATCTAAAAGTAATCAAAAAGTAGTCTGATTATATTACCTAAAATGTGTAATTTAACTACAATTTTTGTCATGTAATTTGGAATCAGTAATGGATTACAACTTGTAAGTAATCTACCCAGCACTGCTTATATTTATAAGAATAATACACTATTTTTAAGGTTCTATAAGCATTTATTTAAAGATGTTTTAATTTTACTATCTTGATTTTCTTCATGAATGTTATACACTTTAATGACCATGGAATTAGTAAAGATAAACATATTTTATACAATTTTTTTTTTTTACTGTAATATTTTACATTATTGTAAAAGTAAGCAACTGCTGCGTAAAGTGAATGACACCCTTTTCCTCTTGTATAGTATTTTTAATAGATTCTTTTCTATTATTCTATTGTACTCAGGCACTGGTTTATTATATTTTTCTTTTGCTTTTTATTTTTTTAATGTTTAATTGTACCATTTTTTAATACGGCATAAATCTAAAACTTTCCAGTAAAGCCATTAGTAGATACCAAAAAATAAGTGTCCAACATTCTAATTAGGCTAAGTGCATCACTGGGTTATCCGAAGTGCAAGTATCTAAAATGAATTTTCCCCCTAATTATACTTCAAAATGGTATAGAATAGTGCATAAGTAGGAGAACTGGAACGTGCCTTTTGTGTTAGTAAACATTCTGAGATGACGTAGGATCAACGTGGTTATTCGGGCGCTTTGGTTTACGGTTGCCAAGCAACGTAGACGCTTGGCGTACTAATTTAGAATTCAGCTGTGAGATCACAACAGCTCTGAACAAAGTTCATCCAGTCATAATCTAGAATTGGAACACTAGAAACAAGAAACCCAAAGTATACAGACAGCAAGACTAATATACTAATACTCACATAGATCCGCGCGCTTTGATACAGCTTGCTACTGTGTTCTTATACATCTGTAAGTTTGCCTGTATATTCCTCTGATGGACTGAAATTTAATACGCTTATTGAATTCCAGTCGTCGTCATCTGAATGCTCTGATTTCAGGAGCGAGGGTTTACTGTCGCTTTTATTTCGGTCACAAACAGGGGGCAACGGGCGGCCACAGGTTACATGGGTATATTCCACTTGCTCCTCCTCGGTGTGCTCTCGGTGATAGAAGTAATTAAAATTCGACACGATTACTGGTACCGGCAGGGCGATTGTAAGAACTCCTGCAATGGCACACATTGATCCCACAATCTTGCCTCCTATCGTCACTGGGTACATGTCGCCATATCCAACAGTAGTCATGGAAACAACCGCCCACCAGAACGCATCTGGGATACTTGTAAAAGACGATTCCGGGTCGTCTACTTCGGCGAAGTACACCGCACTGGAAAACAATATAATGCCGATGATAAGGAAAAATATCAGTAGTCCAAGTTCTCGCATACTCGCTCGTAAGGTCTGACCGAGAATTTGGAGACCCTTGGAGTGCCGTGAGAGTTTGAAAATCCTGAAGACGCGCACCAAGCGGATAACTCTCAGTATGGCGAGAGACGTGGTCTGCTGTGAGTTTGACTGGACCTCGCTAAGGTCCAAACCCAAAGTAATGAAATATGGAAGGATAGCCACAATATCTATAACGTTCATGATGTCTTTGAAGAAGGCGGGCTTGCTCGGGCATGCAAGAAACCTTACAATTAGTTCGAAGGAAAACCAAACGATGCAGATGGTCTCCAACAAGAAGAATGGATCCGTGAGTGTACTAGATCTTTTTCCAGAAGTCGTTCCGTTCGGCGCAAGGTGGTTGTTGAACACACGCTCATCCTCTCTGAATTCTGGCAAAGTTTCTAGGCAGAAGATGACAATGGATATCAGGATGATCATTACAGATACTATAGCGATCATTCTGGCTGGACCAGAGCTGTCGGGATGCTCAAACAGCAGCCAGATTTGACGCTTAAACTCATTAGACGGAACGGGACGCTCGTCTTCTTTCAACAAACCCTCGTCTTCTCGAAAACGATCAATGACGTCATCGCCAATTTCGTAAAATTTTATTTCATCCATGAAGATCTCAACCGGCACGTTGATGGGTCTTCGAAGCCTCCCACCTGACTGATAGTAGTACAGGATCGCATCAAAACTTGGTCGGTTCCTGTCGAAGAAGAACTCGTTCCTCAACGGGTCGTAAAACCGCATCCTTTTAGTCGGGTCTCCTAGTAACGTGTTCGGATATCTTGCGAGGGTTTTAAGTTGGGTTTCGAAACGCAGACCTGAAATGTTGATGGTGACTATCTTGCAGCACTCCTGGTCAGGGGGCTCCACTTCGCAGACGTCCTGGAAGGGGGCAGCGTGGTCCACACTTTCATCGTGGTTCTCTCGGGACATCTTTGCCCCTCGAGAGTGTTGTCTGTTGTGCCTCCACGACTTTCCGCCACTCCACCAGTTTTTTGGATCCGATAGCTCCAGTCTGACGGAGATAGAGCGCTAAACTAACCTCTAAAAGCTACTAAGCTACCTTCTAAAAGTCTGAAAAACTTTTACGGCTAGTTTATTGATATAATGAAATAGAAGTCATTCTGACAACATGCTCAGCCGAGAGCTCAAACAGATATAGTACCACTCAGACTGCTTAAGACAGCAAAGGGTGGGCTGACTTTGATTGGCACACCGAAGCAATGCGCGTCGGGTGTTTTGAACTTTAGTGGAACGCGGTTAGATCCTGTAATTTGAAGAAGACTGAAGAACTAGACGTTGTTTTTACATATTGTATTTATTAAATACGTTTTGATTATACATATAGCCTATATAAGATATATAAAATAAACAACATTTAGCCTATATGTTTGTTTTTTTTTCGAAAATGACCCATTTATTCGTAATTACGATCACTTTTCAAGTAATTTGCGAATTCAGAAACGCTTCTAAACATTATTTCCTACATTCAAAAACTTTCGCAGTGTTGCTCCGGACGGGGCCTCTTGAATTGAGGCGAAAATGCTGGCGTGACTGACACCTGAGCACCCGCATAGGACGACTCCTTAAGAAGCGGCATTAGCAGCGGCTACACTGGACTACTTTACAACTAACACCATGAGGCCCCAAGCAGAAATGTGATGATGGCTCATCAGGTTCATTAGTGCTGATGGATATGGAGAAAGAGCAAGAGAGAGAAAATCGCCACACCTCCGACACCTGTGAGCTGAAAGTTGACTGGATCAACTGGCTTGGCAATAAGTCCTTCTCTTTTGCTTGCTTGTTTGCTTGTCTATTTATTTAAGACCAGTGTTATGATTAATGATAATTTTATTTACATCACAGCCAGTCAGGGACCTCCACATCAGGGGTTCTCATTAACATTACTACACTACCAGTCAAATGTTTTTGAACAGTAAGACCTTTTAAAGAAGTCTCTTCTGCTTGCCAGGTCTGCATTAATTTGATCCAAAGTACAGCAAAAGCAGTAATATTTAAAATAACTGCTTTCTCTTTGAATATATTTTAAAATGTAATTTATTCCTGTGATCAAAGCTAAATTTTCAGCATCATTACTCCATCACACGATCCTTCAGAAATCTTTCTTATATGTTGATAAGCTGCTTAAGAAACATTTATTATCATTATATTATCATCATTTAAAACAGTTGAGTATTTTTTTTCAGGATTCTTTGATGAATAGAAAGATCATTTCTAAAGATCATTAGCATTTATCTGTAACATTATACACTATACCATTGAAAAGCCTGGAGTCATGAACTTTCTGTTCATCAAAGAAACCTGAAAAAATTCCACTCAGCTGTTTTAATTCCAAATATTAGAATGATTTCTGAAGGATCATGTGACTGGAGTAATGACGCTAAAAGTTTGGCTTTGAAATCACAGGAATAAATTATATTTAAAAATATATTCAAATAGAAAACGGTTATTTTAAATAGCAAAAATATGTCAAAAGTGTACTGTTTTTGCTGTACCTTGGATCAAATAAATACAGGCTTCGTTAGCAGAAGAGACTTATTTATAAAACATTAAAACCTTACTGTTCAAATCTTTTGACTGCTAGTGTAACTTGACCATTTTGAGAAGTGAAGTGCGTTGCTGTCTATACAGAGTCAGAAAGCTCTCGGACTTCATCAAAAATATCTTAATTTGTGATCCAAAGATGAACGAAGGTCTTACTGGTTTGGAACGACATGAGGGTAAGTAATTAATGACAGAATTTTAATTTTATTATTTTATGTAGAATTGTATTTTTCCTTGTTTCACCAAGTTTATCTGCCCGCAAAATACAAAATTATTTACCTTAATGTTTTATACAAATGTGCATAGGGTTGCCGTGTTTTCACAACAAAACCCCCAGCTTAATTACTACTCAAAATGGCAAATTGCATGAAATGCACACTTTTGTCGGGGTTCCCCTGGTAAATTTGCATTCCAGGGGCTAAATATGACGTTATTGGGGTCGTTCCAACCCGCAACAACAAAAACAATCGCAGACATGGCAACACAGATTATAGCGCCCGCTAACTTGCTCAAGTACTCCTCTCTGTGCCAATCACAACAGGCTTGACCAGTTGACCAGTCAGAGCAGAGGAGGCTTATGGAAGGGAGGGGTTTACAGACATTACACTCAAAGCTGGTTCGAACGAACCTTTCCAATCACTGACAAATAATTCTGTATTCTGTATATTCTAAAAAAAATGACAATGTGTTCTGACCTTAGATGCATTTAACTCCAACACAATATTAGGATACTTTAAAAAAACTATTTGACTTGCTCTTTACCATCTACTAATAAAAATGTATGTTTTTAATGTTACCTTTGGCTCCAGACACACGTATGTATCATGGTGCTCCCGTGAACACACTTCGAAGTAGGGCTGGGCGATAAATCGATAACGAACATATTTTTTTGTGATTAAGCTATAGCATTTATACTAAATATATTTAGACTATTGTTTTTCATACAAATACCTTGGAAGCATATTACATTTTTACTATGGTATTGAGGTGCTATATTTGTGGTTTTAACTGTTTTTATCATGACACTATGGAAGAGAAATGGTCAATTAAAAAGGAAACCTCTTACAGTCAGAATTGAGAAATATTTTTTTCTATTAAAATACTTATTTTGTTAAAGCTGCAGTCCATATGTTTTGCCTCTTTGTCGCCATCTCTGTCTGAAAACCTGCAATTGCAGTTAAGTGCGGAATTATCTTCCATGCGTGGGTTGTGCTCCGGCACGGCTCCAGCGCGGATGAATCTAATGTTTTGGTAGTTGTCAGTCACCGCACTGTTGTGGATATTCACTGTACTTAGGAATCACAAATTAACAGATTCAAATATATGGGCCAAATAAGAATTTTACCGGATATCGTCATCTAAGAGTAACAAGTCTAAAACTTTTGTTCTGACCAACTGAGGAAAAACGCTACAGATGTTTAAATCTAATGATTGGTCATCTCATATCACATCAAACTAGCAAGTTATTGCAAATTGTTCAGCATTGCGTAACTACGTGTATGTAGTGTGTAGGCCTATTAGCGTTTCTGTACAGTCTAATCTCTGTGTTCCAAATTCTTCATGCTTGTCTGGTTTGCGGATTGCCCAGATGCGGACATTGAGAGACTGTTTACGAGCAGTACGCACTATTGCGGCATCATCCACTCTTGTACAACTTGTGTAATCCCACGTAGGCTATCTGCAATCAAATGCACATTTAAAACTGGAGTAATCTAATTTCAGTCACTTGTGTTTCATAAACACAAACTTTTTGGATTACATTCTGCAATCAAAATGATAAGTTTAATTATTTCAGCTGCTGTGAGAAAAGGCTATAAACTATCTGGCACCTGCAGCATTCTCACATGCGATTATGTTACTAGCTGGGATGCCTTCTTTATGTTTACAGATGTGACTTAATGGCACAGTGGCATGCTTGAATTTCCTGCGAAAACCTACCCATACCACTCAATTTAAAAAACATTATTATAAGCTAACCGTTGTGAATCGGGCTAAAGTAAGGCGACAGTTTTGAACACTGGCTGGTTATGTACTTGCTCAAAAATAGATTGTGTATAATTTTTAACCAAAAAAGTTACGGACTGAAGCTTTAAGGAAAAATGACTGGGAAAAGTGTGAAGAATTCAAACAACATGTGTATGTCATGGTCTGACCATAAAGAACATTTTAAGGCCACATTTTACTGTCTGGTTTAAACTTTAAACTTTAACTTGAAAGAAAAAAAAGACATTTATTGAGATAATTATCGATATCAACTGATTTTCTTTGCACACAAAAAGTATTTACGTAGCTTCATAACATTACAGTTGAACCACTGATGTCACGTGGACTATTTTAAGGATGTCCTTACCTTTGTGGGTCTTGAACGTGGTAGTTGCCCTGCTGTCTATACAGCATCAGAAAGCTCTCGGACTTCATCAAAAATATCTTAATTTGTGTTCCAAAGATGAACAAAGGTCTTAAGGGTTTGGAACGACATGAGGGTGAGTAATTAATGACAGAATTTTCATTTTTGGGTGAACTGTATTCACCCAATACAGTTGGGTGAATATGTAGAATTGTAATTTTCCTTGTTTCAGCAAGTCTGTGTGCCATTTTCTGGGAAACCACTATGATTGTATCTTGCTTAGTAGCTGTATCTTCGTCTTTTTTATTAATGAAGTTTACAACAGTCCCCTCCTGATATTAAAAATAACTCTGGATATGGATATAAACAGACATGATAAATCAGTAAGGCATGTCCAAGCAATCAGTAACACCAGACTGAGTCTTGGAGATGGACCCGATAAACAGGCAAATCCCTCAGGCCAGGGCAGAAAAGGCCAGGGATTCCCATGAGAGGAAAATGCTGACAGTAAGCAATATGCCAACTTAATAAATGGCACCAGCGCTGGCCATGTGAGTGAAGAACGGCCCAATGGGATGAGATATCATCATACCATTCACACCCAAACGTCAGCACGGAATTCCTGCAATGTTCAAATGCCGTCAGGCTCCCGAGGAATCTGGACTCACGTTCCACCTTGTGTATGACGGTGTAATGGTACATGTATGGAATTTATCATGTTTTCAGCTATGACAACCCTTAGGCCCTCAAATTTCAAAGATCTTAATATGGAGCTGAGACTTGTGGCGCTGATAATCTTCAATGAAAGTGACGCTTCGCTTCTGTGCAGTTGTGTATATAACATTATAAGAGTCTTTCCCGTGGCTAAATAAAGCTCTGATGAGTTTACCCGCTAGCGTCTCCGTTGAGTTTATCGGATCGTATTACAAACTCATGTCTAACAGGCAGCCTAATACTTGCACCATCCCCTGTGTGTGATAGCACCTTAAAAAACTCTTGTGTATGTAATAGTGGGACAAATTCGTACTCATTCACGTACTAAGCATGTTATGGCATAGTAGTTGATTTGCATGTGAGGTAACATTCCTTCTTAAAGGGATAGTTCACCCTAAATTTATATAGTTTACTTAGCCTCATGTCATTGTGTGAATTTCCAGGCTGCCTTTTTTCCTGGACAGCCAAAGTGAATCAGAATTAGTCTATCAAGTTACAAATATAACAAATGAGTAGTGTTGATGTAAAACTAAACAAAAAATTTGAAATAAAGCTGAAATAAAATTAAATATAAATCTGATATATATATATATATATATAATAAAATTACAAATACACAAAGTTACAGAAACATAAACAAACAAAAAAAAACTAAAAGATTACTAAATACTATAATAGTATATATATAAATTAGAGATATTATCTATATCTATATCTACAGTTGAGGTCAAAAGTTTACATACACATTGCAAAATATGCAAAATGTTAAATATTTTACATAAATAATGTTTAAATATAGTCTGCAAGAGAAAATAATAGTTGAATTTATAAAAATGACCCATTCAAAAGTTTACATAGTGGCTGGGATAAATGAACCCAACTTCCGGGTAGTTTTATTTAACTTAACTATTGTTTAACAATTACTATATGGCTAGCTTAACATTAGCACAAAATAGGTTGTAAATGAAAAATCAGACACAATTACCAATTGTGGCATCAATAGGCATCAATATGTACAGAAGTCATCTGTACTAATAAATTGTAAGTTCTATAATTAGTTTTATTTTATTTATTTGCTGTTAAAAAAGGTAAAATGATATTCATGAAAAAAAAGGGCTGGACCTTCCATTTAAGGTTATTGTTATAGATTTTTAGTAACTATAAGACTTTGTTACTAATGACTGGAACTAATGTGTTATAGCTAATATAGCAATTGCCTATGGGCTAGAGGTGACACAGGCTGATATATGGGTGATGGGTGATGATAGCTTCAGATGACAGGTGGAAGACTGCCGAGAAATTTTCTTTTAAACGATCAGCCTCTTAAACATTTTTAGCCTGTATAAACTTTTTTGTAACGTGACCTAAATGGATCATAAAATTGTTTCCAACAACATGTAATTACTACTATACATTTAGAGTGAAAAATACTTTTGTCAAAACAAGCTAAGAAACACCTGCTACTAAAGCTCAACAGGTTCGTAGTGTGAGACAGTGCTAAGTTGCTGCTGACTTCGACACCTTTAGCTGCCACAGATCAAGGCTTCCTCCATAGAAAGTGAATACGACTGCAAGGCACTGCGCCAGTTCTCGGGAGTTTGATGGTCACCGGTTTTAGCAGGGTGTCAGTTGAGTTTGATGACCATGTTTTTGCTGATAGGCGACCATGGCATGAAGCAAGTGGGTGAAACCTGAGAGTGGAGATCCGGAAGGTTGGAAGGCATCTTCTGCATGCTCCGTTCCTCTCCTGACTCTTTCCGGGATTATGATTACATGCCTTGATTAAGACTTGCCCTTTTTAGTTGCAGACACCGTCTGCTGTCGAGCTGGGGTCAGATCTGCTGGAAGAAAGCCTGAAAGTGTGTCCTGCTCAACATGAAAGCATTGGTTTTGAGGGTGAATGAACATCAAAGCTTCTTGAAGGTCATTGTATTGGAGATTTATGTTCCTCTAAATTCTGAGCCAAAAGACCTAAAGGCATAGTTCACCCAAAAATGAAAATGACCCCATGGTTTACTCACCCTCAGGCCATCCTAGGTGTATATGACTTTATTCTTTCAGATGAATACAATCTGAGTTATATTAAAAATGTCCTGGCATGTTCAAGCTTTTTAATGGCAGTGAATGGCTGTTGAGATTTTGAAGTCCACTAAAGTGCATCCTTCATTATAAAAAGTGCTCCACACGACTCTGGAGGGTTAATAAAGGCCTTCTGAAGTATATCAATGCGTTTGTGTAAGAAAAATATCCATATTTAAAACTTTATACTTCTGCTAACTGTTGCACTACAGTGTTCACACTTATAGTTTGGTTCATTTTGGTCTGGATCAAAAAGGAAAATAATACATTTGGTCCTGGTTCACTTAGTGTTCACATGGCATTTTTGACAGAGAACTAGTGCAGGATGATTAATCGTATCGCAATCACGATGTCAGCTTGTGCAATTATATGATGAAATTGAATAACATAAGTGTGTGGACTTGAAAACATGCTTTCTGCGAACAGTTTGCAGATTTTCTGCTAACAAAAGAAAAAAAAAAAGATTTATTGGTTTAAGTTTTTTTTTTTTTTTTTTTTTCTCAAAAATGTTTATAGAGAGTGTTACATCCTGCATAAATGTCCCTGTTTGTTTGGACAAAATGTTTAAAATATCTTATTTTTGTGAAAATGTGCATGTTTTTATTTATTGTTTTATTTAATTTAGCTATACTTTTGAGAAATTAACATTAACCCTTAAATGCATGAATGTTTCGCCAATAGGGTGACCACCTGGCAATAGTTCTGTTGCGGGATATATTTGTGATTTTGCGGGACAATGTGGGACACATGCAAGATAGATACATTTTGCATTGTTATGCTATATAAATACTGATATACATCCGTTGTCATATGCGCTTATTTATGTTTCTGAGCGTGCACATGTAACCGAGAGAAAACACGTCCGTTTTATGTGAAAGTGAAAGAATCCACCTGCGAGAGAATTGTGCCCTGGCATTAAAATAATGCGCTCTTGACATTTGTCATTACAATAACTCCACAGAACCGCCTCAAATGAACTATTAAAATAAGAAGAAAGTCTGCGATCGACCATTTCTGTCGGTGGTGCTAGATCACATGAGGTCTGTACATCTTTTGCGTGGAAACTACGCTGCAAAAAAATAAAAAATAAAAAAATAAAAAGCTTTCTTAAAAAAGCATGCATACATGTTTTCTTAATATGATAATTTAAAAAATCAACAGACTCATGAAAATGCGGGACATTTCTTCAGATTGTGACGTGCGGGACAAGGGGTGAAAATGCTGTGCGGTACAACGCAAAGCGGGACAGGTGGTCACCCTATTCGCCAATCATTATCAAGCGGCAACCTCAAGCGGCAACCTCCCGCTCTCACTCTTGAAACAATAGCTACGGAAGTGACTGAAGCTGCAGTTCATCGGCTGGCCGCTTGAGGCTGGCTCCAAAAGGGAGCAAATCCCCATAGACTCTCGTGTTAAAATGTTCAACTTTATAACAGATATAAACATGTTTACAGCCTGGTACAAAAAGTGGTTTTGATTTTTACAGCTAGTTTTGCCCTTCATGACAACTTTTTTTTTTCTAACTCACCCGTTTAAATTATATTAAGTATTAAAATTCTGCATAATTAAGGGCGTGGCCACTTGAGTGACAGGTGTCAAGCAGCCGTCACATTACCTCAGTTTATTCCAGCAGTTTAACTTGGCATCTCAGCCGTGTTATTGCGTTTGGTTTTTCTTATGGTGTTACTTTATCAGGATTATTTTAATAAATTTAAAAATATGACATATTAGTTCCACCCACGTTCCGCCTCTTTGTCCATTTTCTATTTTCCTGGAGTGACACGCTTCCAAAATGGCGACGACAGGCCCCGCCCAACTTTTGCTTCAAAAAGGCTCTTCAGAAACCTGCGGGTGACGTCACTGAGACTACACCCATGTTTTTTACAGTCTATGTTATTACTACATATTCGGGTCTTTAGCAACCCTGACCTATATCCAGCATGGATGGACCTCTAACTTCTGCAATAGCAAAAAACTCTTAATATTTTAAGAACAATTACAGAAGAATAAAAGAAAGCATATTTTGTTACCTTTTGAAACTTAGAAGGACTCATTTTGAGCAGATGATTTTACTATCGCCTCAGAACGCGCTTGCACAGTATATTCAGCATCTGCCCCATATTCGCGATCTCATTTTTAATGACTTCAAAATCAATATTTTGATCGCTGCCAGCTTATTCACCACATCCACCATTGAATAAGAGTGACATTCATGTTTTATTGCATACAGTAAGTGCTCTGCAGTAAAGCCATTTAAATCAGTTACATTTTTGCTGATGATATTCTTTTGTTTTATGCCATAGTGAAACATGAAACTTCACGTCATTATTGTCAATTAAACAGTGCCTCCTCGAGGAATAAATGTGAATTGCATGCATTTAGTCATCAGATATTTACCTATTTTTGCGCACGAAAAATAAACACACTATTACACACATAGGGTCTCTAACTACCCTATACACTTTTTTGTAAAAAAAAAAAAAAAAAAACTAATCAGAAAACAGACATTCTTTTATATATATATAATTTTTTTTTTCTTGTTATAGGCTACTGTTTATAATGAATAAATTGAGGAATACTAAGAAAGTTGATGTCAAACCTGAAAAAATGTTTCAGCATTATTACTAACATGCACATTTCAGCATTATTACTAACCTGTGTGTGCATTGTCCTTAAAAACCCATCAAGTTGACTAACGATACCATTTATTACAATCGCAATTGCAATATTGACCTCAATAATCGCAATATGAAAATTTTCTCAAATCGTGCAGCCCTACAGAGAACCTAAAGGCATAGTAATACGTTCACAGTCTGATTGGTCGGGCTGAATGACATATCTTTTGTGACGGAACTCCCAGAACACTCCAAACAAAAGGAAAACGTGCGTTCGACTTAAAGGGATAGTTCACTTTGAAATTAAATTTTGATATGTTTTAGCTTACCCCAAGGGCATCCAAGATGTATGTGTCTTTGTTTCCGCAGTAGTTTCAATTTTGATATTTTTAGGTCCAACCGTTCTTGTCTGTCAGTCATATAATGCATTCCTATGGTCATCTCACAAAAGAAAACGCACAGATTCAAATTAAACAGTTCCCCACCGTAAGTACACATTAATGACCTAAGACACGAAACGAGTGGTTTGTGTGAGAAAACGAACAGTATTTATATCGTTTTTACCTCTTGTAAACAATCACGTCCAAGTTGAAGGGGGCGCCCCATCTGGAGTGTGAGGGCGTTCTGGCTTATTGATGCGCCGGCGCTACCCCCGGAAAGTGCCCGACAGGATCCAATGCGCGAGCACAAGTAATTCTTTTCTTTTTTAAACATCCCTAAACATACCTGTTTTAACCATTTCTTGTTTAAACATCCCGGATTATCGCAAACGAGTACCATTTCTGTTAGCCGTTTTACCTACAATCTCTGTTCTGTGTAAACAATGAATGACGTTCACGCGCGAGAGATCACTTCCGGAGCTTTCAGGGAGTAGCGCCGGCGCGCTCACACACCAGGAAGCGCCTGCACTTCAACTTGGACGTGATTGTTTACAAGAGGTAAAAACGATATAAATACTGTTCGTTTTCTCACACAAACCACTCGTTTCGTGTCTTAGGTCATTAATGTGTACTTACGGTGGGGAATTGTTTAATTTGGACTGTTTAATTTGAATCTGTGCGTTTTCTTTTGTGAGGTGACCATAGGCATGCATTATATGACTGACAGACAAGAACGGTTGGACCTAAAAATATCAAAATTGAAACTACTGCGGAAACAAAGACACCTACATCTTGGATGCCCTTGGGGTAAGCTAAAACATATCAAAATGTAATTTCAAAGTGAACTATCCCTTTAAAGCGACGCTGCAGGTTTCCCCGCGGAATTGGGCTACTTTGTTGCCGCGGTTGTTTTTCATGTCCGCATGTTGAAGCGACCCCAATAACGCAATATTTAGCCCCTGCAATGCTAATGTTACCAGGGGAACTGCCATCAAAAACGTGTATTTTCCCCCCTGGACACTTTTTTAATGGGGGACCCTCTTCAAAACGCAACTGGGCTACTTTTAGGCTAGTTCTGAGTAGCAATTGGGCGAGCTTTGTTCTGAAAACCTGGCAACCCTGTGCACCAGTGTTCGTTTTTATATTAAAAACATAATTTATGTCTTAAACGGTCTTAAAAGATTTTGTGGGGAACAAAATAAATAAAGCTGCTTAAAAAATTGACAAAAAAACAAAAAACAAAAATATATGTAAATAGTCTATAAAATTCACTGAAATTGAACATGGGTAGATACAATTCCTTGACGATTCTTAAAACATCTGAAGGGCCATAAATCAGTAATAAAACTGATACTGTAGCTGGTATGTTGACGTACGCAATACAAGTGAACATTGTGTGCATCATGTCTCAATCGTCTCAGTATACAGGATTGGGAGACACAGATGTTTTACCCACAGATGCAGCTGAAACTGTATCCAGCCCCACGAGTATCCCTCTGGACTGCCAGGAACTACAGCTAGTATTAATAGCCCTCCAGCACTTTCTGAAGAACTGTATGGAAAAAAACATGCCCCGCTACATGCAATTCGTCATTAGTCTGCATTAAAATCAATCGATAGTAAGTTTTAATGAAGAGCTATAAAATATCGACCTAGAAGTGGAGTGCTCCTTTGGCTGATTCATGCATTTATAACAGGCAAACAGGTGACAAGGAAAGTGGTTAGAAATTTTATTTTAGATTGACGATAAATAGCTTGATGGTGACTAAAACCCTCTTTAGACTCAAATGGATCTGCAACATTCGAAAACATTGACATTAGCAGTCAACGCTACAAATTTATGAACCAGTTGCAAAATCCGCTCTGGGAAATCCCTCACCCGCTTTCCTATTGTACGATTGGATTTCAATGGTGGAAATTTGCCAAATAATGCAAAATGTTTCCACACCTTTAAGAGATTCACCCAAAAATGAAAATTACCCCATGATTTACTCACACTCAAGCCATCCTAGGTGACTTTCTTCTTTCAGACGAATACAAATACAATCAGAGTTATTCTTCCAAACTTTATAATGGCAGTGAATGGCTGTTGAGATTTTGAAGTCCAATAAAAGTGTGTCCATCCATCCATCATGAAACGTTCACGAGAGAGTGGCGTTCCAGTGGATGACATAGGATGTAGACGTAGTGTAAGCTCCTGTGAGAATATGCTAGTCTCAAGAGAACCAAGTTTTGTATACAGCAAAGGAAAACCAGTCCCATCTTGGCTTACTTTGAAATCCTCATTTTGTACTTTTAATTCATTACCAGGATTTTGTTTTGCTCTCTCCACTGCACTTCCGAGTTCCCCTACGTCATCCGCTGGAACGACACTCTCTTGTGAACGTGCGTACGACAGTTAGCGGAAGCTAGAGATTACGGTTTATGAAGTTTTAAATATGGATATTTTTCTTATACACAAGAAGGCCTTTATTAACACTCTGTGGAGCACGTTTTATGATGGATGGATGGATGCACTTTATTGGACTTCAACCTCAACAGCCATTTACTGCCATTATAAAGCTTGGAAGAACCAGGATGTCTTTTAATATAACTCGGACTGTATTTGTCTGAAAGAAGAAAGTCATATACGCCTAGAATGGCTTGAGGGTGAGTAAATTAAAGGGATACTCCACCCCAAAATGAAAATTTGTTGAGTAAACATTTACCCCCATGTTGTTCCAAACCCTTAAAAGCTTCGTTGGTCCTCGGAACACAATTTAAGATATTTTAGATGAAAACCGGGAACCTTCTAACTGTTCCATTGACTGCCTGGTAAATTACACTGTCAAGGTCCATAAAAGTATGAAAGACATCGTCAAAATACTCCATCTTCCATCAGAACTCGTGAACGCGCTTGCAGGAAGTGTCACGGAGGAGAAGGAAAAGTTGAATAAAGTCGACATTTTGTTTTTTTCTGCACTAAAATGGTTCTCGTCGCTTCAAATAACCCCGATCGCATATCTGACCACAATTTTCATTTTGGGGTGGAGTATCCCTTTAAGGGTAATTTCAATTTTTTAGTTATCTACCCCTTTAAGAGCTTGGATGTTTTTTAGTTGCTTTATCATTAACCATTTAGTTGCATTATCATTTATCATTTAAAAAAAGTTGCAATGTCAAATTCTTTGTTGCAGCCATTTTTGACTACCTAAATTGAACTGTACACACCTAAGACAATGATAAAACATTAATTTCTTATTCCAATCAAAAAAAAAGAAAAAGTTAAATGGTGTCATTCTGTTCTTTTGTAAAATTAAGCACCCTTCTGTGTCAGATATCCTTGTATATACTTCCTTACACAACTACATATGATCCAAGCTGCTTTACATTCTTGATCCGATTTATTTACTTAAATCTCAAACTTTTCTGTAAGCATTAGATGCATATACAGTAGTGAAGACCCATTATAAATCATGGTTACCCTTCTAAAAGCTATATGTGGTGCCCTCTAGTGAAACATCACACTATCTGTGTGCACTCTAATATATTGGAACTTATCTTTGTGAAAATATGTGACCACAAAACCAGTCATAAGGGTCTTTTTTAAATGAGATCATCTTTTCATTGATGTATGGTTTTAGTATAGGACAATATTTGGCCAAGATGCAACTATTTGAAATCTGAGGGTTAAAAAAAAAAAGAAGAAAAAAAAAAGGAAAAATCTAAATATTGAGAAAGTCACCTCTAAAGTTGTCCAAATGAAGTTTTTAGCTATGCATATTACTAATAGGAAGTTGACAAAACATCTTAATGGATGGAACATGATCTTTATATAATATCCTAATGATTTTTGGCACAAAAGAAACAATTTTATAATTTTGACCCATACTATGTATTGTTGGCTATTGCTACAAATATAACTGTGCTACCTATGACTGGTTTTGTGGTCAAGAGTCACATATTTCAATATATAACACCATTTGGCATATCCACAAGTGGTAAAAAAAAGAAAAGAAGCAATAAAAGTTACAAAGAACTCAGAGTTTATTTCTTCTCCAATGAAGACTAATCAAAGGACAGCAGGAAGGATTTTACCAGACATGTACATCCAGTGTAAATACAAATGTTTGATAAACAAACATCCAGTCACAGTCAGCACATGAAATTCACTTCAGTCTCTGAGTAATTGGACTCCAATTTACTGTTCCTCTGTAAAGTGTATTAAACCCAGTTGTTGGGTGGCCGTACCATTGTAAATGTGAGCGTTACAACCAACTAAACAGATACTTGATTGAAACATAAAACAACTTGAATGGGGAAATACACAACAACAATGAAATTATACAACAACACCCCGGTCCATGCTACAGCCAACAACTTCCAGGGAACAATAATCAAATTCTTAAAGCTGGATGAAGAATGCAATATAAAAGAATAAAATGTTTCAACAAGGCATTTAAAATCTATGATTTTCCAGTATCTTCAACATTCACCACAGGCAAAAAAGGCTAATTTTCATGCCCCCATCGGTTCAGGGATCAAAATAGCCTTTTGTGGAACACAAAACGAAACTGTAAACGAAACTGTTCTGGGGCAGAAACAGAGCGCAAACAATACACATTTATTTGGCAAATGACAATCATTGGTGGTCAATTTTTCTACTTCGAGTGTCAATAATTTGCTTTAGAATTGAATGTTAAAAGGTGAAACTAACAAAACCAAGGTGTACTATTCATGTGTGTTTCACAAATACATAATTTTGCACAGACAATATTAGCATCATATTTATTCTAACTAAATGATCTTCCACTATTAAGTGGCTATATATTTAGAAAGCCCAAAAGTGCCATTTCGTAAACTTGGTAAACAGCATCCGAGAAGTCCAGAGTCTAACACAAACAGACACATACTGACTCAAAATGGTTTGAAAAAAGAATTTAAAGTGTCAAATTGCTCTTAAGAACAAAATAAAACAAGGCAGAATAAGGCAGGTAAGAAACAAGGCTTAAAACGGACAGAACAAATGAAAAAGCAACTGTCAGCACATTTTCAAAAGCATAAAAATGAGAGAGAAAAAGTGTTAGGGACAAATAAGCCAAAAAAAAAAAAAAAAACACAGGATGTACTATACGACTCTCCTCTCTTAAGAAAGAAAAGACCTGCTTTTATTTCAAAAGGAGCTATTGAAGGCTGCATAGTCAAAAGTTACCAAATAAAAATGTTATGCATGAATGCGTAAAACAGTGCATTTGGAAGCAGAACATGTCAACTTTGGAGTTCCTCTACGCACACTTGGTTCCTTAAAAGTAATTAAATCCCATTTGGGGTACAATATTAGTAAACTAAGACATTTCTCTAACCAGTGCCAACATATTCATTAAATACTTCAATTACCTCAAGGCTCAATGACGAGGAATAAGAATATATACAGTTGAAGTCAAAAGTTTACACACGCCTTGTAGAATCTGTAAAATGTGAATTATTTTACCAAAATAAGAGGGATCATACAAAATGCATGATATTTTTTATTTAGTACTGACCTAAATAAGATATTTCAGATTGAAGACTTTAAGACAATTCAAAAGTTTACATACACTTGATTCTTTGGTTTTTCAGCATTTTTGTGTGTATTTGAACCCTTTCCAACAATAACTATATGATATTTAGATCAATCTTTTCAGGACAACTGAAGGACTCTAGAATAGAATATGCAAGAGCCGGGGGTGAAAACTTTTGAACAGAATGAAGATATGTACATTTTTTTTATTTTGCCTAAATATCATTTTTTTTTTTATTTAGTTCTGGTCTTCAGAAGCTACAGAGGATGGATACTTCTTTCCCAGAAGACAAAATAAGTACAATTTACCCTGATCTTCAAATTTAAAAAGATTTGTATATGCATGAGAGTCCATCAGTTGTCATCAGCATAAAAAGATGGATCTCAAAATCATGCAGTCATTGTTGGAAAGGGTTCAAATACACAAAAATGCTGAAAAACCAAAGAATTTGTGGGACCTGAAGGACTTTTCCCGATGGCAGTTTAACCGTTCAGGACAAACAAGGGACTGAGGAACAACTATCACTATAACAACAACAACAACAACAACAACAACAACAACAACAAAACAGCTGTGGATCATTCAGGTAACAACACAGTATTAAGAATCAAGTGCATGTAAACTTTCGAATGGAGTAATTTTTATAAATTCAACTATTATTTATATGTAAACGGCTTTTATGTAAAATCTTATTAAGGTTAGAATTAAATAAATAACATGCATTTTGTATGACCTTTATATTGTGCTAAAATAATTAACATTTTGCAGATTCTGCAAGGTGTACATAAACATTTGACTTCAACTCTATACCAAAACCAGCTAATTCTTGCTTAGCTTGAACAGTCCTTTATTTGTGCGCATTCATTTTATGGGTAAGACTGGTGATATTTTTGTGCTTTAAGTTAAAAATATTATTTAATGACAATTCTGTCATTATTTATGCACCCTGACATTGTTCCAAACAATAAGAGTTTCTTAAAATTAACATTCTGCCATTTCCAAATCTGTATAATATTCTTTGTTCTGCAGAATACAAATGATTATATTTTAAAAGCATGACTGAGGGGGGGGGGTCTAGTGTAGATTTGAACACTATTTAATAGACAAAAAGTTAAAAACTTGCATCCCACAGAATGCTGAAAGTGATGAGTAAATAATTTTCAGATTTTTGGGTAAACTATCCCTTTAAACAATTGACTTTCATTGTAAGGAAAAGAGCAGCTTGGACATTCTGCCTAAATATCTCCTTTCCGAGTTTAAAACAACGTGATGGAGAGTAAACGGCAACACTTTTATTTCTACTCCTTTAAAATATGAGGTTGTTTTTATGTGACAAGTTAACACAAATATCACAAATACTGAAGAAAAAATTGGCGCGCCCCAAGGAACAATGTGGCCGGCAGTTACGAGCTGCTTTGCGCATATGGAGTTGAGTTGACGGTTACGTCTGTTCCTTTTCCTCCTAAATCACATCTAAAAGCTCTCAGCAACACTAAGTGCAGTGTTTCTTTGTGCAAGGCCAGCGGTGATGCAATTAAGTGAAAATGGCGGTAAGTTCAGAGACGGTTATATGGTCTGACTACACACAGATCACACAAAGCCCTCCATGAGACACAAAGGAGTACCAGCTCCTGTTTGGACACAAGTAAGAAGCACAACGAACTCCTAACCTTATAAAACAAGACCCATCCTGACAAACACACATGTAAGATTATAGTACGCTGTTTTGAGAGAACATTATATAAAATACTCGTCCTAATACTCACGTAGATTCTAAAAGAGAATATGAAAAACAGTTTCTTTGCAGTTTCTCCATCGTTGTGGGTTGGAGATTTGGGGGAAAACTTCCGGAAGCCATCGACTCCATGTAGGGGTTTAGGATAGTGCTACATTAAGGTTAGGGCTGCCTTATGGACTACCTTATGTCATATGTTGATCCGGGTGAGACTATGTCTCTGGGTTTGTGACTGTCGCAGCTGTTGCAGAATTCACGATCTTCATGTACTGAGTGTTAATGGCATCGAAGGCCTCGTCCCGATGAATCATGGCACCAAACACTAGAGGCTGTGGAAAAGACAAATGGAAAATTATTAGTACACTTTTACACAGATTTTGGGGCTGACTGGTGACATCAGAATTGGGTCCGCCTGGTTAGGATTTAAAAAAAAAAAAAAAAAAAAAAAAAACTGGCTGCAATGGACACTTGGTTTGGTGCCTGATTAGAAATCCAGTAGATTTGTACGGTGTTATCTTAAATGTACCAATTAACAGCATATATAACTAATGCTGTAAATGCAGTTTCTCATTTAGTTATTTCAGTTAGTGTGCAAGCTAAACAATTAGCCTACTAGCTTTTCCTTTAGCTACAGTGGTGAACAGCTGCTGCTAGCTCTCACCGAGGGACTGGTGCTGATGGCACAAATGTACTTTGATTTGGAGCCAGATAATAAAATGTGCAAAGGAACCTGGCAGGAAGAGGGGGTGGAATTGAACTCTGGCTCACAGCAAGTGTGAAAACAGCCTTGAAAAACTTAATGTCCTAATATTAGGAGCAAATAAATAATTATACAATAAAAGAGAGAATACAGAAAAGAAAAAGTTACATCGAAGCTTTTCTATTTTAATTAATTCATTAATTTAATTAAAAATGTGACAACCTGTATAATCAAAGTTGTTAAAAGTAAAGACATTTACATTGTTACAAATCAGTTTCAAATAAATGCTGCTCTTTTGAACTCTTGAACTGTATATAAAAAAAATCCTGAAAACATACTACCAGTCAAAAGTTTTTGAACAGTAAGATTTTTAATGTTTTTAAAGAAGTCTCTTCTGTTCACAAAGTTTGCATTTATTTGATCCAAAATACAGAAAAAAAATGTAAAATTTTGAAATATTTTTTACCATTTAAAAGAACTGTTTTCTATTTGAATATATTTTTAAATGTAATTTTTAGCATACTTACTCCAGTCACATGATACTTCAGAAATCATTATAATATTCTGATTTGCTGTTTAAAAAACAATTATTACTACTATTATTGTTGTTGAAAACAGCCGAGTAGATTTTTTTTCAGGTTTCTATGATGAATAGAAAGTTCAGAAGGACAGAATTTATTTGAAACAGAAATCTTTTGCAACATTATACTCTATTGATCACTTTTGATCAATTTAAAGCATCCCCCCAAAAAAAATAAATTATACTGACTCCAAGTTTCTGAATGATAGTGTATCACTGTAATAAAATTACTTTTTATAATACATTTAATAGAAAGCAGTTATTTTAAAGCATAATTTTATCATATGACTATTTTTACTGTATTTTTGATAAAATAAATGCAGGCTTGGGGAGCAGAAGAGAGTTCTTTTAAAAAAAAAAAAAAAAAAAAAAAAAAGAAAAGAAAAATTACCGTTTAAAAACTTGACTGGTAGTGTATTAGTAAATGCAAACCTTGAGCCTAAAACTCAGACCAAACACCAATGACTGGAAATGCCTTTTTTCTGTTCTAAAGAAGGGGGTGTCCCAATAGTTTTGTTCATATAGTACACCAATGTACAAGTCATTGGTGTTTGGTTATGAGTTTTTGGCTCAAGGTCTGCATTTAAAGTAACACCAGAGGTGTTCAGCAGGGATTAGAACTTGGTTTATGCAGACCAGTCAAGTTTTTCCACACTGACTGAATCAAAACTTTCTCTATGAACATTGTTTTAACCTTGCCTTTTATTCTAATATTGTCATGCTAGAATAAAAAAGGGTCTTGTCCAAACTTTTGGTTTAAAATTAGAAGTACACACTTCCCTAAAATATCATTATGTGCTTAAACATTAAGATTAGTACTCATGGAAATTACTAAAGCAGTAAACCTGTTCATTAGAAGGGGGTGTCCCAATACTTTTGCCAATATAGTGTATAATATATCAACTTACCTTTAAAGTGGATGGCGTTGTGATTGAGATCCCCATCCCAGATCCAGGCAATACTGACAACACTTTGTACTGTAAACAAGAGTGGAGAATCCACTAAGATACTAAGCATTCAAAAAAAATAAGTCAACAAACATTAAAAAAACATCTGGCAGACCTTCTGAATATCTGTGATGTCTTGAAGCTTGATGACTTTATTTTTCTTCGAGGATGCTGCCCGGGAACTGGAGCTCTCAAAACACAGGTAACTAAAAACACAAAACACAAACTATTATCATGAGGGAATGCACTGTGTCTAACAATGCCTAACAAATACGACAAAACATAAAACGTAAATGCAGTTTGTAAATATTGTCATTTGATGCAATGTTGCTGATTCTAAAAAAGCCTCAAAAATGAACTATTTGTTAAACAGCAAACAAAAAAATTCTGCAATTCTGCAGTGCAGGTGCATCTGAACATGCATACTTTTCTGTGACGTAGAGGACACCATTGCGGATGTAGTCGGTTGGCATTTTTCTGTCCCTGTTAATCAAGCAACATCGCCATCCGTTCTCACACACTGTGAAATTAAATCACAGTTAAACAACAGCAAATGCATTGAAAACTCTTCAAAGGAGAGTGCAGTTTCCCTTCCCACCTGGCAGGGGGCGCTCATTCTCTGACAAACTGAAGACTTCATGAAAAGGACCCCTTTTTGTGTTGTAGGCCCGTCCGCTTTCCTCCTCACGGCCGATCCCGCACGACATCCCGGCCGACTGATTACCGCGCGCCACCGTCGGCTGAATCTGCTGTGAGGAACATGCAAAACGATTGTTTTAGGAGCAGAATGGGCAAGGTTAGCCCCAGAACTGTAAGGTTCCTGTGTGCTGGTGAAGAATCAATGCTATTCTTTAACGCCTAATCAGATAAAGAAGAGAATTGATCCTAGATCAGCACTTGAGGGCCCCGACAGCAGCACCCATGTGGGGGAAGTTTGTCAATCGTTATTAAACCAGTGTATGTTATTGAGCCAAGCAGCAGTGGCGACCTAGCAGAGTGAATGATGGTCAGTGGCTCAGCTGCATGTGGACTCCTGAGGTCAGCTGGTGACAGATTCAGTTCTCTGGGTTGGATGCCAAACAGTAGCAAGGGATGCCTGGAGGGTGCTGAGGACCAGTGCAAAGCTCAAAGCTGGAGTTAAACAGCCACTTATCATAGGTATCATCACTCACCGAAACATTACCAAGATATTAGTTTATTTATGTGTTAGAAGTTTGGGGCTGAACAAGACAGATGTCATTTGGAGAAAATTCATGGGCATTTCTTCAACTATGGACACTTTGAAGTTGCAGGTGTTGATTTTGAAAGTGAACAGACAAACCTTTTTTTATTTGTTGAAAAATTCTTTCAAATTTAAAATGAATATATAATTCAAATTTCATTCACATTAAAATCTAGAAACTTTGCAATGCCATCATGATTGATTTTTGCTATATTCTTATTTGCTTATAAATTATTTTATTGTTTTAAATAAAAATATAATAATAATAAAATTATTATTATTATTATTATTATTATTATTATTATTATTAAAGGATAACAATATTAAACATTAACAAAAAATTAAACAAAATTAACATAATAAAGATTAATATTTACACTTTTGTAATTTAAAATGGAATCCTTAATGTATTATTATTATTACTATTATTATTATTATTTTAAAACTGAAAACAATATCAAACATTAAAAAAATAAACTAAACATTAATATTTATAACATTTATAAAAACTAAATTAACGTTAATATTTATTTACATTTAGTTAAAATGAAACCTTTAATGCATTATTATTATTATTATTATTATATAAAAACTGATAACAATAATCAAACATTAACAAAAACAAATCTTAATATAACAAAAAATAAAATTAAAGATTAATATTTTTTTTATGATTTGAAATTAAATGCTTAACGTATTATTATTGTAATTCATATCATTATAATTATAAAACTGATAACAATATCAAACATTAACAAAAAAAAAACAAAATCTTAACATAATACAGATTGATATTTACATTTTTATAATTTAAAATGAAATTAAATGTACTACTACTACTACTACTACTACTTTAAAACTAATAAAAATATCAAACATTATTACAATATCAAACAGATTAATATTTACATTTTTACAATTTCAAACAAAATCCTTAAACCCACTGTTATTATTATCATCATTATTAATATTATTATTAAGACAGATTAATGTTTGCATTTTATAATTTAAAATGAAATCCTTAATACATTAGTTATTACTATTATTATTATTAGTTATTATTATTATTATTATTATTAAAACTAATAATAATAATAATAATAATAATAAAACGAAAAAAAAAAACTTAACATAACAAAAATGTATATTTACTTTTAAGGTAAAATTAAATTCTTAATAAATGATTATTATTAATATTAAACTAACAAAAAACAAAAAAGCTAAATCAAACTAAATCTCAACAAAAAAAAACAATAAAAGATTAATATTAATATTTTTGTCATTCAAAAATCAAATCCTTAATACATTATTATATGATTTTTATTGATAGAAATACATAGATGTTAAAATGGTTTATTTCAGTCTTTGTGTCTAATTGTCTTACTAATACTAACACTAATGCTACTATTACTAATAATATAAAGAATGAAATTAAGGCATTTTAGCATCAACTGTGTAAAATCTTAGTTAGCAGACAAATTATATAAACTACTGAATGTGTTTTTCAAAAGTCCACAAGACAAGTGGCCACAGTTGAAGAAACACCCTCATATTTGCAGAAAACTATTCTTCATCGTGCACAGAGAGTACGTCTGCAAATACAACATCTGTAAAAGAAATGCTGACTAACTCTAGCCTATTCAAGGCCAGCGCTCAAACATGACAAAAACCTGGATCCAACAAGACTTAATTAACCATACTGAAAGTAAATGCACGCATATCATTCAATTTCTAATATAATTCATCTGACCCCCCACTTAGGCGACTGAAAACTACCTTAATTCAAACCGACACCGTGGCAACACCAGAAGAGCCAAGCTTTTTCGAGTTTCAAGCCACCTACTCAAGACATTTATATAATCATGCAGAGGAAATCAGAAAGTTGTGTATGAATACAAAGATTTTCCTTTTAATTCTCAACAAATGTCTCCATAAAGTGTCATTTGTTGCTAAAATGTATAAAAGCTTGACTTCTCTGATGTAGTCACTGCTTCAAAATACTATTAGGCTTATTATACTACACTATACTATAGTATACTACAGCAGAGAAACCCTCAAAAAAATAAACCCTGCATGTCACACACACTCACACACAGAATATCTACACTATCATCTTGTCTGATGACGATGGATCAAAAACATCACACATTCATCTTTACATTCTTGTTGACTTGTGCAAATTAGTGAGAAGATGCATTATGAAATCAACATTTTTGATCCAATCGCCAACAGACATTTTTAGGTGTCATATTGCATATTCCTGACAACACACACACACAGATATAAACACACATACGCAGGACCAGCCATTGGTGGCAAACACAGGCACTGTTGTCAAACCAAAGGCCACACTAGATCCCTACCTTTTCAAACCCAGACAGCTGAGAGAGGAAAAATAACAGAATAAACATGTGACAGACCATCACACAAACCAAAATCCTACCATTTATTAAAGAAAAAATAGGAATTGCGTAGTCTGTTGCTTCAATTTGTATTTAATAATCATGCAGATGCCTTTATGTCTTGATCTGTCCTCCATTTTGCTTATTGATAATTTTTTTTAGGTTATTTATTTAAAAAAATAATTGGTATTTAACAGATTTGAGATGTATGTTACTAGTAACAAGATAAAACTCTTTTTTAAACTCTACATAAAATCGTACTGTGTAATATATGGTAACATATATGCATTTTATTATGTCACTATATATATTCTTAAAGGGATAGTTCACCCAAAATTGAAAATTACCCTATGCTTTACCCTCAAGCCATTCTAGTATACGACTTTCTTCTTTCAGACAAATACAATCAGAGTTGTATAAAAAAAAATTTCCTGGCTCTTCCAAGCTTTATAATGACAGCGAATTGGTGTTGAGATTTTGAAGTCTAATAAAGTTAATTTCACTATGATAAAACGTACTCCACACTGCCTGGTGAGTTAATAAAGGTCTCCTGAAGCGAATCGAAGCGTTAAATATGGATATTTTTCTTATACAAATGCATCAATTTGCTTCAGAAGGCCTTTATTAACCTCCCGGAGCCGCGTGGAGTACTTTTTATAATGGATGGATGCACTTTATTGGACTTCAAAATCTCAACCGCCATTCACTGCCATTAGAAAGCTTGAAAGAGCCAGGAATTTTTTTTTTTTTTTTTTTTATAAAACTCCACATGTGTTTGTTTGAAAGAAATAAGTCATACACACCTAGGATGGGTTGAAGGTCAGTAAATCATGGGGTAATTTACATTTTTGGGTGAACTGTCCCTTTAAAGCCATCTTGGCCAAGTCCAAGTCTTGGCTACTAACTACATGAGGAAGTCATTGCTCATTTTCAGTCATAACTGACGAGTTCCTCCTTACAAAGAGACAAAAAGGGGAACTGGGATTAATATTTTACAAGCTTTTTGAATGGGAACAATGAGACGGCACACGTGCACAGTTTCACTCACCCGTCTGCTCAGAGTGGCATTGTTACGCTCTTTGAGTTGTGGGTCTGTGGGTAAATTGGTCCATACAATGTAAGGTGTGTCATATTTGTCCCGCAGTTTGGGGCAGCTTTTGAAGATGAAGTCAATGATGAAGAATTTGATGCCGGCATAGACACCTACAAAATGGATGAAAATTTGAAATTTAGCCCAAAACTACAACAGCAACAACACTAAAAATTGTTGTCATGCGTCAAACTGAATTTCTCACCAATCATGAAGCCCAAAAGTTTATATGGCAGCAAACAGGAAGTGATGAAGGCCACCCACAAACCAACATACAGTTTCTGTGTGATTTCAGGCTGCACCCACATGAACAGGCTGCAACGAAAACAAAATTATATAACAGCACAGTAAATATATAAGTACTAACCCAGTGTTTACAAGTATGGAGAAGGAGGGTAATTCAAAATCACCAAAATCGTCCAACATCATTTTACCGTTTTTTGTAAAGGGTGCTTGATTCGCTTTATGCGTTTGCTTTGTAAACACTGGGTCGGTACTTTCGCATTCATCACGACTACGTAATGTGTGAAGTCAAGCTAGTGCAAGATGAGCATTTGTGGTTAAACAGTATATAAATGTTTTTTTTTTAGACAATGATTATTTCACTAGATAAGACCCTTATTCCTCAGCTGGAATTGTGTAGAGCCCTTTGAAGCTAGGGTTGGGTACCGTTCACATTTTTTCCGGTACCGGTTCCAGTACCGGTACCCGAAATTCGATACCGGTACCCAACGGTACCTTTTTCGATACTTTACTCTGACTTAAGTGACTTTCAGTCCATATAATAAGCCCAAACCTCTCATTTTCAACATTTTGTTATTTATTTTGAAATGTTCAATGATACAAACAATCTGTACAATAATTAAATCCCTACAACATCCAGGGCATAGTGTAATGCAGTGGTTTTCAAAGTTTAAGCGTGACCCTATTTTTTTTTTTTAATTGCCATGACCCTGACTTTAGTTAGGAGTGGTGGGACATATTATATATATATATATATATATATATATATATATATATATATATATATATATATATATATATATATATATATATATACATACTGAACATATAAATAAAAACAGTATAAAATAAATAATAAACAACACAGGTCTTTCTTAGTCATATTAAATGCAGCCATAATCAAAGTAGGCAATACTCTCTCAATATTCAAAGTGCATATAGACACCAAATATTTCAAGAATGATACAGAATGTTATAAAGCCTAGATATGTTATATAGCCTAATTAGTGTGCATTGGGGCCGCGTATAGAGAGCGACTCCCCAATACGCGCAAATTAGGCGGGTATTAAAATTGCTTTTGAATGCGCGTGTGCCTTTAACTTTCGGTTTCGGTTTCGGTTAAGGATCGCGCGAAACTCTCGGCAGCTCTCAACGTGTATTCTACAGGCGTGTCTACAGGCGTTGTTATAGTTAGATGATTAATTAGCTTGCAGAACTGAACAAAATGTCCAGCGTTTTAAACGGTGAGTGGATAACAGATAAACGCAAACACAAATACGCACTAGAGTCTGACGTGAGCCGTGTGAATCATAGACGCATAGTCTGCTACGTTTTTAGTCTATTTGCACTACGTTTATGTGCAGAACTGAGATCGCTTTCGTAGTGTTTTGAATTGATAAAATATAATAATCACTTTAATTTCTAAATAAAACTAACCAGTTGGAACTGAGCCGTCCTCCCTTGAAATTCACTCCCAAAACTACGTCCCACATTTCCAGTCCTGAATTCGGCTATCTAATAAATTGCACTCCTGCGCTTTTAAATACACGTTGTGTTTAACTGAGTGCTTCCTCAGGTTGGGTATTACCACTGCCTGCCTTGCACTTACTGTTAGAAATATTGAAGCCATTTGTCCGCATGAACCATTGTGAAATGTAACCCACACATTACAGCGCTTTCTGTTAGCCATTGCCCTGTGCGTTTTGAGCGCGCACGCTTTCGCCACGTACCACACTCACGCGGCACACAGACGTGTTCTCTCAGGTACCGAAATTGAGCACCGATAGATTTTATGTGAATCGATACTCGGTAGTACCGACGCAATTCGGTCGGTGCCTATAAAAGTACCGAGTTCGGTACCCATCCCTATTTGAAGCTACATTGAACCTACAAATTTGGACCTTTAACCCACTGATCCTCACTGAAGTCCACTGTATGGAGAAAAATCTTTGAATGTTTTCCTCAAAAACCTTCGATAGAAACTGTGGCTAACGTGATCACAATTTAATGAAAACATTATAAGTTAGGTCTATTAATTGTAACAATTTCATTTCAAACAACGAATACATTATATAAAGCAAGCAAAGATCACAGTAGCCTATCAACGGAGCTTTTGAAACTCCGAATCAGTAAACCACTGCTTCGCAAAATGATTCACTGTTTCGAAGTGCTCCAATCAGATAGCGAATCATTTGATTCAGAACTGGGCTTTAAAGCATGCATCTCAAATCATGTGATTCAGAACTGGATTTAAAGTGTGTATCGCGAATCAGTTGATTCAGAACCTTAGGAGCGGGTTCGCGGGCCGTTTTTATCTCCACCGGGGACAAAAATAATTCAGCAGAGGCAGGGATACATAGACCAAAGGGGGGGAAATCCCCCCATTCTCTTTCGGCAAATCACATGTTTTGAATTCCTGTTCTGAATCAAATGATTCGCCATTACACACTTTGAATTCTTACAAAGAATTAATTTTCTTAGTTATGAACGTAGGTTGGAGCTCTTCATTTTTAAGAGCATTAAAATAATTTTACATTTAAAATTTTCATAGTCTTTTAAAAAATCTATTATCATAAATATCATATCATACTTCCTATCGCAATATTATCATGTTGTGTGATTTTGATATCATTACATCCCAATCTGGAATTCATAAAACTTAAAATAACGTAAAATAAAATAAAAATACTGTTAATACACAGCTTAAAAAACAGACTTTTTGGTATTGTATTTTAAAAATCAGCTAAAAAAAAACAAAACGGCAGAACCGAATGACGTATCAACCATCACATGGTCATACACCACTATACCACCTATTCCCACAACTCAATATCTAACATACTCACTTTTTAATCTTTTCCAATACGTCTGCCATCTTTCCAAATAGATTCTGTGAAAACACATCACCCGTGCGTCAACATCTTTATGTGTGAAGCAAAGCAAAAGGTGTCTGTATTACACCATTATCACAGCTAGAACAAGGCTACAAATCACTTGCCTGTGCTTTCTGCGCAACATCCAACACTAACTGGAACTTCTCAGAGACAGTAAGATCTTCCTTTGGAGGTTCCTAATCATAATAATTATAAAAACAGCAAACAAAGCATTAAGGCTTTTGAATCAAGCAAATTTTAACCACATACTAATGTTAATCATCAAATGAAGCTTATATTTACCACTGGTTCAGAAACCTCAGGCACAATACTCCACTGTATCCTCCAACCTCTAAAAATACAGACCACAACAGTTTTAGTATGTTAAAACAAAAAATCTGTAGCCCATATGTGACCCTGAACCACAAAACTAGTCGTTAAATAGCACGGGTATACTTGTAGCAACAGCCAAAAATACACTGTATGGGTCAAAATAATCAATTTTTCTTTTATGCCAAAAGTCATTAGGATACTAAGTGAACATGTTACATGAAGATATTATGTAAATTTCATATCATAAATATATCAAAACTTAATTTCTGATTAGTAGTACGCATTGCTAAGAACTTAATTTAGGCAACTTTAAAGACATCCTCAGATTCTAGACTTTCTGGGCCAAAATAGTTGCATCTTGGCCAAATATTCTCCTATCATAACAAGCCATACATCAACAGAAAGTTTATTTATTCAGCTGATGTTTAAATCTCAAATTTCAACAAATTACCCCCTATGACTGGTTATGTGGTCCCTGGTCACATTTTCAAACTATAGGATTTAAATGTAACATTTCATTGTTTTTTTTAAATGAAATAGTAAAAAAGTCTAAAATTTAAAAACACCTCTTTTTTAATGATTTAATTGCATTTAATAAATCATTTTATGCTAAATAATAACTGAAGGGAAATAACTATAATGTAATTCGACCAGCAGGTTTGTGAACTAGTTGATGGGAATTGAACCAGTGATAGATTATGTTGGACGTACTTTGCTATGAGGTAATTCAAGGACAACCGCAGAATGGCTAAAAATAGAAACATGGGGATAACCCAGCCATGCCAGGCAGCATTCATATAGATCTGTGGAAAAGATGAAAGGGAAGAAGACATTAAAATGAAAGATGGCATGTTAAAACCATACAGAAACATGGGGTGGCACTAATCATTACGCTTTTGTATTTTAAGATATCCAAGTTTTATCACACTGACCTAATTTACTAATCATGTTAACCCAAGTTGGGGTTTTTCAGTGTCTGGTGACGTACAGATAGCAATGAGCTTTGGGAACATGTTTTATTTGTTTTAATATGGTAGTAAAACAGACACTTTAGATCGGGTGGCTACGTAAACATCATGATTTGTGATGAATAGTGTTTGAGGGGTTTGTGCTCACAATAAAGGCGATGGCTGACGTGTAGACAGAGTGCCAGCTGGATAAGGCAGAAAGGTTCCTCATGAAGTTAGTTACAGGCTTAGCACCCCGTTCTGAAAACAAACACACGCAACATGTAGACCAGAATCAGTCAACACTCAGTTTTCATGCCTGTGAGACAGCAGAGGTGATGAGAATTAAAACACAGGCTAATTGGGAATTAAAATGGGGCTGCAATCGGTTAAAATATCTAGCGTCATAGCTTGGAGGGGTTTTCTGGGATGCGGTATGAAAACACTCACTGAGTCGTCTCATATTTTCAGTTAATCTGCAAAGAGGAGAAAAGAAAATGAATTATTTAATGAGATCCATTGGGACGGTGAAATTATAAAGCCAGAAATAGCATGAAAATTGAGACTCTAAGCTGGGGTGACTACATTAAAGACGTGAGGTTGACATCTCAACACTTTGCTAAAAAAAATAAAAGTATAAAGACATAAAATACATTTTTCAAACTGAATTTTTTGTTATATCACCACAGCATCATGCCATTATGCAGTACATTTTTATACATCTGAATATACTGGAGAAATATGAAACTGAATATTAACCGAATCATTAAATTCACTAAAAAGATTCCAAAACAAACAAACAAAAAATGCTTTCTTAGAAATATGTTTTAATCTAAATGCATTTATACATTTAAATGTATACATTTATTAAAAAATAAATAAATAGATGGAAAAACATCAGAAATGTTTATGCAGTAGAAATATCTGATTGTATTATATTATATTTATGTATAAATTGATATTTAAAATTGTAATTTATAAAGTTGTTTTCTTTTTTCTTTTTTTTAAAAAAAAGCTGATGGAAAAAGAGCTAAAAATATATATACATTTATAACATTTTTGTATTATATTTATTTATGAATTTAAAATTAAAATGCATATTTACTAAACTTTTGTTAGGGTTTTATTGTGTTTTAATTGTTTTGATGGAAAAACAGCTGAAAATATATACATTTATAATATTGTATTACAATTATTTGTAAATTGAAATGTAAAATTTGTGTGTATGCGTGCATGCATGTATGTGTGATATATATATATATATATATATATATATATATATATACACACACACACACACACACACACACACACACACACACACACACACATGCACACACATATACATATACACACAAACACTTTAGAAAGTTATTAAACCTTTTTTATGGGAAAACAGCTGTAAATATATTACATCATAATATTTTATTGTATTATAAAATAAAATAAATGCATATATAAATGTAAAAAAAAAAAAATAATCATGTAATACTGTGTAAATAAGTAATTTAATACATATTAGATTATATTTGACCAGAGCATGAGTCTGATTTCGCCATACATTTTTACATTTAAATTAAATTTTATTTACATTTTCTTTATTTTAAATTTTATTAATTGTTTTTCTTTTTCTTATGTCTTTATTTATTTATTTATTTTAATGGAAAAATAGTTGAAAATATATTAAATTATAATATTTTACTGTACTAAAAATTAAATAAATGCATATACAAATGTAAATAATCACATAATACTGTGTAAATAAGGCATTTTATATGCATTACATTATGTTTGCATTACATACGCAGAGCATGAGTATGATTTCACCATTATTTTTTTTTTATTTTGCAAAAAGCAGCTGAAAAAATTTAATATAATGAATACACACACATACATACATATATACATATACACTATATATATATATTTTATTTTATTTTATTTTTAAATAATCATTTTAATTAGGCAAGTTAATTACTAGGGGTTTTGGTATATTTTAAAGAGTATGAGTCTCTCCATGGTTCATTTTGTTTAACTCTCGTCTACCTTTTTTTTTTTTTTGTTTTGTTTTTTTTTTAGAAAAACTTTTAGAAAGTTCAAAAGGTAACACATAAGGGTAACACATATCTGGAACAACCCATTCAGGGCTTGTGAATGGTTCCCTTTTCAACCTCCCTTCAAAACCTGTAAATTATTAATCTATTCTAAACAAACCAAAGGAGGCTTTGTTTGGGCTGGTTACCTTTTAGCACTTAGTGGTTCCTCAGTCTCGACTGTATTCTCCTCAGGCTGAAAGCGGAAATCTTCGATATAAACACCAAAGCGCTCATAGAGCCATTTCCACAGCCGGGAGCTTAAGGTCTCCTTCTGTTTGTCCCCTGTCAGTTTACAAACAGATTCAAAATATGAGCATCTACCATCTAAAATGGATATAATATTGTCAGAAATCAAATGTGCATCATCACAAACAGTAACCCATGCAAAAACTGCACTAAAAAGAAACAGAAAGTGACACTTCTAGTTCAGAGAGACATTTAGGTTTAAAGAATGGTGTCCAAATGAAAAGGAAGCCTGGTTCGGCCTTTTATGGGCCATTTTTAATTAAAGGTCAAATTAAATATGAATGCTGTTAACAAAATAATACAACAAAATATCTGAAGCATGAAAATAAAATCATAAAATCCTCTATCAATCAGCTGAAGTGATGGATAAACTATAATCATGTTCCTCAAATGAACTTTAGAATAAGGACACCGGTTCTCATTCACTAATAAAGTGTTGTTAAGCACACAGTATAAAACTGCCACACAAAAATTTCAGGCAGAACAGGTGCGTTTGCAATTCAATTTGTTCTTCTCATTCTAATGTTGATGAATCCGGATTATTCTAAATGAGGGGCTTGTGTGTCCGCAGCCAGTAATTACACAACACACACCCACACTATCTCTATGTGAGAGCACACACAAAGTCAAATGTGTCAGTCTCAAAACAGAAACGTATCTTATTTAGATCTAGACTACACGTGATCATGTGATCAATATTGGACCACTCAATATTATGCATTCACCAAAAAAGGCTGCATTTTTAAAATCATGGAATTTGCCCATTTTGGGATGAATAAATCAAAAGTAGGTTGGTATACTTAAATCAAAACACAATATGGACTGTGTCTCTGCGTAAATGAATGGTGCAGACATGTGGTTTTGTTTACTACACACATAGTAAAACGCCTGTTATGCTTGTGCCATTTCTAGCCACTGCTGCCTCAAAATATGAGTATATTTTAAGGTGAGCATTTTACCGTGTCTTTTAAGAAAAAATATCATTATATCGTACACAAACAGAAACTTAAAGGTGTTCACAGCAACCCGTCAAAATAAAAGTTCGGTTTAACTTGAAGAAACTGTGACAGAAATGTGTGACCCTGGACTACAAAACCAGTCTTAGCATGGGTATATTTGTAGCAATAGCCAAAAATAAATTATATGGGTCAAAACCATGCATAGAATTTTTTCTTTCATGCCAAAAATCATTAGGATATTAAGTAAAGATCATGTTCCATGAAGATATTTTGTACATTTCCTACAGTAAATATATTAAAACGTAATTTTTGATGGGTAACATGCATTGCTAAGAACTTCATTTGGACAACTTTAAAAGCGATTTTCTCAATATTTTTTGCACCCTCAGATTCCAGATTTTCAAACAGTTGTATCTTGGCCAAATATTGTCTTATTCTAACAAAGTACACATCAATGGAAAACTTAATTATATCAGTTCTCAAATTCATAAAATTGACCCTTATGACTGGTTTTGTGGTCCAGGGTCACATATATACTTTATGTAATGATAGTACTACTACTACTACTAACGTTTTAATAATAATTGTATTATTTTTAAGGCATATTTAGCAGAAAAAAGTAAATATACAACACAGTATTTCTGAAAAAGAAATAAGTAAATTAATTAATAATAAATTCATTCTTTATAAAATCAATTAATTAGACATGTTTATTTAATTATTAATTATTTCATTAATTTAGTATTTAATGAAACTATTAATGAAAAACACATAATTTTGTAAAAATTTTTACAATTTAATTTTTGTTAAACTTTTAAATAAATTGCTGTTCATGTTTCAATTAATTAGACAAGCTTCTTGATTCATATTTTTTTATTTAACCATTAAAATAGAGACCAGAAAGATTAAAACGGAAAAACAAAACTTTGTTGAAAAAGAAGAAAAAAAAAACTACATGAATAATGAATAAGCCTGTAAAGCTCAAGGAACAACAGGCAAAAGTAAAAATGATAAAGTATTGCTTTTAGAGATAAACATTTCCATATAAATGTGTAAGCAAGTGAGTCTCTCAACTATAGATCTATCCTCTTAAGTCTGACGTCATTTGTTACTGCTTCCAGGTCCACAATGTGATAATACTACCAAAAAAACAAAATTAACCTTAAATCCACACCAAAATCCCAGATCGCCAGACAGTGAAAATATAAATATAATTTTCTTTTTTTATCTGGGATGCTGTGAGCATGTGGACTGTGGTGTAGTTTTTTAATGTTTAACTTAAATGTATAATATGAATAAACAGTCATAAATGGTTGTTCTGGTTGTGATCTATCTATAAGGTATTCTCAAGTAAAACGAGGCTTGGACCCGGAAACAGAATTTTTTTTTTGGTCATGACTTATCAAGCGAACAGGGAGGATAAACTGAGCTTTACCTGTTCCATTGACAGAAGTGACTTGTGGCTTTGGAGGTGGAGGTGGTGAATCTTCTAGTCTGGTCAAAGCACACATATTGCTTTACTTGCAGTATTAACAATAAAAAGAGACATAAGCATCTAAAAATGAACATACGTTTATTAATGTGGCAAAATGTAGTTGTGGGAAACTTCCAAACTGTGGAAGATCACCTTTCATACCTGGATCTGAGAATTTCATTCATTTTCTGCTCGAGATCGACTCTTTTCAATTTCTCCTTCTCCAGCTCCTGCTTCAGCGTCTCAACATTTGTTTCCTCTCTGAGCTTCCTCAACTCCTCCTCTGTGAGCAATACATAAAGAAAAACAGTATGTTAAAATGCGTGATTGAAAGGCTGTAGACTGCTGTTGACTTCAGGAAACGCAATGGATATCACACATAAATCAGCAGTAGTGTGGTTTCACTCAAAACGTTCAGCATGCTTGAGGTTTCTTTTGCCACAGACATCAAATGCACAAGTAAAAGAAAGATGAGTCAGCTGGTTGCTGTTGCAAAATAAACCCTAACAGCATGATCAAGATCTCTTCAGGTTTATTTTGCAATAATGACTGGCTATATGTATTTTATATTGTTTATTATATGCACCTAAACAAACAAACAAACATGAATTATTGATTTAATATGTATGAAAAGAGAGACCACAGAGTGATAAAAGCATATAAAAAATTATCTGACATCACAATAATGCAACTGACCAATCACAATCCATTATTCCTGTAATAAGAGTTTAGCAATACGACGATACAATAATGTATAATTGGCACATTTTTTCCACATTTTCTGTGCCAGCTGTGGGGAAAATTCATTTGAACAGATACTATGGTAAAATGTGTTAAAACCAAATCAACAAACAAAAACACAAAAGCAAACAAAATGAAAAATAAAAAAAACCTCCCACAAACAATAGGATAATTTTTTTAAACCACACAAGAGAAAAAAAATAAAAACAAACAAACAGACAAAAAAAAAAAAAAAACCTCACACAAACAACAGGAAAAACAAAAACAAAAACATGAAAAGCATAAAAAGAGAAAACAAAAAAAATAAAATCAAAAAACAAAAATAATAAACAACAAATCAAAAAACTAAATTAAAACAAAACAAAACAACAAAAACTGTAAAGAAATAAAGTAAAAAACAAAACAAGAAAACGAAAAATAAAATGCAACAAAAACAAAAGGAGAAAAAAAAAACTAATAAAAGCAACCTCAAATATAAATAAAAAAAACCCACCACAAACAAAAGGAAAAACAAAAAAACAAACAACAAAAAATTAAAACCGTACAAAATTAAAAATAAAAACAACAACAAAAAAACAACAAAGTTAAAAACCACACACACAAGCAAAACAAAAGGAAAAAACAAAAGCAACAAAAAAATAAAATAATAAATCAAAAAAACAATATTAAATTCATACATTCATTCATAAAAAAAAAAAAAAGAGAAACAAACAAAAAAATTAAAACCATACAAAACAAACAAAGAAACAAAAAAACTTAACGCTGCTGTATTTTAAATACTGTAAAAAGAATAAAACGCTCCTACTACCTGACACATAATGAAATCTCTGTAAACAACGAAAATTATCCACAGAGCATTTGTCAATTAGAAAACAAGGAAGTGGCTACCTGCCATTTCTAATTACATTTAATCAAAACCCTTTCAATATGCTGCTATAATAGGAAAAAGCAAATGACTAAACATGCCAGTAACAGAGATGTTTGCCAATTTTGCCAGAGACAGAATTCAAATTCTGTGGAAACCTGTTTTCCGCAGAATCCTGCGGGTCCAGATTAAGGCCTACACATGATCAATGAATCCTGAATCTCAAAGACACTAAACTAAGCAGTCTCACAGGACAGGACTCTCAACAGAGCAGCCAGAGGAGATCTGAAAGACAGCACAGGATGTCCTTTATCTAACAAAAGGAAAAATATATTGTTACAGTCCTAAAAAACACCTTCACAGTATGTTTTCTAAAAACACCTAGACTCTTATGCACAAACACAACAGTCCTGATCAAGTAGTTTTTCCACCTGCCCTCTATTGCATACAATACCTGCCTCAAGGTTGCCTGGAACACAAGCCCATCTTCATCTATAATTCAGCAGTTCCTGCGTCTCCCGCAGAGGCGCTATAGTCATGATAAAGACCCCCTGCCGCTGACTCAAGGGCAGGTGTGCTAAAGAGAAGACATTTGAATCCAGATGATCAGTGCAGACCCCAGGGGCCGTCGCTAAACCCGGAGCTAGCGGTCAACAAGCTGTTTCACAGTGTTGAAACAATAGACTGAAATGAATATTTGTTGCCTAATCTAATCCCTCATGATGCTGTTCTTCATTAACAGCCTGTTCAAGCAAGAGCCAAGCAACTAGGAAGCATGCAAATTTAAATTTGGATGCCACAATTTTTAATAGTTTAATCATTTGAAAGACTATAACATATATTGTGATAGGCTGTGTAATAATAAATAAATAAATATGATACTTCAGTTTATCTAAATGTAATGCAATAAGCTGAAAATAAAAGACATTCATGACAATGCTTACATACAGTGGGTACGAAAAGTATTCAGACCCCCTTAAATGTTTCACTCTTTGTTATATTGCAGCCATTTGCTAAAATCATTTAAGTTCATTTTTTTCCCTTATTAATGTACACACAGCACCCCATATTGGCAGAAAAACACAGAATTGTTGAAATTTTTGCAGATTTATTAAAAAAGAAAAACTGAAATATCACATGGTCCTAAGTATTCAGACCCTTTGCTGTGACACTCACATTTAACTCAGGTGCTGTCCATTTCTTCTGATCATCCTTGAGATGGTTCTACACCTTCATTTGAGTCCAGCTGTGTTTGATTATACTGACTGGACTTGATTAGGAAAGTCACACACCTGTCTAAGACCTTACAGCTCACAGTGCATGTCAGAGCAAATGAGAATCATGAGGTCAAAGGAACTGCCTGAAGAGCTCAGAGACAGAATTGTGGCAAGGCACAGATCTGGCCAAGGTTACAAAAAAATTTCTGCTGCACTTAAGGTTCCTAAGAGCACAGTGGCCACCATAATCCTTAAATGGAAGACGTTTGGGACGACCAGAACCCTTCCTAGAGCTGGCTGTCCAGCCAAACTGAGCTATCAGGGGAGAAGAGCCTTGGTGAGAGAGGTAAAGAAGAACCCAAAGATCACTATGGCTGAGCTCCAGAGATGCAGTCGGAAGATGGGAGAAAGTTGAAGAAAGTCAACCATCACTGCAGCCCTCCACCAGTCGGGGCTTTATGACAAAGTGGCCCGACGGAAGCCTCTCCTCAGTGCAAGACACATGAAAGCAACACCTGAAAGACTCCAAGATGGTGAGAAATAAGATTCTCTGGTCTGATGAGACCAAGATAGAACTTTTTGGCCCTAATTCTAAGTGGTATGTGTGGAGAAAACCAGACACTGCTCATCACCTGTCCAATACAGTCCCAACAGTGAAGCATGGTGGTGGCAGCATCATGCTGTGGGGGTGCTTTTCAGCTGCAGGGACAGGACGACTGGTTGCATTCGAGGGAAAGATGAATGCGGCCAAGTACAGGGATATCCTAGACGAAAACCTTCTCCAGAGTGCTCAGGACCTCAGACTGGGCCTAAGGTTCACTGTCCAACAAGACAATGACCCTAAGCACACATCTAAAATAACGAAGTGGCTTCACAACAACTCTGTGACTGCTCTTGAATGGCCCAACCAGAGCCCTGACTTAAACCCAATTGAGCATCTCTGGAGAGACCTGAAAATGGCTGTCCACCAACGTTTACCATCCAACCTGACAGAACTGGAGAGGATCTGCAAGGAGGAATGGCAGAGGATCCCCAAATCCAGGTGTGAAAAACTTGTTGCACCTTTCCCAAAAAGACTCATGGCTGTATTAGATCAAAAGGGTGCTTCTACTAAATACTGAGCAAAGGGTCTGAATACTTAGGACCATGTGATATTTCAGTTTTTCTTTTTTAATAAATCTGCAAAAATGTCAACAACTCTGTGTTTTTCTGTCAATATGGGGTGCTGTGTGTACATTAATGAGGAAAAAAATGAACTTAAATGATTTTAGCAAATGGCTGTATAACAAAAGTGAAACATTTAAGGGGGTCTGAATACTTTCCGTACCCACTGTATAATCTGCTCACTTTTTCTATATTTTCTTGTTAATTATGGGGGAAATTCAGTTGAATAGATGTCATGGTAAAAAGTGTTAAAGCAAAACAAAACAAAACAAAAAACAAAAAAATAAAACAAAAACCAAACCACAAAACAAAGCAAACACAAATTAAAAGTAAAACCTAAACAAATCAAAACAAAAAGGAAACAAAACAAATTAATGGAGAAAAAAAAAAACAAAAATAAAACACAGCAAACAAAATGAAACAAAAACCAAACCCCAAACAAAACACAAAGCAAAGTAAACCAAAACAAATGAAACAACAAAAATGAAATGAAACAAAAAACAAAGCAAAACCAAACCAAACAAACACAAAACAAAAGAAACAAAAATGAAACATAACACATAACAGAAACTAATCAAAAACCAAAAAACAAAGTAAAAAAAACAACAAAAAAAACACACAAAACTAACACACACAAAGCAAAGTAAAACAACAAACGAAAAAAAAACAAACGAAATGAGAAAATAAACAAAAAACAAAGAAAAGTAAAACAAAACTGAATGAAAAACAAACAATAATAAACAAAAGAACAAAACAAATTAAATAAAACAAACAAACAAACAAACCACAAAACAAAGCAAAGTAAAATAAAACCAAAACATAAAACAAAAACAAGGCAAAACAAAAACAAAAAATAAAAATGAAATGAAACAAAAAACAAACCAAAACACAAAACATAAAGCAAAGTAAAACAAGAACTACACCAAAAAAAAAAAATGCTTTACATTTTCTAAAATACTGTACAAAGTATAAAATATAACAGAAATAGATGTTACTTATTTCATAATAAAATATGTAAAATAATTCACAACAGAACACTTCCCAAAATCCTAATCTCCTGTTACATGTCGTGCAAAGGAAATGTTTAGAAGCTTTACATGAATAATCCTTTTGGGAACATTTGCTAGATTTGTCCTATTGTGTGAGCTTTGTACTCTCCGGTACACAACCTCACTTTCTACAGTGAGTGAAGTGTGGCAGAAATAATCATGTAAGCAGATATTAATCTTTGCCAAAGCACCAAACATATTTCTGTTGCAAAGTACAGATGAAACACTGCACTTACTGTAAACATAAGGGTAACTAACTTTAAACTAGTAACCTACAGGTCAACAGGGAAATGTAATAAAACCTTAGGGCAACAAAATAGTGTTTAATCATTCAAGAGCTGCTTAGTCACACTGCACTTTGGCTACTTTTACAGTAAGGTTAAAGGTGTCATTTTCAGTGCAACTTGTAGCACCAAATAGATAGAATATAATATATAATAGAGATAGAATAGAGAATATAATATAATATAATACAATATAATAATCATTCAGTGATTAAATGATAAAAGTAATTGCATAATTAACCTATAAGCAATCAGCAGTAACGATGCAGAAAGTACTATGCAAACAACATTTTTATGGCTTGATAAAGACATGGTCATTGTGTTTGCTAGATTCCTTTCTTCTCTGAGTGACGCATACAAACTTGGGCCTCATTTCACACTAGCTTGCTAAAGCAGAAAAGACTTTAAAAAAAAAAAAAAAAAAGGAAAGACAGCATCTAATGGCCCATCTACATCAAAGCAATTAAGCATATGAAAGCCTTTCTGACTGACAGCATCCTTTGCACAATCTGCCTCTGCCAAAAAGACCATGGACACAATAGTGGAGGCTACACAAAACTGTGGACCAATGCTAGCTCATCATACAGCCATCTGATTAACATCAGGGTGAGAAAACACAGCAATGAATGGCCTTCGTAACTGACAATGTGTATATTTGTGTTATATTCTGACTGAGGAAGGAGTCAATAGCTGTCAGCACAACTCTATTGTAAAACTGAGACAGCTGCAGCTTCCAAAGAGGTCATGTCATATGATCCAAGAACAGTGACAGGAAGGATGAGAAGCATGAAGATCGGTCTTATGATCTTATAACTGTTTATTATTGGCCACTGTCACATAGCAAGATCATTGCTTAAAAGTTCTTTGGACTCAATTTTATGACCAGAAATGTTGCTGAAAATGACATTCTTCTGGAATACTTGATTCTGATTATGGGTCGACAGATTATTGGCCTGGCTGATATCAAGCATTTTTATGGTTATCGGTAACTTGTAAAGCTGATTTGCAGATAAAATTATTGAAATTGCATTTGAATAAAGTTTTTGTCCCAGCCTGTGTTATATTGGTTCAAAATACACTACCGGTCAAAAGTTTGGACACACCCTCTCATTTAATGTTTTTTAAAGAAGTTTCTTATGCTCATCAAGGCTGTTTTCACTTGATCAAAAATACAGAAAAAAATAAATAAATAATATTGTGAAATATTATTCCGATGTAAATCAATGTTTTTGTATATTAATATACATTAAAATTTAACTTATATCAGTAATTAAAGTTGAATTTCCAGAATCATTACTTCGGTCTTCAGTGTCACATGATCCTTCAAAAATCATTCTAATGTGCTGATTTATTATCAGTTCTGGAAACAGTTGCGCTGCTTAATATTTTACTTTTTCAGGATTTTTTGATCAATAAAAGGTTAAAAAAGAACAGCATTTACTTAAAACAGAAAGGTTTTCTAACAATCTAAACTACCGTTCAAAAGTTTGGAATTTTTCTTCTTTCTTTTTTTGTAAGAAACTAATACTTTTATTCACCAAGAACATGTTAAATTAATACAAAGTGATAAGTTAGAAAACACTGTTAGAGAAGATTTATATTTTGAATATATGCTGTTCTTTTTAACTTGTTATTCAAAGAATCCTGAAAAAAGAATCACAGGTTGCAAAAAAAATATTTGGCAGCACAACTGTTTCCAACATTGATAATTCTAATAATAAATCAGCATATTAGAATGATTTCTGAAGGATAACGTGCCACTTAAGACTGGAGTAACAACAGAAAATTCAGCTTTGCATCACAGAAATAAATTATATTGTAAAGTATATTAAAATAAAAATAAAAATCATTATTTTATACTGTAACAACATTTTGCAATATTACTTTCTGTATTTTTTTATCAAAAAAAAGCGATCTAGATGAGCATAAGAGACTTCTTTAAAAAACATTAAATGCGAGGGGGTGTCCAAACTTTTGACTGGTATATATCACATTCTATGATCAGAAATGTTACTGAAAATTACACATTTTTCTGAAACACCTGACTATGATTAGGGGCTGAGCAAATATCAGCATCAATTTTAAGATTTTTTTTTTAGTTTTTTTTTTTTTTTAATCATTTGCTGAGAAAATAATTTAAAAGCATTTAAAGTTTAGATTTTTTTTTTTTTTTTTTTTTTTTTGAGTTTTGAGCCCTTGTTAGTCATCATTTTGACATTAATTTTTACACCAGACATATATATTGGTTCAAAATATCTCACTGTAATCTCTAATAATCATCGGCATCAGCCCTGAAAAACATATTGACCCCTAATTCTGATTAGTCAAACTTGGCATTAAGTAGTGAAATATATGGAATTTATATGCAGTTTTATTCTGTTAAGGTAGCAAATTTCACCAAATTTAATAGCATATTTATTTTGCAATCCTACTATAACTATGCTTGATTATATGGTAGTTTGCATTTTATTATTTACGTTTAACTTTGTGTTTTTTTCTACTGTTCCTATCACAGCTGTATGACCCATTTTTGGGTCACAACCCACTGAACTACTGGACCAACTATAGTCTACATGTGAAAGAGCACAACAACATCTCATATAAGCCTGAAGCAGCATTATGTACTGCTTTGAATCACCTCTATGCTCTCTCGCTGATTCATCAAGTTTTTCCTTTTTTCTACACATGGAGGCTTCAGTTGTATAACAAACTATTAATAAGTCCAGTCTGCTTTTATGGGCAGCAACAGTTTGGCGGACCCGGTCTGACCTTTTGCTGCTTTCCAGTACTGCAGTGCTTGAGGGCAATGAGCAAACACCACACACACACACACACACACACACACACACACACACACACACACAAATACAAACAGGCTCTAAAAATAGACCAGACACTCCCAACCTCGTAATGTTCTGTTTAAGCCAATATAATGAATAGGGAAACTAAATTATCATGTGGTAAACAAGATATCATCATGCATCAAAAAAAAAAAAGAAAGAAAATGTTTGCTAGATCTATTATATACGTGTGTGTTCTGGTATTCCCTTTGCGATGGGGACCAAACATACCCACAAGTATTTTTTACATTTTTTTGGTCCCCAAGAGGAAAACAGCTTATAAATCATACAGAACGATCTAAAAATGCAGAAAGTTTTATGGATTAGGGGTAGGGTTAGAGTAGAGAAATTTGTACAGTATACCAACCTTTATGCCTGAGGAGAAGCCCCATAAACATGGAAACCTCCGTGTGTGTGTGTGTGTGTGTGTGTGTGTGTGTGTGTGTGAACCCCAGTGGAGTGCTAATCTCTGCTGCTGAGAGTCTCACTAATTGAAAAGTGGCACAGGTCAGAGGATCAGCAGTAGACATGGTGGGTTTATCGCTGTAAGGTGAATGCAGCTCCGGTCTTAATGAGAGTGATCTCATTGCACTGCTAAGGGAGATCAACCGACAGACACAGTGAGCGATCACCTATTTAGCTCGTGATATATTACAGATCTGCAGGCCTGAGAGAACAAATCACTTTTTCCTGAAGAGCTGTTTCTAACAAATTCTGGATATGCAAGTTAAGAGTCCATTTTGAAATATCTGAGAACATGGTCATATAATGTAACAGCTCTGTTCCGAAGGTGTGGTTTTAGATGAGCAATTCCTAAATTAATGAAATCCTCCGCAATTATTACAAATGACTAGAGGACACCAGGTAATACTAATCCCATGCGAATAGGGCTATATATGCGTGTGTGTAATTATAAATATTAAGGCTAGGTGAATATTTAATTTGAAAGACATCACCATACTTTCTTTAAAGTAATCTCGCCATACTATCTTTAAAAGAGCTCTGTAATAAATAAATAATAAATATTTTCTAATATATGTCTGAAAATTTTTTTTTTGCCTGTAGTCTTGACATAAAAGCAAATATTTACATAAATTATAATTATAATATACTTTATTAAAATGATATCCCTGAGTAATTAGAATAATATTTATTATATCTCAATTATAGTCTAAATAATAAAAAAAACAACTCAAGCTCACTGAAGACAAGTAAAAGCAGCGATTAAAAAAGAATAAGAAAGTACTTACAAGCAATAGGACAAAAAAACTGAAGTAGAACAAATGAATAAGAAATGCTGCATATGTTGTATAAAATAATCAAATGTATAATAAACTGCATATTTCATCACTGTGTAAAGTAAATATGTACTTCTTATTAAAGTTACAATGGTGATTTAGTCAATAGCAGTTTTGTTGTTTGATTAACATGAATGACAGACAGCAGGAATGTTAGACTGCTGTCACTTTAAGAGCTGCCCGGATACAATATAATTTTACACGTTTTCTTTCTCAGCTGTTTGCGGTCACTTAGGACCTAAACTACTGTGTTTACAAGGATATACAAGTGTGTGTATTTAACCGTTCAAGGCCTATAAAGCAGCAAAAATTACTCAATATAGTTTGATACTCCCGCACTCTATGAGCACCATCCTCAGACAGCGTACATATAGTAAAATAAGTGCTCTTTCGCTGGTGATTGAATTTTAACAGGTTAAAATTATTTTTTTTTTTTTAACCACAATGCTTAAAAATGTGTGCAAAGTAAGTTTTCGTGACCATGTGGCACAGCAAAGTAACATGGGCATGTAACCGCGATAGAGACAATAGTTTAAAGTCTCTACCAAATTCGTAAGTTTCTTGGTTACTTACGAAGAAAGTGCTTTTCCAGTAAGGCTATCTCCAGGTGACCTTTGACCTCATTGAGTCGGTCGGCATCACTCATCTTGTAGTCCTGGATGGGAGCAGCAGACACGGTTAGAGTCCCTGAACCAGCCTGGAAATGAGAAAGAGAAAATATGAGAAGCTTAGAAGTTCATAAAGCTTCACAGCAATGACAACATTAAATAGCTGTTAAGGTTCAATTAAACACAGAAAGATTGTCTAATGGACATTCTCTTTAATCGAACGGCCACGTTACAGTCTAATAAATGAGCATCCATTAGCGTCTGTGGCTCCAGCCTGCCAGAGACATTACAGCATCGTCTTCACAGAAGTCCAGCATAACCAGGATTCGACAAATCACTGCTCGAGTCACCGACCGGACGCCAATGTGGCAGCTGTAACCATAGTGACCAGCTCATGAGCTCACAGAGACACAGCAGATCTCTTAGGTGAGCTTTCCTGTGCTTATCAAATTATACGCAGCAAATGCAATTTCTTTGAAAACGTGCTTGGACGAAGCCACCCTATATAAAAGCCCTTAATAACATCATTTTGTCAGAATGAGGTTTCCAATCAGTTCTTTCTTGTAAAATGTCAAGCAAAACACTAAAGGTCAGTGCTAAACACAGGGCGGCATCAGAAACAAACGACCACAGGAAAAGATACTGCAGCTTTACAAAGATTGTTTTTAAGACTAGGGTCTGTGAAGTCTTTAGATGTGAACAACGGAGGGCAATCTCAGCTGCAACAACAGGAAGAGCTCATTTATACAGAAAAAAAATACAGAGAAGCAAATGGATGTTTGGGTTTAAACTCCACTGGGAATTTGGCTGTCTGCCTCTTCACACAACACAAAGAACAGAAACTAAAAGCAGGCATTTTTGAAAAGGTCCTGTTCACACATATTCTCTTAATAGTAATTTACCGGTAATTTACCAGTAAAGACTGTATGTGTACAAGGGGGTTGTACAGATGGATCGTTGTCATTTAGAAATAAAATCACAATCTTTTAACGATTAATCGTGCAGTTCTAATTGTAAGCAAATTCTGGCAAAAAAAAGTGAAACCTCATTCACAACCCATTTTACTTGTGAAACAGCATTTCCATCAAAACAGGAAATTTAAAAAATGAAAAGTGAGACTTTTTTTTTTTTTTTTTTTGGACAATTTTACAAATCTGGGATTGATGGATGGTGAAAAGTGAGCGTTACATACCAGAATAAGCAGATCTGAATTAGTGATGCAAAAAACAATTTTACCGGGTAATTTTACTGAATCTTTGAATCCTGTTTAGCATCGTTGATTACATTAATTTGAGTAGAATAAATCAAATGTTACATTTTCAACGTTCTACTTTCCATTTACATAAACTGTAAATCACATTCCTTAAAAAAAAAGCCCCCAAAAAAACTTCAGTAACAGAAATTCAAGCAAGAATTGCAAGAAATAAAGTAAAACGAACCAACAAATGCATTGTTTATAACCCATCACTTATCTATGGAAGCTTGTTTCTGCTGTAAAAAAAAATAAAATGGCTATTGTGACTTTTTTTCTTAGAATTGTAAGATATTAACAATTGACTATTTCCCCCTCATAATTATGCGATATAAACTCACAATTGCGAGAAGGCTTTTTTTTTTTTTTTTTTAACACTTTTTCCTCACAAGTTTATTTTGCAAGTCTGACTTACAGGTGCAGCTAAAAAAAAAATGAATATTGTGAACAAGTTAATTTTTTTTATTGTAACTTATTTTTAAAAATGAAAGTCAAAAATCCAGTATCTCAATATATTAGAATATTTACATTTGAGTTTCATTAAATGACCATCCCTACAGTATAAATTCCAGGTATCTCTTGTTCTTTGAAATCACGTTAATGGGGAAGACTGCTGACTTAGCAATGGTCCAGGAGACAATCACTGACACCCTCCACAAAGAGAGTCACAGAACTCTCTGTGACAGAAGTCACAGAAGGTCGTTACTGAATGGGGTGGCTGTTTACAGAGTGATGTATCAAAGCATATTAAATGCAAAGTTGACTGGAAGGAAGAAATTGGGTAGGCAAAGGTGCACAAGCAACAGGGATAATCGCAAGCCTGAGAATACTGTCAAGAAAATTCAAACTGCTGAACACTTGGGAGAGCTTCACAAGGAGTAGAATGAAGCCAGAGTCAATTTTGCATTTCATGTTGAAATCATGGTCCCAGAGTCTGAAGGAAGACTGGAGAGGCACACAATTCCAAGCTGCTTGAAGTCCAGTGTGAAGTTTCTGAAGTCAGTAATGATTTGGGGTGCCATGACGTCTGCTGGTGTTGATCCATTGTGTTTTATCAAGTGCAAAGTCAATGCAGTTATCTACCAGGACATTTTGGAGCACTTTATGCTTCCATCTGCTGACAAGCTTTATGGAGATGCTGATTTCCTTTTCCAGCAGGACTTTAGCACCTGCCCACAGTGCAACAACCACTTGCAAGTGGTTTGCTGACCATGATAGTGCTTTATTGGCCAGCCAACATGCCTGACCTGAACCCCATTGAGAATCTCTGGGATATTTTCATGAGAAATATGAGAAACAGTCGATCCAACAATATACCGACAATCTGAGGGCTCAATAGCGCCTCAGCAGTGTCATAGGCTGATCAATTTCATGCCACACTTCACTAATGCTGTAATCTGTGCTAGGAGCAGGTCATTTGCTGTAATATGTGCTGCCGACCAAGTATTGAGTGCATAAATGAACATACTTTAAAGAACTCGAACTTTTCGGTTTTGCAAATCCATTTTTTGCTTGATCTTAGGAAATATTCTATTATTTTGAGATACTGGATTTTTGACTTTCATGAGCTGTAAGCTCTAATCATCAAAATTAAACCAAAAAAAACTTTTGAAATATTTTACTTTACATGTAATGAATCTAGAATATATGAAAGTTTCATAGAAATTTAGAGAATGTCAGAAAGCCAGAATTGTGATTTTATATCTTGCAATTCTGACTTTATTTTACCGAATTTATTTATTGACCGAGTTTATTTCTCACAATTCTGGAAAAAAAAAAAAAAAGTCAGAATTGCGAGTTGGTTTCATGCAGCTCAGAGAAACAAAGCTACAATTGCAAGAAAAAAAAAGTAGTCAAACTTGTGAGATAAATTCACAATTACCATTTTTTTTTGTTTGTTTTTTTTTTGTTGTTTTTTTCGCTCAGTGGCAGAAACAGGGTTCCATATTAATCTGAATCTAAATCTGAAGACCAAGAATGGAAATCAGGAAATGAAATGAAATGAAATAAGTTTTGATTTCTTGTTGAACTGAAAGGCTTTCTATGACTGGTGTTACAAAACCTTCAAAATAGAGCTCAGTTTTCAGAGTCATATCACATCTCTACATTTTTCTACAGAGACAAACGACACAACCACATTTAAAAAAAAAAACAAAATGCATTCAACCACTTTTACTTTGTGACAGATTCTCTCTTGACATTTCCCACAGATGAAAACAAAAGTCACTTACAGGGTCTCGCTGCTCTTCCGTTTCTTTGATGGAGCTGCGGTGTTTTACTGGGACGTCGTCATTACATTCACTGTCAGATGCGTTGGGGGACTCGGCAAGGTCCAGAAACTCATCTCGCTTCGGTCCTCTGAACCTTATCTTATCCAATCGCTTTAGCATGTTCAACACAGAGATCTGTGTCTTTATCTTAACATGGCGGGTGGCAACCCTACAAGGACAAAAGCAGATTTTAAATCATAGTGTTGACATAAAACAAATAAGAAATGTAATTTACATTTGCCTCACAAACTGCCTCTTGATAAATATTTTCATTTAGACCAGGTTCTGTTTTTTCATTTCTTAATTCCATTCTGAATTAGAAAAATACCATAAAATGAATACTGACACTCTTTTATAAGGCAAAAACATACTTTATTTGGTATGCTAACTTATTGTCCAAGTGAAACCCAGCAGTGGAGTAAAACAAAGACAGCCATTCTTGGCGAAAAGAAGTCGGCTCAGGAATAATGTGCAACTGACAGTCACTTGCTTGCACAATAATAGTCTCTCTGCACTGGGTATTGAGGCCTGTGAACTGTAGAGGCAATAATGGACCGCTTGAACTCGCTGTGAGAAATTTCTACAGTCTAAAGAGATCAGCTGATGTCGGACTAGTGCGCCGCAGAACCCTGTTCTGCACAGTATGTGGGTCAGAGGTAGAGGCCCCATGATCCTCACAGTCATTTTGGCTCATAGCGAGACCCCTGTACAGGGTTGATGGTGAAAGTTTGATGCATGAGGAAAACCAGACATTGATTTCAAATCTTTTCTGGTCTAAAAGTGATTGTTACTCACCTACATGTCTTCCCAATTCCATGAGACTTTCACTTTCTGAACTAATCATTTAGGCAGCTTTTGTGAACTGGATTAACTGATTCTTTAAGAAAAGATTTTACTCAAAATCTGTAAATATTGCACATACAGGTTTATATTGGATATTTAATTGCATACGTTTATTTCTATGATTTTTACTTAAAAACTATCTTTGCTGTCATCGAACACTCAAAAATAATCTTTAAAAACACTAATACTTTAATAATGCTGCTAAATGTAAAAAAAATGTAAAAACTTTTAATTTTAAAAAACTTTTACATACTGTACACTACCAGTCAAAAGCTTTTGAACACTAAGATTTTTAATGTTTTTTAAAGTCTCTTCTGCTCACCAAGCTTGTATTTATTTGATCCAATGCACAGCAGAAACAGTATTTTTTTGTAAATATATATAAAAAAAATGGCTTTCTATTTTTATATATTTTAAAATTTAATTTATAAGCATCATTACTCCAGCCCCTTGATCCTTCAGAAATCATTCTAATATTCTGATTTGCTGCTCAAAAAACATTTTCTTCTTCTTCTTCTTCTTCTTCTTCTTCTGGAGAAAACAGCCAAGTAGAATTTTTTTAGGCATCTTTGATTAATAGAAAGTTCAGAGGAACAGCATTTTTCCGAAATAAAAATATTTTGTAACATTACAAATTACTTTATCATCACTTTTGATCAAGTTAAAGCATCCTTGCTAAATAAAAGTATTCATTTCTAAAATAAAATAAAATAAAATATAATAGTAATAATAATAATAATAATAAACAACAACTATACTGACTCCAAGCTTTTGAATGGTATAATGTTACAAAAGCTTTTTATTTCAGATAAATGCTGATCTTTTGATATTTGTATTTATCAAAGAATCTGAAAAAAAATGTATGCAACCATTTTAAATATTATTATTATCATTATTATTACTATTATTATTATAACAATAATCATGTTTCTTGAACAGCAAATCAGCATATTATAATGATTTCTGAAGGATCATGTGACACTGAAGACTGGAGTAATGATGCTGATAAGCAATTATTTTAAATAGTAAAAATTTTGTACAAATGTTCTGTTTTTGCTGTACTATGGATCAAATAAATGCAAGCTTGGTGAGCAGAAGAGACTTCTTTAAAAAAATCTTACTGTTCAAAAACTTTTGCCTGGTAGTGTACATTATAACATTGTGATGTTTAAATTTAAATTAAATCTAATATTAAAGTTTTTATTTTGTTTCAGCTTTATTTGGATTCATTTATTCATTATTTTGATATTTTATTAATCCTTTCCATTTCATATAATAAACATTGTAATAGTTTTATTTAACAATAACTTTGTTCTTCTCACAATGCTACCATATTTCTTTAAAAGAAAGCACTAATTTTAAGAACCTAATTTCAAATTATTTTATGGTGCTTTTGTATTCTTTTTGAGCATTAATTTGAATTATTTGGAAATGGTTTCCTTTTGTTTTCCACCAAATAAAATCAGTCATACAGGTTAAGAACAACGCGACTGAGCAAATAAAGACAGAATTTTCATTTTGAGGGCAACTGTCCTTTTAATCCTAATATGTGCTGATTGCCACCTAATGGAAAAAGCACAATTGGTTGTTAAACTCGTGGAAAGATGCAGGTCATGAACTAATGTGCTCTTCCTCAGGCAACGTCTTAAATGTTTTTGTACATAAAAAAAAAAAAAATCCCTAAGAGTGCTGAGACTAAAACACTAACACAGCTTTGCAACATGTGACTGGATTATATATCCCAAAAAACTCACCAGGAACCAAAGGCCCACGGTGTTGTACAAATAATGCTATTGGTGTTCCAAACTCTGCCTTCCCTGCAGTTAGTTGACCTTACAGCCAACAAAGCAGGCCTGGGAACAAAGCGGTCGTATGCGTGCCTAGACGCTCAAAACCTCCAGCCGAGTTCTAATTTCACTTCCAGAGCTGAGACAACATGCTGTACATGATAATGACAAGACTGAGGTTTAACGCCAGCCGTCTTATTCTTAAGCAGCCTGAGTTTGGCATCCTGTGAATTAGAAAGGGGACTTTTTTTTTGACAATAAGCAGACGTTTCATGCAGTTCTCTTGAGGGAAAGGGAAATAGCTTGAGCGGATGATATTTATCACCCATGTCTAGATTTGTCAGATTTACAATGTTTTAACTCATTAGAATGCACTGTTTTATGAGAAATTATGACAGGGTGTTAAATATTAACACTAATCATGTCCTCTTGATGCAAAAGTTTTGCTTGGGAAACAGTACTACAGTAAATCAGGCCTGCAGTACAGTAACAACATCCTTTTACAAAGTGTAAGAAAATAAATTCTTTAAAAGGAACAGTCTGCCCAAAAATGAAAATTACCCCATGATTTACTCACCCTCAAGCCATCCTAGGTGTGTATGACTTTCTTCTTTTAGACAAACACAATCAGAGTTACTTTAAAAAACGTCCTGACTCTTCCAAGCTTTATAATGGCTGTTGAGAGTTTGAGGTCCAATAAAGTGCATCCACCCATCATAAAGAGTTCTCCACACCGCTCCAAATGGTTAATAAAGGCCTTTTAAAGTGAATCAGTGCGTTTGTGTGAGAAAAATATTAATATTTAAAATTGTAATCTCTCTGCTAACTGTAACTTGGAAGAGCAAAGACATTTTTTTAATATGACTCTGTTTATATTTGTCTGAAAGAAGTAGGTCATATACACCTAGGATGGCTTGAGGTGTAAATTATGGGGTCATTTTCATTTTTGGATGAACTATCCCTTTAAGTGAACAGGGTAATACTTAATTTGGAATGCCATAAGTGTGAATAAATGATATAAATTACGAATTGATTAATATGAATTCTAATTTATTTTTTATTACAGATTTTATTTTGATTTTTATATTTTGATTTTTTTTACATTTCAGATTTAGGTAATCATTTTGGTCATTTTAGTTGTTGCGAAGGCGGCATTTCAAATTTTATTTGTCTTCTAAAAATGTTTCACAATTCATAATTTTTAATTTTAGGGGCAAAAAAATGAAAGTTTTTTTGGCAAAAGTTTTGAGACAAGTGGTTGAGCAAGTTTGATTTGCTCAGGGTGGAACATGAGATTAACTTTCCCACTCCTCACTAGTCTGCAAAGTTTTTGGGTGGAGCTCTGCCAACAATGAACCTACAATAAAATTTAGGTGGGGGAAAATTCTTAAGAAATGTTTGAATGGATAGTTCATCCAAACATTGACGTTACATCATTTACTCAACTGACATCATTCCAAACCTGTATGTCGTTCTTCTGTGGAACACTATCAGAGTAATGCTACTTCGAATGTTGATAGAAGTCTGCCGTGGAGCAGCAGAAGCGCACATCTAGGTTGCATAGTTGGCACAAAATGACAAACAGAATGCCCTATGATCTCCGTGGACTTAACGGACACATACACGGTGGCCATTGTAAAGATTGTATGCTTCATTTTCTGCATTCCAATCATTCTTGTATGCAGCCAACGCAGACGGCCGAAGTATAATTTGTGCTAAAAGGGATAGTTCACAAAAATAAATTAATTCTATTATTATTATAACCTCATGTCGTTCCAAACCCGTAAGACTTTTGTTCGTCTTCGTAAATGCACTAGAAGTGTGCGATTTGGGACTGGGCTATGTGTTCAGCTGTACACATGCGCTATACATTCTCAACAAAGTTGAAGTATACTCTGGATTTTAGAGAAATGTTCAATTAAAATGGTTCAGAAAAACGGTGTATGAATGTTTGTGCTAACGTTCTCAGAATGTGAAATGGATAGTCCACCCTGAAATTAAAATTCTATCATTAATTACTTACCTTCATGTCATTCCAAACCCATAAGATCTTTATTCTAGGACTGTCACTTTGGTAATAGAGTAATCGGCTGATTATTCTGATGATTAATCGGATAATTATAATTACTTTATGTAGTAATTCCAATAGCAACAATGAAGCAATAACAATTAGCTCAAATGAAGTAGCAAAAGCATGCAATCATATAGTTTTAAACTAAACTGTTAAAATACAATGTATTAAACAAGAGCTAATGTACATTATCTATTATAACAAATAATTTTATAGGGCGCCAACAGCATGAATATTGTTTTTACACTTTAACGCACAATCCAATTCTTGTTAATATTGACTAAACAACATTAAAGTCAAATGTCCTCTTAATCTTTAATATTTGGCCATTTCTTTATAACAGAAATACTACAGCCACTGTAATTTCTTGAAAATGTGGAAAATAATCTTCTAAAATCAAGTACTCAAATTGAATCAAGGAATAATGACAGCCCTACTTCATTCATCTTTGGAACAAATTAAAGATATTTTCGATGAAATCCGGAAGCTTTCTGACCCTGCATAGACAGCAATGCAACTGAAATGTTCAAGTCCCAGAATGCCGCCTACTGCATCAGCAGCACGTCATTTGTGTTGTGATATTGTTGTGAAGGTGTGTCGAAGACTGATACTGAGGAGAAGACGTTGAATTTTGTTTTCTTTGTGCACAAAAAGCATTACTGTAGCTTTATAAAATTACGGTTGAACCACTGATGTCATATGAACTATTTTAACGATGTCCTTACCGCCTCTTTGGGCCTTGAGCGTGTCAGTTGCGTTGCTGTCTATGCAGGGTCAGAAATGTCCAGAATTCATCAAAAAATATTTTAATTTGTGTTCTAAAAATGAACAAAGGTTTGGAATGACACAAGGGTGAGTAATTAACGACAGAATTTTCATTTTTGGGTGAACTATTCCTTTAATAAAGACCAGACAATTTTGAAAGAACGTTCTATTAGAACGTTAACCAAAGTTCTCAGAATGTCCGCCCATTAGCTGGGAACGTATAATTCACAATTATGCTTTACTAAAGCGATAACAAAACAGCAACATTCTATGACTCTGCTGTAGTCTATTTAAAACGCCATTCTAGTGTCTAATTCGATATTAACACCCATTACAATTACATCATAGGTAAACACCATGACTACCACAACTATTTTCCCAGCACTGACGCCACCGAGCGACTCCCCTTTCACTCTCCCCGACTCTGACAATGAGTTTAGCGGTCAGGCTGCTCGTCTGTGCTCAATTCGACCACATCCTCCGACACCGGCATTGTGTTAGACATCTTCATTCCCCCATACTCTCACCAAACACCATCCGCCCCTATTGTCATACCCTCTGCAGCCTGTTATCTGTCAGCAATGTTTTGCGGATTTATACATTATTCTTCGTGTCCTGCACTCCCTATAATAATAATATCAACAAGCGTCTTGTTAACACAAAAGCACGTTTTATTCCCAAGCATTCTGCTCCGGGTTTTGCATCTTCATCTCCTCACCGTGTAGTTCAAGTTGGATCTCATCAATAAAACATCGAGGGTTGACACAGTTGCACCATCAATAGATTGCCGATTAATGCCTTGACCTAAAAGCCTTTCGTCACTATGAAACATCTTGTAGATCGATGCCGTGTAGAATGGCGGCTTTCGTGCGGGTGGAAAATATTTAAAATCGTTTTCTTACCTCGTCTTGAGGCTAAGCGTTGGTTGTCACATTAAGCCACAAAATATATTAATACAAAGCGTGAAATACACATATGTACAGAAAACGTGCGGCAGCGGTGCAAAACTACAAACAATGTGGCACATTCGCACGAGTGTCGGGCGCGCTGTAAATGAGTTTGAGGATTCCAATTCGAACGCAACAATGTAACAAAAGCTTCTTCAGTCTGACACATTGTAACAAGCGCCCCGCCCGCCGCGGGATTAACAGGCATAAAGGGAAGAAAGTTTTCTTACCCACCTTGCACGGAATTCGTAATTAAGTTTCATTAACAGGAAGGCATGAATATTCGAGCTTCGCCCCGCGCCGTCGCCACCTGCTACCAGCTCGATGAGAAACCCGACGTAAAATGCCCAAGCGGACACATTGATCTACCACCGATGCGATTCCCTGAGCTGTCAGATGTTATTTCCAGCGTTCCTGCAGATTAGAATCGCATGCAAACTGCAAACCATCATTTGAGGGTTCGTTTCAATCTGTTGTTGATATCTAGCGAGACTCTCTTCACACCAGGAAATTTCGTCAATGACAGCGACAAACGCTCTTAAAGGGGCCGATAATTGACAGTCGTCTCTTATCAAACTATCGGCACAGAAATGCACCCTTCTTCGTTAATAAAGTAAAATGTGCTATCAGTGTATGCATTTTACATATTTAACAACAACAGAGGCTCTGTTGTGTCTTAACAAGTGAGGTGGACATTAATCCCATAACTCTGTCAATCCATGCTTAAAGTTTATGCGTCATATACGCACACGAGGGTGCAAACAAACGTGAGGGAGTATGTTTTGTCTGTAATTCTTTTGAAGTGGACTTGTTTAGACGTGAACATACGCCTTTACGTCTGGACGGCTATGTGACAGGTCTGGTTTGACTCGTTTTTGGGTGTTTGCACTGCAGTTAGCGTCTAACGCTGGATGATTGTGTGACCACTAGGTGGCGCTCAACGACAGATCAACGTGTTTACATTTAAACGGCTGAACTTTGTCACAAATTATACATTTTATGATTTACACGTTCTGTTTAAATGTAAGTATTAAAAATGGTAGCCTTCATCACGAGAAACACACGATAACAAAAGTCGCACACAGTACACTGTAGCAAAATGTAGGCTACAATAATACTAAACGTACAGCTGAGGTCAAAAGGTTTACATGCACCTCTCAGAATCTGCAAAATGTGAATTATTTTACCAAAATAAGAGGGATCATATGAAATGCATGTTTTTTTTTATTTAGTACTGATCTGAATACGATATTTCACATAAAAGATGTTTACATATAGTCCACAAGTGAAAATGATAGTTACATTTATAAAAAAAAAAAAAAACCTGTTCAAAAGTTTACATAAACTTAATTTTTAATACTGTTTTGTTACCTGAATGATCCACAGCTGTGCTTTTTTGTTTAGTGCTAGTTGTTCATGAGTCTCTTGTTTGTCCTGAACAGTTACTGCCTGCTGTTCTTTAAAAAATTGTTAGTTTTTTTCCAATATTTTGTATATTTGAACCCTTTGCAACAATGATTGTATGACTCTGAGATGCATCTTTTCAAACTGAGAACAACTGAGGGACTCATATGC